>KV012487.1:38348-459554 GCA_001598015.1 Dorcoceras hygrometricum | reverse complement strand
TATATATATATATACCAACGTAATTAACAAATTGGACCAATTTGATTTTGGGTCACAGATTTGCCTGGACTCGAGTTTTGTGTCAGAGGTCCTATTTGGCTGACCTAATAGCAAGTATGTCTAGACCTAGTCTGTGTATTGATCCAGTTTAAACTGGCTCTCTTCAATTACTTTGGGCCCATTTAAGTTCTTCTCCGAGATGCATATAAGTAACATACATACACGTATATTTAATTATGGTAAAAGTACACCGTATGTGTTGCTATCAGTAACTGAGCTGTATCCACACTGTCTCCAATCCACGCTTTTTCACAATAAAATAATATAAATGCTTATTTTTTCAAAGAAATTCTAAAACGTCTTTCTCCCGGGATATTATAATCGGGTATGCGGTTTAAATGGCCTAACCGACAAATTATATATTTTCATCAAAACCAGTTTGTTGAGAGGGGAAAAAAAGAACTCTTATGGGGTGACAAAGGGAGAATAACTAAATATCTAAGTACCTGTAAAATAAATAAATAAATATCTATGTAATTGAACCAATTTATTGTTATTGTTTTTCGTTTTCATATAAAGGTTTTGACACAGATTACATATAATTTGACATTATAAAGTATTTATATGTATATTCATTTGCCATATTTATATTATAATCATGCGCATCTAATCACACAAATCATATATATATATGAATGAAATAAGATGGTTTAATAATTTTTTTTTATCCATGCCTATCATGTCCTAATAATTTGTTTTATCGTGTCTATCATTTTTTTTATCCGTGTATCATTTTTTGTCTAGCATCCTATCACTGGACACTAAGTATTAATAATCATATCATAATCATATTATATCTCATATTCGATTGATTTTATTTATCTCGTATAAATTAAATCATTACTCATTTATTTTTCATTATCAATATTTAATACTTATCTCATATATATCAAATTATTAATATGAACTTACAATATTATCCTTAATCTTCTTCATTTTATTATATTATTTATTTTTTTCAAATGTTAAGAATATAACTTGATAATTTATCTCAAATTTAATCCATAAAATCAAATATATAACTCTTGTCATTATTTTTATCCGACTCAATAATTTTATAACAAACAATTTATTATTAATCATATAATATCATATCCAATCAAACGAAATAAATTTCATCTTCATATGAAATACAATATCACACATAATAAATAGTTATAATATACGAAAGTTTTAAATTTGAATACAATTTATAAAAAATGATATATTTAACACTAATGGCGTGCAGGGCACTAGTTATTCTGATAGTTGGAGGCATTTGACCGAGTGTAAATAATACCAACAGCCATTGTTTTTTAGGATAATACCAACAGTCATCTTTAATCTGTTTGTATATTATGTGGGGCAATAATTATAAAATCAATTAAATACAACGAGAATAAATCAATGGAACCAAATCGATTAATAAATTAGTTTTTATCACATCGAGAGTCAATTACTAGTGTGCCCTTGATTAAATTATTCTCCTAACTAAACCAATTTTATCAACAATTTAGATTCGTAAGAATTTTCAATCTCCTCCTCCAAGTTTGTTTGTTGCCTTTTATTAGAAAAACAAAAATAACGGTGACCCCACATTATTTTATAATAAATGTGTATTTTAAACTAATCATCTGCCTAACTCTCTATTTTTATTAAAAAATGACACTTTAAATTTTCAGTGTCTGTCTTCTGAAATATAACAATTATATTTTTAAAATTTAATATCGTTATTTTTTAATTTATTTATATTTAACATTATATTGTTTTTTATGTGTTAAATATTTACAAAAATACCGTTTAATTGTATTGCTATTTGTTATTTGTCATTTTGTGGTGGACATTTCTCAGCACCGACAGTGGTTAAGCCTTTATTAATATTAAAGTAATCTCATGCATATTTACTATTCATACGCAAATAGCCAAAAAGTCCCACGCACAGAAGCACACAGCTATTTTTTATTTATTTATTTATATTAGTTGTTTTTATGGGCTCCTTGTCGGCAACTAATTATTTGATCATCAATTTAATTATATATTAATATGTACAGTAAAATCTATTTATTTCCTAAAAGTTAAAAGGGCTTAAATTTTGGCCGCTGACACCAGAAATGAATTCAGTAACACAGATAATTTATTAATGACAGATGCAAAATAAAGAAAAATATTAGATAAAATCGAATTTTCTGAAATTTCAGAAAAATAAAGATTTAATATTGTATAACTTGATTTGCTATACGACTCTATAATATATTTTTTAATGTGTGTGTTTAAGCGTCACCATCTTGCATTACGTGATTATATAATAATCCAAGTCAATGGACATCGTTGAAATTTGGTTTTTACTATGTGGTTTTACGTACCCTTAGTTGGGCTGTCATTTTCAATATAATAATATCGAAATATTTTTTTCCCAAAAAACAAAAACATTTTCCCACACAAGGAAATTAACTTTTCCAACGTAAAATGTCTTTTTTTTTACGTTATTATTTCTAAGAGCAAACTTTAAACTCGTTTCCAATTTTCTTGTACATTCAGTATTTTCAGTTCGAACTGTATTAATATTGATCGTACAATAACTCAATGTACAAGGTTTCTAAATTGTGAAATGTATGTGAAATCAATGTACTTTTTTTTTTTATACCAGTAGATGTAGATTATATATTTTAATTTTCTTTTATTGAAAATTTGCCAGTTTTTCCCATCAACGAGATGTTCGTTAGGATAATTAGTATCCTATTCTAACCAAAGCCCATAAATTCTTGCATATCATCTTATACATGTGAAGCAAAAAGAAGCGAAAGAATAGAAGGGACGATGATTTTTTACCAAGAATCTTACTGTCACTGTTAATTTTGGTGGACTTTATTAAAGTGCGTAGTTACTTCTTGTTAAACAGCTTTGCCACCGCGTGGCTCTCTTCCCTCTCCACACTTCAATTGCAGATCTTGACAGCAGCGGCGAATCAAGAAACTCTGCATTCTGAAGGAAATGGAGCTACACTCCAGATCTCTCAGACGTCTCACAGTTCTGCTGTTCTTTTTGCTCTCTTGCTTCTGCTTTACTTCCACAGGTAATATATGTGTTCAAGATTACGATTTTCGTTTGTTTATGATTGGTTTTGACGGTGGATTTGGATTTGTGGGTCTGGTTGGTACGAAGACTTCATTTTTAAGTGTTTGCTTTGTGGAAAGAGTGAGTTTTTAACTTGGGATTGGAGTTATTTCTTCAAAAATTTATAATGTTTGAAGTGTTGGAATGCATCATTTGACTTGCTTGTGCTTGAATTGAGGGTGCTTTTAGCTGTACCTGACATGGGTATCGAGTCCTCAGATGGTTGGTTGGAATGGTAGTTTTTTGTTGCATCGACTTGTATCAAGATCGAGTGACCCTGCTTTGGATTGATAACGTGAGGTGGAAAATGTGGATCTTGAGTTTGTTATTTACTTGATTACAATCCTAGGTTAATGATGATTTATTCATAAGAGTTTGAATTTTAATCTCGAGCGACGTGTAAACATTAGTGATCAGTCAGTCGTTTAAGTTAATTTTATTTCAAATTCTGATTCTTTGATCAATTTAATTTATGAAGCTATAGTGCATTCGAATTTAAATTGGTTTATGTTCTTGCTTCCCCTCAGAAGCCTACGATTCACTGGATCCTAATGGAAATATCACCATAAAGTGGGATGTCATCAGTTGGACGCCTGATGGCTATGTTGTAAGTTTGAATTCCCTTAGTTTTTCGCTTATATTTTTTGCAAAATATTACTCAAGTTTTTTTAGCCTTTTGTTGTGGTTTTATGTTCGATGATATTTCTTGTCACCGTTGTCTGATATGTTTAAGTGCGAAAATTCAACAGGCGGTCGTGACAATGTTCAATTTCCAACAATATCGCCACATTCAAGCACCGGGATGGACTTTGGGATGGACTTGGGCAAAAAAAGAAGTGATATGGAGCATGATGGGAGGTCAAGCCACGGAGCAAGGGGATTGTTCGAAGTATAAAGGAAATGTTCCACATTGCTGTAAGAAAGATCCAACGATTGTGGATTTACTGCCTGGAACGCCTTACAATCAGCAGATTGCAAATTGTTGTAAAGGGGGTGTGATTAATTCATGGGTGCAAGATCCGACTAATGCGGCAAGCTCATTTCAAGTTAGCGTTGGTGCTGCCGGAACCACCAATAAAACTGTCAGGGTGCCCAAGAACTTCACCTTGAAAGCACCGGGTCCTGGCTACACGTGTGGACCTGCGAAAATTGTGAAGCCTACTAAGTATGTCACGCCAGATGGGAGAAGAGTTACTCAAGCAATGAGTGAGTCTATTTGCTGTATAATGAAACTTACTCTGAATCGAAGAATCCGTAAAGTTTACAGTGAACTATAATCATAAAATATTAAAATCTGATACGTTTAAAGTGATTGTATCGTTTCTTGGATTATTTATCATGGTTATCTTTTTGTGCAGTGACATGGAATGTAACATGCACGTATTCGCAGTTTCTTGCTCAAAAGACCCCCACTTGCTGTGTCTCACTCTCATCTTTTTACAACGACACAATTGTGCCTTGCCCAACTTGTACTTGTGGATGCCAAAATAACATCACTCAACCTGGAAGCTGTGTCGAGTAAGTTTGCCTCCTCGCTTCTACTCTTCTCTGTCAGTTTTTCTTATCGATTTTTATTTATGACCAAGTGGATTTTTGCTTTGATTGGTGCAGTCCAGAATCGCCATACCTTGCTTCAGTTGTCTCAGATCGTGCAAAGGCCAATGCATATGCACCTCTGGTCCAATGCACAAGTCACATGTGCCCCATTCGCATCCACTGGCACGTAAAACTAAACTACAAGGACTATTGGCGCGTCAAAGTTACGATAACGAATTTTAATTACCGAATGAACTATACTCTATGGAACTTAGTTGTCCAGCATCCCAACTTCGACAATCTGACACAAATCTTCAGCTTCAACTACAAGCCACTAACACCATACCAAAGCATAAGTAAGTTTCGCCAAAACTTTTGATTTTATGTTTGCGTTGTGAGGGGTAAAACTTAAAATATTTGGGGATATTGGATCAAAACATAATAGTTTTACTTATATTATTCGTTGTTAAATTATTTGTACAATAATATTTATATTAAAAAAATAGAAAAAATTTGAGGGGAGTGTTAGCCCCACCTACGTCCGCTCTGATTTTGGAGCATATGTTTCACTCTTGCCATACCCTGTGAAGTTGTTTGGACAGCAGCAATTATTCTTCACAGTCCTGTGTGGCTGCTTCCCTTGTGGTAGAGTGATCGAAAGGGCTGTTTATGATTTATAATGAATTGCATTGCTATCAAATAGAGATCATTTCTATCACTAGAGATGGCTTCGGGTTCGACCGTAATCGTTCAATCTTGTGATCGATCAGAGTTAAATTCACATGTTCAATTACCGTTGTATGTTCAATAGTGATTGAAATGTGCCATGTGGAGCGTCTATATGATTTGATAAGATGGGAAATTCCAGTTCTGCAAATCAAAAGCTTATCTTGCCCTCGAAATCTAATGTTTCCCTTTTCGACAGATGATACCGCTATGTTATGGGGCATCAAGTTTTACAACGATTTGCTCATGCAAGCCGGGCCTCTAGGAAATGCACAGTCGGAGCTTCTATTTCGCAAGGATAAGTCCACTTTCTCTTTCGAGAAGGGCTGGGCTTTTCCCAGAAGAGTTTACTTCAACGGCGATAACTGTGTGATGCCACCTCCGGACGAGTACCCGTATCTTCCTAGCTCCAGTTTATCTCGAAGCACACCATTTCTCATGTTGATAATGACTCTTATTGCATCTGTCACGTTCCTTTCCGAACGCAACTAAGAACTCGTCCATTTCAGATATGAAAATGGGGTAACAATCAAATGGAAAAACTCATGTAGTCGATCAACATCTTGTTAAGTATACTTGTTACCTTGAAATGTTTCTCCAAGTTGTAATTCTTGGTGAGTTCTTTGCCCATACTTTTTGTTCTACCCTGTATGACTTGCTGTAATACTGTGCTCTATATAATTTATTGTTCATAGTTTTTTTTAGTAGGATTTGGGATGAAACAAGAAACAGCTTGATTGATACCAATTGAATTTAGATTTCAGAATGTGCCTTCTGCTCTGGAGCTGTAAACATGTACCTACAGACTGCCGACTGACCAAATGAGCAAATCTTTGGGAGATGTTCTATAATCTCCCATTTATTTCTTCTTTTGGGCCCCTCAGTAGTTGTGGATTGTACATATAAATTTTTTTTTTGCTATTATAATCTACAAAATCGAAAATAAAATATAAAATTTGGGTAATATATATAATTTTAAACATCAGTAATGAAGGCAAAATAATAATATGATATATTATCAGAGATCACTTATAAACATTACATTCAGGATGTTTTGACTGAAAATTTCTAAATTTTGAAACGGACGTTTGAAATCTTAAAAAAAGAAAGAAAGATGATTTTATGGTTAAATAAAAATAATAAATGTAACAAGTTATTTAGCTAACTTCATTTAAATGTTTCTAGGGAAATACTAAATAGTATAACAATAAATATATATATATATATATATATATAGACATGATAGTGTGGGGTAAAAAAAAAAAATAAAAGTAACAAGTTATTTAGCTAACTTCATTTAAATGTTTCTAGGGAAATACTAAATAGTATAACAATAAATATATATATATATATATATATATAGGCATGATAATGTGGGCGCCAACCATGGGCGCTAATGCAGAATTTATTTAATTAAATGACGGGTTCATAAATCAAATTTTATTATGTCCTTTCCTTAATATACTTACATTTGATCGGTTACGTACTGAAATTGAGTTAAGTGATAACGTCTCATCGATTTCAAAAGTCCAGACAATCACTTTAGCTTTTGTCTTCACAAAGATTAAAATTTTCCGTAGGCGTGACCACATTAAATGGCAATTTCTCCATCCGTGCCTACTCAATTAGTCAACGTGAAAACAGGCACGCCGCACATATGGTCGTTTAATGTTTTAGTATATATAACCTGAATTCATGTTCTCGTGTGATCAGCGGTGATGAAGTCCGACAAGATTGATCGGAACTGGAATCTCACGAGGGATTTAGCAGTTTCGTGGCTGCATATCTTTAACCTATAATTCTAGTTTATATAATTTTTACATCAAATACAACATTTATCGACAATCCATTTACTTCAAATCTTACACATTCTCATAATATTTTCATTACTTCATATATTATTATATATTATATTTTTCATATTATATTTTAATAATTGAACAATACAGTTTATTACTATTTCAATTATCACTGATGGTGCTCTGCGCCAAATATGACGCATTATGCTGCACCATTTTGAGCCTGTTTGACTTCATTTTGTAGCACCAAAATGGTGCTTTTGTATCATTATTCGATACGCTCTTATGTAAGATATACTTATATAACCTAGCACAAGTTATATAATTCATTAGGTTTTGAAATTTTCATGAGAATGGACATAATATTATTGGAGTTAACATATCAGCTTTTTTCCATATTATACAATTAAGTAACATACATCGGATTAACATTCAATATTTAACGTCAAATATTAAATAAAATAGATATAAACTTGGTCTACATTTAATATACCATGCATACAAAAATGTGGGTTTGTGTGTGTGTGTAAATATATATATATGTGTGTTTTTTTGTGTGTGTGTGTAAATATATATATATGTGTGTTTTTTTGTGTGTGTGTGTAAATATATATATATGTGTGTTTTTTTGTGTGTGTGTGTAAATATATATATATGTGTGTTTTTTTGTGTGTGTGTGTAAATATATATATATGTGTGTTTTTTTGTGTGTGTGTGTAAATATATATATATGTGTGTTTTTTTGTGTGTGTGTGTAAATATATATATGCGTTTTTGTATAATATGTGTGTGTGTGTATGCAAATTAATTACAATGTCCTTAGCTTGTTGGAGGTCTGTCAACCCAAATCAAGTAGCGAAGAATCTTCTTACATAATTACAAAATTCCTCAGGCACCAAACAAAAAATAAAAACAGTATAAAAGTTTCAGATTCCGTGTTTTTTAGTCTTCCAACATTAATTACCAAAGATGCGATTGCAACAGTATTAACGACACAATATTCAACCTCGAAATGGGTCCATAGTTGGTTTTATCAAGAGTAATGACAAGCTATAAATCAAAATCCGAATGGTCAATAGTGTTTTTCTTTTTTAACCAGTGCTAAATCTGCATGTTTTGGCATATATGTACATATAAAAACAAAGATAAATATATATTTTTATAGAAAGATTTTTTTTATCTATAACCACTAAAGCAGAGATGAAACGTAACGTTGTTGTTCATTTAACATAGAAACAAACGGAAATGGATAATAGTTGGGAAATGTTACTTTAAGGTTCTATTCCATTGTTTTTATTTATTCACACATATAGAATCTATTTTTTAAAATACAAACAAAAAGAAAGAAAAATCGTTACAGGTATGTCTGAAAAATGAAATTGAATTATTCGACACAAATTTGGGCTCAAAAGGTAGGTTGAATCAACTGGGATGACCCAGTACGAAATCGTGAGTAAAAGAACTTATGATTTGGGCAAAGCCCAACATAAGGAACTTTCCGATAAATGTCTTTAGTTTGAAGTTGTATATAGGCCCATTTGTTAATTTGATCCCAATAAACTAGATTAGGTTGGTGTCTGTTCATCATCTTGTAACTCTACTTAAAAGCAAATCACGGTTTTATCAGAGGGTCTTTGCTCGAATTCTATGATGCATATAAAATTGATTAATAATTATAAAATAATTATAACACCACCTTTTAATAAATATGTTTGAGATTTTGAAATTGAAATCCAAATTTTCCTAATTCGTTTTTTTTTTTTTAATTTTTTGTCAAGTTTCCTATAAATTCTAACGTTAATGGTCCAGAGATGACCATTGTCTGTTCTTCAAATGACACCGAAATACCAAATGCACAATACCTTCTTGATTTGCTCTTTCAAAAGCAACATTCCACTGAACTTCAGAAAGTGGGCCCGATTTTGATGATCTAACGCATTAGGAGAGGATGAAATAAATAATTAATATGGCCTTTGAAAACAAATAAAAACCACTACTTCATAATTTTGTCTGTGGATGAGTCGGGTGAATGTTGCATGCATGGCAAAATGGCATGCATGTCACTGGTTCTGATTAGTACGTATGCATGCCATGCCATGCCAATATATACTTGTGTACTCCGATCCCAATCTTAAATGCTTGGCATTCTAAATATATCCTTCACTCCCACATACCGTATGATATAACAATATATAAAGCAACTTTACAATCAACTATAGAAAAGCCCTTATATATAAACTAATGTTTTCGTTATCAACAAATATCCATTAAACCATATGTATATGGGTCGTTTGAAATGCACCTCGTATCAATCCGCATATAGGGAAACGGACGATTGATTGAGTGATTGGACTTTAAAAAAGGTGTCAGCCAAATTAAATACAGAGGAACGTTTCGACGGCGTTTGGTCTTTACGTACATGCAGATCCAGTGATCCATATTGGAGGAATTGTTGTTTAATTGTATATTAAACTTATTCTTTTATATTTCATCTCTGCCGAAGGAAATCAATTACTTGTGTGAATCAGCGGCAAAAGTTATGCTTCTCATCTGCGAAAGATACTAATTAGTGTGGGGGCAAGAGTTCAGAAATGAGTGATGCATAGTTTTAAGTACCCTAAAAATAATAGGATAACGGCGACTGTCCATCTAATAACTCATATTTTAGTTTTGTTGTGTTAAATTAATTACTTATAATGATATAACAAACACGAGATTATATGACGTGTCGTCATATATCTGTGATTTTGGACATAAAGAGTAATGGAGGCTGGATGAAGTGGCAGTAGTGGGAGGGTTTCGAATATTTAACCAAAAACATGTAATGTAATATCCGATCGATGGAGTTAGTGGGGGCATGCAAGGAGTAGGGTAGACTAGGGTTAGGGTAGAAGTGTCAGAAAATAAAGAGAAATGTGTGTAATGACGTAGGTTCCCCGTAACGCGTGCATCTGGCATTTCGTGTAATGTCACCATTTCACATTCGGATTCAATCCAGCATGCCTCCACTTGCCCTTCCATCTCTTTCTCCAACATATATTATAATATATACAATATTATATAAAAAGTTGATAGCGTGCACAGTCTACAATGGGCGCATGGAGATGCTCAGTCGAGCATCTCATTAAATTATGAAAAATGTTCGGTTGAGCATTTCTAGACGCCCACACAGGCATCCATTATGGGCGTCCACCACATCATGCCTAATACTATATAATTGAGATAATAATAACTACTGGCTATTTATCATGATATATTATAAGACAAATGATACTCTAGTCTCGTTCATACTATATATTTAAGTTATATGGTTTTTTGTATATTAATAGTTTTATTAAAAATCTAATTTTATACAATTTTTTTTCCTCTTACCATTGTTAAAATAATAAAATAAGAATAGTATAATAAATGGATATGAAAATTTTTTTATATCTTTGAGACAGATGAAAACCAAATACATCAAAGTTTTAAAAATTTGGATTTTGGTTGCATGACTTAGTTAATTAATTATACAAAGGAATCCAAAACATATATATATTAATATTTTATAGGTTTGAAAGTGGGGATAATATAGTGGCAGAGGCCCTATCATTGTCTCAATTATATAATGAGCTAACGTGACAGCTTTCCATCCATCAGTGCCACAGAGAGGGATCCATGCATGATGCACATTTTGGGTACACGCTTGCTTCTGACAATTTCTTTTTAAATAATTTGATTTAATACATAATATTAACAGCGGTGTCATTTTCTATACTGTCCATTTTGGTGCATCTCATGTCATCACTTAAGGAATTACCCAAAACAATTAAGAATAACTTATCAAACCATTTCTTGTATCTCTAATAATATATCCAACAAATTTACTGTACCTTTTAGTAATATCCATGTGTTAACATAGAGTATATAATACTTAGACACATAATTAATGGAAATTCTTAGCCTATCAATTAGTGCAAAATTGGAGGTAAAGGGTAGGAGATATCTCAAACAGTGTCAAGAGACATACATACATATATATATATATATATATATATACCAAAAACAAAAGGAATAATATAGATAAAGTTTAAAATATCACAAATGCAATGGCCTACATTCCTAGTACCACCTTGTATTCGCTGAACTAGCAAACTTATATGGAGGTTAATAGAAATTTAGCAAGTGCGAGAGCAACAAAATTATGCATTTTTGTAAGTAATCTATGAACGATATTCCTGATTAAATCTTTATTTATCCTTCCAAAAGGGATTATCATATATCCCACAAGATATCTACCTCCCAAGAAAGGAAAAATAACAATAGTTTTACCAGCTTTCACAGTTTTATGCCATCATTCATGGACAAAAATGTCCAGTTCTCAAAAGTATTCATGTTGAGATTCAAGCATGATGTGTTCTAAATATCTTATTTCCGGTTATTTCGAGTCACTTTTTTTGATTCATCTGTATTTTAATTATTAGCTACTAATTTTTAGTGTAGCGATATATAATTGTTTGTGAAACTTTAGCAAATTGCTGTGTGTGTCAGGCGCAAGCGTTAATTTCTGTAAAAATATAAAACATCTAACTTCTAAAATCAAACGAAAATGAGAACTAAATTTGATCGTTAGATCTAATCTCTAAACAATATGACACCAAAAACAAAAGGAATTAAACTGAAATTTATAAGAATAAACTGCTGACATGATTTGTGTTTTCAACAAAATGTAGAAGATTTACCATAGTTCAGAAACTAATAAAAACTAAAGATTGAAAGTTGGATGTAGAGAATTCTGTTAGAACTAGGAAATTTGATTGCTGAAGATTGCAGAGAATTTTGTGCAGCTTTGTGCAGATTTTTTGATGAGTGATTGATCTTTCATCTGTCTCTTCATCCTTTCTTTGTATCAGTGTAAGGGAGTTATTCCATGTTCGCACGTCTTGATCTACGTCCATCAGCTTTAACTGTTTTGGCGCTCCTTCTGATTCACTTATGGATCGGGTTTAACTAGCAATGAGTTTGGATTTTATCTGTTTTGAACTTTTTGCAATTTTATGAATTGAGCTAATTATATTTAGCACGAACCATAATATATGTACGATGGTGGATTAAATTGGGGGATCCAAGTAGATACGGGCCATACGGCCACCAATCAATTGCAATTAAAGTGACGAGTGCACGTGGATGCATCCCCACACGTGCACATTATACTCAAACCTCAGGCCCGTGATTCCTCCGACACCCCTCTCAATCAACCAGATCATAAACAAAATATACAAACACATTGATATTACGATAATGAGCTTATTCTCTCCTCTCATTTCTGTAGTTTCCTTTTTTAGTTTTAAATACAAAATGCACCCAATAAGTAAAGATTTTATCAATCCTCAACACCATATTATCCTCCGATCGACTACAGATACAACAAGCCTTCCTGTTGGCCGATCAACTTCATTTCTATACCGAATTCAAGTCTGAAATTAAAGGAAGTAGCTAAAAATACCGAATCCCAAAAAAGGAATTAATTAATAATAGCAAATGGGAGACGAGGAATTAATTATTAAGTATTGAAAAGCACAAACAAACAAGGTGGAGGCCCTCGTGCACATCTGGAGTTCTCCTTTACTGATGGTCCAGGTCGTGCATGTTCTCTCTGCCTATGATTTCCCAATCTCTCACTCCTCATCAATTGGTCACATCCACCTTCGTGTGTGCGTGTGTGTGTATATACATACATCGACATTTTAGCAGATTCAACGCACAGAAACGAAAGTTTGCAACTCTATAGATCAAATTTATCACAAGTTCAATGACATGGAGTCTCATTTTGCAATGAATAATCCTTCACATCTATAATGAAAACCTGATACGTACATATAGTTTATAATTGAAAGCTGATTACTGTTGAGATATTTTTAAACATGCAAACCAGCAGGAGCAGTGCAGGTTATCCATCGATTTTTTAATCTAGTCCAACATGGTCAAAGCGAATCTGACAGGAGTCGCATGCATCGATCAGGGAATTGCCCGCAAATTCAGGACTGCAGAAGTTAATAATCGAGCATGGACAAACTGTGTCACGTGTGGAACCAACTGGTCTAAGCATATGTTTAATCGCACAAATCTTGGCTCAATCCAATGAATACTGTGTGCTTTATCAATACTATATATTAATCATATTTTAATATGATGAAAAAAAAGAATATTATTTATCTATTATCAATTAATCATTAAATATTTATTTCGTATAAATCAAATTTTTAGTTATTATTATCTCACATCAATATATCACCATTTTTTTCTTTTTTCTTTTTATATTTATTAATGCCTGTGAATGTTAAAAATGTAATTTAACATTCAATCCAAAATTTAATCAATCAAAACATATTAATTTTATCAAACACTATCCATATCCAACTCAAACGTCACCCTATTTATAAATTCTCCTATTATATTTATCTCATCCATTGAACCAAACAGACCGCGAAAAGACGGTCTAAGTGCTACTCAATTCGTGCACATCGACCCCATTAAAGTTTTTGGACTTTCAGTGTTCACCAAGATAACTCCAACGGCTCGCTCCCATCCCACAAAAATAGGAAAAAAAGAGCTGGTGGATACAGCGGTATGGTATAGATAGGAAATGAGTATAACTCTAAAGTCAAATTTCACGAGAAAAGTGACCTAGGAATCGAAATGTAGGACTATTGGTCCATGGTTTCAATCCACTAAATGGGAATTGAGTTTATTTAAGACACATTTGAATTGAGTTTACTTGAGATTGAGGCTTCGAAGACATGGAGCCTACCACTTCAATGTTGCAATATACTGTCTAGAAGATGAACAGCACCCATAATAAAAAAAGAGTACAGGAAGCTGCACTGGGAAGGGAGTGGGCTTTGTGATTTGTATTCGATCGAGGAGAGCAACTACCTTGCAACTCTCGGATAGTTTGACCAGGCTTGGTACAAATAAGGAACACTATCCTTTGGGCATTATAAGAAATATCAAAATAGGATAGAACAGGGACCGGAATCGCATGGCTTTAACGTTAAAAGCAAGATAATTTCAGTGTGTAATATTAGTAAAAAATGAAAAAAAAAAAAAGAGTGGGTTTTATAGTTTGATGGATGAATGTAAGTTGACAGGGGTGTGTAGCATGGAGTCCCTGTGCTTTGCTTCAGAAGAGGGCTTCTGCATGTGCGCATATATATAATTCCAACATCAGTCAAAGGTCATTTCTCTAACCAAAATTAATTCTTTTATCACAAACATTAGCATATAAACAAATCATTGAGATCCACAGCTGAGAGTATCAAAGTCACAAGAAATAAAAGCTTACCTATAAGGTACTACTTCCACAATGTAATCACAATATTTTAGGATAAAAAGATAAAGAAAAACATCGGGTTTGGAGGAATTTGATACATTTTAGAAAACATGAAACTGGATGGTAAAGGTTGACTACCTTTCCTCACCTCATTGGAATTGTGTAGACAACATCTAATTCGGGAAACCAACTAAATCTTATGCAGAACGGCAATTTCGAGATTCTTGAATTTAATGATATTCGTATTATTATTACTTTGTTTACAATTCCTTTTCAACCATTAAGGCTAGGTCCTACCTCACAGTGTGCATGGTTTTGGCAGATTAGGCCTCTCTCTCTCTCTCTCTCTCTCTCACTCACCATATTCATATTGGGATTCCGCAGTCTATATAAACATACAGACGAGTTATGAACTGCCATCAAGAAAAAGAGAAACATCCATACCTTTGATAGATCTCTTCTCTCCCTTCCTGAGGTGGTTAGAGCGTCAAAGGGGAATCAATGGCTGCCTTAATGGTAATCCTAGGGGTATTATGGGGAGCCACCATCTTGAGTACTGCTTTACTCAGATGGAATGAGGTCAGGTACAGGAAGAAAGAGTTGCCTCCCGGTACAATGGGATGGCCTCTTTTTGGAGAGACAACCGAATTTCTTAAGCAAGGTCCAGACTTCATGAGAAGCAAGAGATCGAGGTTTCATATCATCTCTTTCTGCAGATAACAGATTCAATAAATCGTATCATATTTCATCAGACAACAACTGATTAATTTGTTGGCACAAAATATAGATGAATGACAAACTTGAAAGCATTAGACCACCACCAAAAACGGATGCTTGAAACGTTTATGTGCATGGATAACTGCTAAAGAAATTAGAAAGTGATCCATTCACTCATTTGATGGGCCACAATCAAATGTGTTGGTTTATATATAAGCGCACCCACGTTAATCAGATTTGACAAATGTGCCCACATTATATATATGTTAAAAACTTTTCTTTGTTTTTTCATAAAATACTGATCAAAAGTTCCGTCTTTGTGTTAACACAGGTATGGGAGTTTTTTCAAATCCCACATACTGGGATGTCCCACAATTGTTTCAATGGATCCCGAGCTAAATAGATATATTCTAGTGAATGAAGCAAAAGGACTTGTACCTGGATATCCCCAGTCGATGCTGGACATCTTAGGCAAATGCAACATTTCAGCAATCCACGGCTCTGCTCACAAGTACATGAGAGGGGCATTGCTCTCCCTCATAAGCCCCACCATGATCAAAGGTCAACTTCTGCCGAAAATCGATGGTTTCATGAGATCCCATCTCAGCAATTGGGATAGCAAATCCATCGACATTCAAGTGAAAACCAAGGAGGTTCGCATTGGAAACCCATGATCTAGTTGAAGGATCGTTTCAATCATTTATACTCGATATTACTCATCGTGCCTCTGTTCTAACACCGTCATAATTTAATTTTTCAGATGGCTTTTTTATCATCACTGATGCAAATAGCAACCGAAGAATCCAGCACCATATCTGAAACATTCATGCCAGAATTCTTCAATTTAGTGCTAGGAACTCTCTCTTTGCCGATCAAACTTCCTAACACAAACTACAACCGTGGATTTCAGGTAAGTTGTTACTAAGTTACTGAATTCTTGCCAAGGAATTACTAAGAATACTTACATGTTAAACTCGACAGGCTAGGAAAATCATCACAAGCTTGTTGAGGGAGCTGGTGGAAAAGAGAAGAGCGTCTGGACAAACCCAAAATGACATGCTTGATCTACTGATTAACTATCAACAGAATAACATCAAGCTAAGTGACGAGGACATAATTGACTTGGTCATCACAATATTGTACTCTGGATATGAGACTGTCTCGACTACATCGATGATGGCCGTTAAATATCTTCATGATCATCCAAAAGTACTTGAAGAATTAAGGGTAAATGGAGACACTCAGTCGAAAAGTATGCTTATCTCGGCTACATACGCTCTTCTTATCCTAAGTTGATTTCAACTTTTGTAGAAAGAACATATGGCCATCAGAGAAAGAAAAAGGCCAGAGGACCCTATTGATTATGACGACTACAAATCGATGCGCTTCACACGTGCTGTGCGTATCAAAAACTATCAACTAAAATGGCTACTAGACAAGATCTCAACAAGCCTGAAATCAAACTATATTCTCATTGCAGGTCATATATGAGACATCAAGATTAGCTACAATAGTGAATGGAGTATTGAGAAAAACGACCAGAGATATGGAGATAAAAGGTGTGTATAATGTTTTTCCTGCTTCTATGGAATGTTCTTGTTTCTTTTGTGCTTTACAGTACACAAACGGCAAGGATTCACTGGCTCAAGGAGAACTCCTTAATTTATTTGCCTCATTCACTATATAGATATTGTATGATATACATAAAACAGCAGGTGCACTTAGCAATGATAAAAATCTAGCCAACCATATTTGATATTTAAATTTCTGTTTCAGGATACATGATTTCACGAGGGTGGAGGATATATGTTTATACGAGAGAGGTCAACTATGATCCTCTCCTATATCCCGATCCATTATCCTTCAATCCATGGAGATGGCTGGTTCGTAAAAACAAGTCCCCATTTAGTTCCATCCACATATACTCCTTTGGTTGTCATTTAATCTGCAAAGTGATGATAAACAAACACAGCATTCTATCGAACTAAGACAAAAAGTGTTCCATATTGCAGGAAAGTGGCCTAGAGAACCAAAACCATTTCCTGATCTTTGGAGGTGGAACTAGGCAGTGTCCCGGAAAAGAGCTCGGCCTGGCCGAAATCTCTACTTTCCTTCACTATTTCGTGACACAATACAAATGGGAAGAAGTAGGTGGAATTACAATAATGAAGTTTCCAAGGGTCGAAGCGCCTAATGGTTTCCATATACGGGTTTCTGCTCGCTAATTGACCACCCCACTATTATAGACATGTAGATTTTTGGTGTTCAAACAGTTAGTATATTATACTAGTGTATGAGGTTGTTTTAAATTTGTCTAGTTACGTGAATATTATTCCACGGTCCATGAAATAATTGTACATATATGAATTAATCTTGAATATAATAATAATAATATTAATGATAATAAAATAAAGATAAAAATTTGTCAGTACCCTCACTAAATTATAAAGTTTACAGCGGTTTTAGTGATGGCATCCTTCGTTGCTAGAGCTTTTTGTCGTAATTACTCTATGTGAGCCTTCACTGATTAGAATAGTAATATAATTTATTATATTACCTTGTCGATTCATCAATATCAAGCAATATATTATATTTTATTTATTTAGCAAATACCTGAACTTTACAGATACCTGGTCAACGCATCATGTAGCAAACTAGGCCGGAAAAAATATATTAACAGGAAAAGAAACACTTAAAAAACTCAATTTACTTTATTGAAATAAATAAAAATTTTGAAAAATAACAGACGGCCTCGCAACCAAATCGGATAAATTATCTGATTTGAATGAGTCCCCGACCATGCAAAAAGCCCCTCGGACAACTCCCCCGCCACACGTGCCGATCAAATGCGCACGGACCTCATGATCTCTATATAAACCAAACCACGTAAACTTTCCTCGACTTCAAACAAACCCTAACCCCGCGACAGTAAACAACCTAAACTCCCCCGCCCGCTCCCATGGCCGCAGCAGCAGCTCCCCCGCCGCTTAAAGACGAGCTCGATATCGTGATTCCGACTATAAGGAATCTAGATTTCCTAGAGATGTGGAGGCCGTTCTTCCAGCCGTATCATCTTATCATAGTGCAGGATGGTGATCCTTCGAAGACGATTAAGGTCCCCGATGGATTCGACTACGAACTGTACAATCGCAACGACATCAATAAGATCCTGGGACCAAAAGCATCGTGTATTTCATTCAAGGATTCGGCCTGCCGGTGCTTCGGTTACATGGTTTCGAAGAAGAAGTATATCTACACCATTGATGATGACTGTTTCGTAAGCTTTCACTGCCATTTTCTGCGTTTTGAAACTGTGCCTCGTTCATTACTGATTATAGATCTCGTGTTTTATAATTTTGTGTCACCGTTCAATATACATTTCATGTTTTGATAATTTAAAATTCTAGTAACCCCGTTTAAAATTGAAAATAATAGTTTTGTTCATAATTAACGAGACATGCTATATTTTTTTAAATTACAAAACTGCCTTAAATATCTGACATATTTGTACTTTAAAACATAGTTATTAGCGATTAACAGACCTCATTGGAGCATTTCTCCATTGAAGAACAGAGAAGCTTACGGGAGTAAAAGGAGGATCTTTTATTATTGAAGAAATGATTTACAGAAAAATCAAATCGAAGATACAATCAGCTAATGTCTATTTATAGAAGAAAATGGGAGGTGCCATGTGTCCAGAACTTTCCAACTCAGCTACACGTGGACAGATGACGTGTTCTGTTTATTCATGTTGTTAATACTCCCCCTCACGACGAGTCGTGGATGTTGTGTACTCCCATCTTCTTCAGCAGATTGTGGAACCGGGATGGAAGCAGTGGTTTAGTAAAGAGGTCTGCCAGTTGCCTTTCTGAAGAAACATGCATCAGTTTCACAATCTTTTGTTGGACCTTTTCTCGTACAATGTGGCAATCAATGTCGATGTGTTTAGTCCTTTCATGAAACACTGGATTTGAGGCTATATGTACTGCAGCCTGACTATCACAAAATAAAACCGTTGGTTCATTGTATGTGACTCCAAGATCTGCAAGAAGTTGATGAATCCATAGTATTTCGCATGTTGAAGCTGCCAATGACCGATATTCTGCCTCAGCAGATGATCTAGATACTGTTTGTTGTTTCTTGGCTCTCCAAGATATTAAAGACTCGCCAAGAAATACGCAGTAACCAGTGACCGATCGTCTAGTATCCAGGCATGCGCCCCAATCAGCATCTGAAAATGCTCTAAGCTTCAAATCAGAGCTAGAGCTATAGAACAACCCCTGTCCAACAGTTCCTTTTACATATTTGAGTATGTTTAGAGCAGCTTCCATATGAGGAATCCGTGGCATTGAAACATATTGGCTGAGTTTATTTACAGCAAACACAAGATCAGGCCTTGTAATGGTCAAGTATAACAATCTGCCTATGAGTCTTCTGTATGATGCTGGATCAGAAAGCATTTCTCCACTGTCCTGCGCGAGTTTAGTATTTGCTTCCATTGGGGTGGTGCGTGGTTTACATCCCAAAAGTCCTGCTTCAGTGAGCAAGGTCATAGCATAGTTTCTTTGGCATATGGACACACCACGTGTTGATCGAGCTACCTCAATTCCCAGGAAGTATTTCAAATTCCCCAAATCCTTCAACTTGAATTTGCTGTTGAGGAAGTCCTTCAATTCAGAGGCTGCGTTCTGGTCATTGGTAGCGATCACAATGTCATCAACATACACCACAAGAGCCAAGAAAATATTTTTATCGCTTCTGATGAACAATGAATTATCTGCATGTGACTGAATGAAGCCAATACTCAATAATGTTGACGAGAATTTGGCGAACCACTGTCGTGAGGCTTGTTTCAAGCCATAAATGGATTTGTGAAGCTTGCAGACAGCTCGTGAAGGTAACTCCCCCTCACTGCAAAACCCAGGAGGCAGTGTCATATATACTTCTTCTGTCAAATCTCCGTGGAGGAATGCATTGTTTACATCAAGTTGGATTAAAAACCAACCACGCACAGCTGCAAGAGCAAGCAATGTGCGCACAGTCACCAATTTGGCAACTGGTGAGAAAGTCTCCAAATAATCAAGGCCCTCTTGCTGTGTATATCCTTTGGCAACTAGGCGAGCTTTGTACCGTTGAAGGCTACCATCAGCAGCGAATTTCGCTTTATATACCCATCGGCATCCAACAGCTGATTTTCCTTGAGGAAGAGAAACAATGGACCATGTATGATTGAGTTCAAGAGCCTTAAGTTCTTCATCCATGGCTTGTCTCCATTCTGGAAGTGATACAGCCTGGGAGAATGTAGTTGGTTCTAGAATTGAAGATATGTTTTGGACAAAAGCACGATGTGAGGAAGAAAGTTTGGAATAATTGACGAGAGGGTGTATAGGATGAGCAGTAGATGTAGAGCAAGGTGTAGAGATAGAATAGCAATGATAATCCCGAAGATGAGAAGGTGTATTATGAGGCCTACTGGTACGGGAATGCTGCTGGGCATCAGCGGGGATAGAAGGTGTTATTTGTGATGATGGGGAGACTTCAAAAGTCATATCAGAGAGACTCATAGGTGATGTATTTTGATATGGGAAGGTATTTTCATGGAAAATTACATCACGAGAGATGAATATCTCGTTGGTTTCCAGATTGAGGAGTTTGTATCCCTTATATCCTGGGGGATATCCAATAAAAACACAGCGGATGGCTCGAGGAGAGAATTTATGACGTGAGGATAGAAGGGTGGAAGCGTAGCATAAACACCCGAAAACTTTAAGATGTGAATAAGAGGGTAGTTTACCATGCAGCAATTCAAAAGGAGTTTTGTGGGCAAGAATTGGTGAGGGTGTGCGATTGATGAGATACACTGATGTGTTAATACAGTCACACCAGTAATCAAGAGGGATGTGGGATTGGAAGAGTAAAGCTCTGGCTACGTTGAGTATGTGCTGATGTTTTCTTTCGACAACAGAATTTTGTTGAGGTCTCTCAACACATGAGTGATAGTGAGTGATTCCTGCCTTAGCAAAGAAATCAGCAAAGCCAAGTTCGGGAGCATTATCGCTTCGAACCGACTTAACTGTGACACCAAATTGTGTGCTAACCATTCGACAAAAATCAGGAAAAATTGATAATACATCGGATTTGGATTTTAACATGTACACCCATGTATATCGGGAGTGATCATCTACGATTGTAAAGAAGAAACGAAAGCCATCGACAGAGGTTTGAGAAAAAGGACCCCATGTGTCAATATGTAAAAGCTCAAAAATTCGAGCAGAAATATTATTTCTTGATGCCAAAGGTAGGCGCCTTTGTTTAGACAAATGACAAGAATGACAAATGTTTACAATATCAGTATTTTCTATATTCAAAACATTCTTTAGACTAGACAGTTTGTTAAAAGAAGGGTGCCCCATGCGGCGATGCCATAGTTCACTATTGGAGACAAAAGTATTACAGATATAGGAAGGAAGGAACCTATCAGGTTGCTGCAGCACATAAAGGTTGCCAATTCTTTTACCCATCCCAATCATCCTGATCTGGCTGATGTCCTGAATTTTGCAAGAATCAGACATGAAAGATACTGAACAATTATGATTATCTGTAAGAGAACTTACTGATAGAAGATTGAATTGAAAAACAGGAACATATAGGACATTTTGGAGAACAAGATTACTGGTCACAGCAACTGTACCAGCAATTGTAACTGGAATTGTGAGAGTATTTGGTAAAACGACTTTAGATTGAATGGCCCTAGAAGATTTGAACATGGATAAGGAACAACAGATATGATGAGTTGCTCCTGTATCCATTATCCAATCTTTTCTTGTGATAGCAGGAATATGGGAAGTGGCAGAACAAATACCAGTAAGGCATGACACAGTTGTCTCAGGCTGATGTTCCATGAGAAGATTCTGCCTGGTTTGGAGCTTAGAGCTCAAGAACTCGATCAACTGTTTGCATTGGCTCTGAGTTAGGCTATCACTGTGGTCGATCTGCTGAGTTTCTTGGTGAGTTTCTGATGAACTTGACGCCTGATGTGCATGAGCACTGCCTTGAGATATCTGTGACTTGAATTTGGGATGCCCTGGAGGATAGCCATGAAGTTTATAACACTTGTCAACTGTGTGATTCCTGAAGTGGCAATGAGAACATATGATTCTGTCACCCCTTCCTCCTTTTGAGTTCTGAGAAGTTCTCAAGGATGTTGCTGTGTTTGCTGATGAATTCACATTACTTAGGATGCCAGAGTGATCAACTCCTGCTTTAGAAACATCATAGTGAATAGATCGCTGCCTCTCTTCTTGTATAACGAGTGCAAAGACTTTGGCTATAGTTGGCAGCGGCTCTATCATTAGCACCTGTGCACGAACTTGAGCGTATGAATCGTTCAATCCCATTAGGAAATGCATGACACATTCCTGATTCTGGTAATTAAACCATTCTCTCATTGATCCACAGGTACAGGCCGAAGTAGGTTGATAATCCCTAAGTTCATCCCACAATGTTCTCAATTTAGTGTAGTACGAACTAACATCCATAGATCCTTGCTGCAAGCCACTGAGCAGTTTCTTAATTTGATAAATTCGAGGAGCATTGCTCTCATGAAACCTCTCATACAGGTCTGTCCAGATTTCTTCAGCAGTCTGCATATACATCAAACTATCTGCTATGTTTCGTGCCACAGAATTCAGAATCCATGATATTACCATGCTATTACATCTAATCCATGACCCATAGAGTAAGTCTTCAGATCGAGGACGATCAATAGAACGATCAATAAATCCCAGTTTATTCTTTGCTGTTAGCGCTACAATCATAGCGCGTCTCCATGTGTTATAGTTTGATCCTATAAGAGGATTAGAAACGAGAGTCAGACCTGGATGATCTCCATTGTGGAGGTAGTAGGGGCTGCTTGAGTCCTCTAACGTTGTGCGAACGATCGGCAACTGGTTTGCAACTTGACCTCCACCGCCTCTCGCCATTCAATTGAATTCAATTGAAGCTTAATCAATCAAGAAGAAAAAAAAGATGTGCAGCTTATTTCTGCTCTGATACCATATTAGCGATTAACAGACCTCATTGGAGCATTTCTCCATTGAAGAACAGAGAAGCTTGCGTGAGTAAAAGGAGGATCTTTTTATTATTGAAGAAATGATTTACAGAAAAAATTAATTGAAGATACAATCAGCTAATGTCTATTTATAGAAGAAAATGGGAGGTGCCATGTGTCCAGAACTTTCCAACTCAGCTACACGTGGACAGATGACGTGTTCTGTTTATTCATGTTGTTAATAATAGTGTACGTCGAGGATTACTCAAACTTAATAGAATTATCGGAAGATGAACTCTTGAAGCAATGTCCAGTTTTTCACCCAACACACACACACACACAAAGAATAATCAAGTCGATTAAAAAAAATTTAAATCTTGGCGAAGGCAGAAATTTGGCAAGTTATGAGATACATATATATATATATATGTATGTACTGGAGCATGGAAATATTTGGATCTGGAATCGTGGGTGACAATAGTTGCGTTACATCTATTATTTAGTTTTTATGTGAAATCATATTCATAATTTTCTTCATGTATACGTGTTTTAGTTATTCAATTATCATCCCATTAGTATAGTAGATTGGAGAATTAGGTCTTTTATTCAAAGAGTCGATCAAACGTTATACTTTTCTAAATTCTGTCCAATTTTATTCCAAACCTCACAACTCAGAAGATTTTTCTTTGATTAAGTTGCATTGTTTGGTATATGGTTGATATATTTCAAAAAAAGGTTAAAAAGATGTTGATCAAAATTAGAGAAAATCGCAAAGAACCAAATTAAAATTATAATAGAGATAAGTTCTCGGAATTTATACGAAGACTAGCTGAAGTAAGTTAATATTGATGTTATTTTATAGGTTGCAAAAGACCCCACAGGCAAAGACATAAATGCATTGGAACAGCACATCAAGAATCTGCTATCTCCATCAACTCCACACTTCTTCAACACATTGTATGATCCTTTTAGGGAAGGCACAGATTTCGTTCGCGGATACCCTTTCAGCCTCAGGGAAGGCGTGGCGACCGCGGTTTCTCATGGGTTGTGGCTGAACATCCCCGACTACGACGCTCCTACACAGCTTGTCAAGCCTCTCGAGAGAAACACCAGGTAAAACAACATGCTCTCTCCGTTTTCTGATAGTAAGAATTGCTCCATTCCTTTTCAAGAATCTCAGTAAGCCACTCAATATGAGGCTGTCTTGTTTGGCATTCATGTATTTCAGGTATGTTGATGTTGTGTTGACAATCCCAAAAGGCACATTATTTCCCATGTGTGGGATGAATCTTGCATTCGATCGTGATCTTATTGGCCCTGCTATGTACTTCGGGCTAATGGGAGATGGCCAGCCTATCGGACGATATGATGATATGTGGGCTGGCTGGTGTACCAAGGTACATGCACAAACTTCACCTCGTCTCGTCTTTTGTATGAAGGACCAGAAAAAGATCAAAGATTATAATGTACTCTTTTTGATGGCTTAAGTAATTGATAATGTGTATATAGGTTATTTGTGATCATCTGAACTTGGGAGTGAAAACTGGTCTCCCATATATTTGGCACAGCAAAGCTAGCAACCCATTTGTGAACCTTAAGAAGGAGTACAAAGGGATATTTTGGCAAGAAGAGATCATACCATTCTTCCAAGCTGCCACTCTTTCCAAGGAGTCGAACACTGTCCAGAAGTGTTACATCGAACTCTCCAAACAGGTCAAAGACAAGCTTGGGAAAGTGGATCCCTACTTTGTGAAGCTTGCGGATGCAATGGAAACGTGGATCCAAGCTTGGGACGAACTCAATCCTCCCAAAGCCAACTAAAATTCAGATTTGATAGGACAATTCATTGGTATTTAGAATTTGTTCACTTCACGGATTTATCTTTTTCCCCCTTTTCTATACTCTTGGCTTTTTGCTGTCGGATTTATATATACATGGATAATAGTTTGTGATTCTATAAGCTTTTCTTGTGTTGGTTTTCATGATACAAGTCGGCTTTAAAATCAATGGTCATACTTTCAGTCTCACATTTTGCGAAAAGAAATTAAAAGTTTGGAAAGGGTTGGTTGTATAAGTATATTGAGAGTGCATATGATACACACACACACACACATACAATAAGTAAATTTAAGTAAATTTTTTAAAAAATAAAGTATAATATGTAACTTTAAGTAAATTTTTTAAAAAATAAAAAATATACAATAATGATGGTTATCTGCAATATAGGAGGAAAATGTTGAATAATTAATTTAAAGCATTGCATAGTTAGGTTTATACCTAGTACTAGTATAGATACTCTCAAGGGTGACCTAGAGAAAAGGCTACCATATGAATACTATTGATATTGTCATTGGCTGGATTAAGATTAACAGAACAGAGGAATATTAAAAAGTGAATGAAAGTGATATAGAGTGGGTTGCCATGAAAATCGTCTTCTTGATCAGTATATTGAATATCAAAACTGTTAAAGAGTGAGTTATAAATTGAAATCACCTCATATTTGGATAAATTGGATTGTCAGAGTAAAATAACTTCAACAATGAAACTCAAACCCATCACATATGTATGCACTCTATTTATACTGACCCAAATAGATTTAAAATGACTCCAATATTATGATTATTTCAATTACAGTTTTATTATATCAACAATTGTATATATAGAAGATTAATTTGAATTTTTTATGTTTAAGTTATCAAACAAAGAAAATAATGTTTTTCGACCAAATGTACCACAAATGATTTCTTATATTGGATATAAAATCCTTAGTTTCAATAAATAATTCCAATTGCAACATCAGAAAATATGCTACTATTTAGGTTTTGAAATATACTATCAAATGTTAACTACTTGAATTTAGTTGAGATAATAAGGAAGTGGTTGTAGGCTTGTAGCCATCCAGTAACAACTATTCTCTTTTATTGCAAAACTTTTTAATTATACGCCGTTGCCGGGGAACGAACCCGGGTCACCCGCGTGACAGGCGGGAATACTCACCACTATACTACAACGACTTTGTTTCTAGGATTAGCAACTTAAGTTTATAAGGCTTTGAAACTCAGAAAATATGCTAAGGGAAGAAAGTGGCGCATGCAGGTCTCGAACCTGCGACCTTCGCGTTATTAGCACGACGCTCTAACCAACTGAGCTAATAGGCCAATGATGCTAAATTTAATCCTAGATAGAATGTTGTCTAAAGTTAATGAAGTTGAAAATTATGTTTTGATTGGTAGTCTGGCCCGATAAACTAAAAAAAAAACGAAGGGGAATACATTAATTTTTGAGAAGAAAATTTTAAAGCCGAAGAAAAGTTTCCAAACACAAAAATTAGTACAAATATTTAACACGTTCACGGAGTAGAGAAAGTCAGAGTTCCAACGGAGTCATCTTGTATTGAAATAATTATAAAAACGTTTAGGTCAAATTAGATTTTTGATTGGTATTTTTGGTCCAATGGAATACAAAAAACAAAAGGAAAAAAATCGTTTTGTAAGAAATATTTAAAACCAAGTAACGTAACCAGGATAAATAATGAGTGAACATTACTATCTATTACATTTATGTGAAATCACTGACTTTGTTTGCACAAATTAATCAGTCCGTGTTTGATTTTTGTTTAGTTTGATCAAATTATTATAAATTGGAATTTAATTTACTTTGTTTTCAAAGCCTCGATGGAATTACAAGTTTAAAATACAGACTATGTTTATTAATGTCACAAGATGAAGGGTTGGATTATAAACAAAGCCCGTTAAGCATTTGAAAATAATCCAATATACGTGTGATTCGAAAGGTTAGTAAAGCAATTAATCTAATTAATTTGGATAATTAATCGAGTGATTAGCATAGATCGAATCAGGTGTGAGCTGATCTGGGACGGGCCAGCGCTGATCTGGTATGCTTTGGGGTACGCAACGCTAGATATCCTGAGCGGGTAGCGAAGACGTCGTTTTGGAGAAACCAGCTTAGAGGGGCGTAATCTTGTAGTACTGTCCGGACCGACACGGTTCGTGGTTTTAGTGTAAATCGGCACGGTTCATGGGTACCAACTTAGGCAAGAGCTGGAAGCGTGCGAGCTGGTCTTTTATGCGTGATCTGGACGTCCCGAGCTGGAGTGCGATGCGACGTCGTTTAGAAGTTATCAGCTTAGATGGTAGCTGGATGGTACGCGTGAGCTGGACAACGCGTAATCTGTTTTATGACTATGAGCGGTCGCGTGCGTGTGATCTGTTCTGGTAGCGCAAACTGGATGACGTATACCAGTTTGGACCCTGAGCTGACTACTGTTCACCAAATCACAAGAGACTTAAGCCATATAAATAGAGGACTTTGACCATATACACTCCAACACTTAGAATATTTCTCTCTCTCGTAAACTTACTCTCTTCTGTAGCAAATCCCTTACTGTTCATCGTAACCTATTTTCTCCTATTCCCGACGGTAGACGACGTAGCTTGGAGTAAGGTTGGTAGCGTTGGATTCATCTTTCCAAGACGCTTCTTCGTATACCTCTTTCGAAGGCTTTGGTGGACTAGAAGAGTGAACGCGAAGGAGCTATAGTGTGATATCGGGTCGTATTCCGGTCGATTGGGTCTTCTGTTTAGGTAATGCTTTCGAGTAAGTGTTAGATCCTCCCTTACGCTTCGTTTAGAGGTATCTGTAGTGCTCGAAAGGTAGGATAGAGCTGGGTTGAGCTATGGCTTCCAGTTTGGTATTTCCGTGCTTACTGTCCTGAGCTGATTATTGTGTTTGGCTAATCAGGTTTCAAGTAGTTCGGGACTCTTGTTATGGCAATTGCACAGAAGCTAAGGTACGGAGTTGAGCTTGTATTACAGCTTTGGGATAAGCTTGGATATATGTGTATGTTTGCTAGTATGTTGTGCAATGTGTATGCTATCGTATTGTTGTTGCTTGCTGTTGTTCTGTGCTGGTTATTGCAAGCTATTGTTTCTGCATACACGCATTTTTCCCGTGGAGCTCATATCTTGTTAGCCGTTTATTGTCGTGCTAACCCGTGTGTACCATGATGGTTCTATTGAGGACGAGCGGCAATATCGTGCTCCCCATCTCCCCGTTGATCTAGTTGTTAGCCGCTATGAGACGAGTGGATAGCTACCACTCTCTCATGAGCTTTGGCAACAACAAGTTGAGTAATCTGGCTTATGCTTCTGGTACAGTGTGCTGGGACGAGTGGATAACTACCACGCTGTCATACACCTCGTGGTCACTTCTCTCGACCAATGTAAGCTGTTGGGTTGTCCTTGAGCTCCTATGGCTTCCTGTTTCGATTGTAGCCCACTGCCATTGTATTATGTTGCCCTCATGCATAGCGCACACACACACACACACACACACACACACACACACACACATATATATATATATATATATACACACACACACACACACACACACACACACACACACACACACACACACACACACACACACACACACACACACACACTATATATATATATATCCATTATTTATTGGTGGTGTTGTCGGGGAATGTCCCGAGTGCTACCGTTGTAACTAGATTTGGTTTTCTGTTGGCATTGTATGCTGATACTTGCTGTATTTTGTAGCCGTGGTGTGCAGCTTTTGTTTGTCGTAAAACCAATATTTTGAGTATAAGTGCATTTTGAAAGTATGTTTTCTAAGTTAGGCAAAAGCGAAAAATTTTAGCCACTTTTAATGCTTCTGCAGTTGATTTTGCGAGTTTAGTCTCTGTTTTGTGCACCGGGCTTGACAATATGTAAAACCAAAATCTAAAAAATTTTATTTATTCAAATAAAAAAAACTAAAAAAACTGTGATTCTGTTCAGTATATCGACTGCTCGAATGTAACTTCTTGTAGAAAATAAATTTAAACTACCTACGAATTTTTAAATGATCCAAACAAAAACTCTTTTCCACCCGAACCGACGGGCGACGAGGACCCAGATCTCCAAATGCCGGCTTGGATCCCATTGTCTTGTAGCCTCCTACAGTCCTACACTCCTACTCGTGTTCCAAGTGACTTCAAATTTCAGCTGATCTACCGTTCAAAGTCACTTCCCCCAGGGAATCACAAGGAAACTCAATCCCATTTCTCCGAACTGTTACCAAATTCGATTTCACTTTTTAAATAAATTAGGTGTGAAGATTGACGCCATAAAGATCCTTTACCATTGTTCAGCAGAATGCGAGGCTTGGATCCCTGCATTGTCTTGGATCCATTGGGTATGATTCTCAGCTGAGTGAATGAACTTCGCCGTGGTTCAGATTCACTTGTAATCGGGTGATACTCGAATTCCATATCTTTTCATTCTTTCAGTGTGCAATTTCGCTGTGATTTCTAGTTAGGAATAGGGTTCCAAGACTGGCGGCCACGAAGATAGTCGCTGCACTTCTCTGAAGGCACACAGTTTTTTTTTTCTTTTCGTTTTCCTTTAAGAATGTCGGCCCAGCCAGCCCAGCCAGAGGCAGTTCTAGAGTGGCTTCAGAAGGAAATGGGCTACCGGCCGTTGGGCCCGTATGCATCATCCGCCAAGGCATCAGTGCCGACGGCAGATTCCCTCCAGAAGATTTCTCGAGGGAACATGATTCCAGTTTGGAATTTTCTACTGAAGAGGGTGAAATCCGAGAAGACTGTGGAAAACATTCGCCGGAATATCATTGTTCATGGCAATGATGATGGAGTATGGAGTAAAGATAGAAGGAAGGAGGAATTGAGAGTTGGGAAGGAGGGACTGGGGGATGGCAGTAGCAGGGAAATTGCCTTGCAGGAGAGGGAATTGGCTGAGAAGGAAGTGGAGAGGTTGAGACAGATTGTGAGGCGGCAGCGCAAGCAGTTGAAGGCCAAGATGATTGAGGTCTCAAGGGAGGAAGCGGAGCGCAAGCGGATGCTTGATGAACGTTCCAATTATAGGTTAAATCTTTTTGAAATATACAGCAGTAAACTTTTATGCACTGTCCAAGATGACAGTCTTTTAAATTTGATTAATGAAGTAATATAATGATTTGGTATAGATAATTTTGTTGATGAGGTTGGATTATTTATGCTTCATATCAATTATACTTGATCAATGATTTGTCGAGTGCAAGTCCCAAAAAAAGATCGTGTTGATGACTAATAAGCTCATCTCACTAAGAATAATTGCTCAGATGAAACTTTTTTAAAACTTAATTTATTGGTTAATGATGTAAATTTTGATATTGAATTGGCTAAGCACGGTCAAAATACTTTGGAGTGAAGTAAATTAAGATTTTTAGTATCTCTATTTTGCAGACACAAGAAGGTTATGTTGGAGGCATATGATCAACAATGTAATGAAGCGGCAAAAATATTCTCCGAATACCATAAACGTCTTCGACACTATGTCAACCAAGCTAGGGATGCTAAGAGATCTAGCATTGATTCCCATGTTGAAATATTTTCAAGTTTCCATGCAAATAGTGAAAAAGAAGCACTACATTCATCTGTTAAAGGAGTAAAATCTGCAGATGATGTGATTCTCATCGAGACTGCAAGAGAAAGATGTATACGAAAAGTGTGTGAATATCTTTCTGTTCAGACGTATGAAAGAATCCTTAGCTCTTTTCCGGCATTTGAAGGGGTTGGGATTCACGCAACTCCTCAATTGGAAGCTTCTAAATTAGGCATTGCTACAGATGGAGATTTACCTAATGAGATTAGAGATGTCATAGTAGATTGCCTAAAAAGTCCTCCTCACCTACTGTTGGCAATCACTTCGTACACCCAAGGACTGAAAAATCACATTATTAAAGAAATAGAGAAAACTGACGTCAGAGCTGATGCAGAAATATTAAGGTATATAAGGACTTGCATGGTAATAGCATTTTAATATCTCTGATTCCTTATCTCCATGTTAACAATATCAACTTGGCGGATTATTTTTCCTTACGTCCAAATATTATTTTTCATAGGTTATTCCCATTCCATTCTATTGCATACACATGTTACTGGCATAAAAGAGTCATACTTCTCAGTCAGAAAGTCTTCTTCTACATTACGTTTTGTATTACTTCTCCTGTTCATATACCTTCATAAGGCAGTATTACTTTACAGTTGTGTAGCTATTATATTTATCTTTGAGACGAGGGAAAATCATTTTTATGTATGGACTTAAGTGTTGTACATGCTCATTATTAACTCCTTCAGTTCTTATTTTCCCATTAATCTCGTTTGCTATGCATCTGAGGTTATGTTGTGAAGACTCATGTTTTTGCTTGCTCACATTTGGTGGACTCGAACTCAAATTTAAGTCCTGAAATGTGCTCCGGATGGCGTGATTCGTGGTCAGGGCAATTTTTTCTTGATGATATTATGTTAGGATTCACTTTATTGCATCTCTTTCATTGCCTGGAGCATACTCATTACGCACTTCTAGTCGGCAACTTTTGACGATGCATCTTGTATTTTCGTTACGTTAACGTGATGAAGAACTTTTGTTAGGATTAATCCGTTCTACCGATGCATTAGGTGTGGGTCTGCCACTGCATTAGATACTCACTTTTATTAACTTTGCAAACTAACTTTTTTTGTGATTCTCTTAAAGCAATGATTTAAAACTCTCATTTAATATATTTTTTTTTGGTTGTTGATATCATTTTTCATTTTAAATTCATCATTACACATTCCTTAAATGGATTCTTCACCCTTCCTCTGTTAATATAACTTCTGAAAGGTTTGTCTTATATGTTTTGTGGCCATTAGTTTGTGTTTTATGACTTCAATTCTCGGTCTCTATTCTAGATTTTAATTTCAGGAAGAGTGCTAATTGTTTCTTTTTGCTGTTGCAAAGCCGTTAATAATTCTCTCACTCATCCACTCGGTTAGGTACAAATATGAGAACGATGTGATAATTGAGTCTTCTTCCAATGATGGAAACTCACCTTTACAATATCACCTTTATGGCAATGGGAAGACAGGAGATGATAGTCCTGCAAGAGGGACTGGAAATCAGCTTCTGGAGAGACAGGTTTGCTCCTCTCCTGGATAAGCTCTCTAAACCCAGTTCCTCACCTTTCATCTTTGGGTGTTTCTCAACATATTTTCTTTTATTTGTCTCCTCACCTATTTAGGATTCTAGAATGCTTCTTCATCTCATTTAGGTGACTTCTTTGTTTATTTACATTTTGCTCTTATGCTTTTCCTTCATGGATACGGGTATCATCTATCTCCTATTTAGTTTGCCACATTCTTCTGCTGAATTTTAATTTAATGACGAAAGCACCTTACATGCAGTCGAAAACATCACTATTTTTGGTATTGTTATTCACTTGTGTATTTATGATTCCTACAGAAAGCACACGTGCAACAATTTCTGGCCACAGAAGATGCACTCAACAAAGCTGCAGAAGCTAGAAACATGAGTCAGCTACTTTTAAAACGTCTTCATGGAAGTAGTGACACAGTCTCATCACATTCACTAATTGCAGGACCATCACAGAATATGAGCAGTCTTCGGCAACTTGAGGTAATAATTTTATTGTAAAGTAATTAGGTGTAGTGAGTTAAGAATCAAGATCAAATAGTGCAGGTATGTAATTTGTCGAATATCCATTTTCTTGGGACAAAGCAAGACCTATGGGAGTTCATGGCCCATTGAAAAACTGAAAGTAAAACAAAACGGTGATTTCAATATTCTGTTGGTTTGCCCATCTATTTTCCTCTGATGAGGGGAGAGGTGAACAGATGGGATTTGTATGACTTATGGACCTCTTATGCTGCTTCTGCTGCTTTCCATTTATTAAGTTGTTCATATATATCTGCAACACGGTTAGTTGAATTATTTTTCTGATTTTATGTATTTGTTTTACACAGCCTTTTAGTTGTTGAGTTTTTTCTGCATTTTACATTAGAATTTTATAACCTTATACAAAAATTTTTGTTGCCTTGGACATCAATTTTTTTTCATGCCCTTGCAGTTAGAGGTTTGGGCCAAGGAAAGAGAAGCTACTGGATTACGGGCGAGCTTGAACACGTTGTTGTCTGAAGTGCATCGCTTGAATAAGTTATGTGCTGAGAGGAAGGAAGCTGAGAATTCTTTGAGGAAGAAGTGGAAGAAGATTGAAGAGTTTGATGATCGTAGGTCTGAGTTGGAACTGATCTACAATGCGTTAATCAGGGCAAACATGGTAGGATAGTGCTTGGCTTTGTGTCTCTCTCTCACATACACACTAATACGAGTAAATGCATATCCTGGAAATTCTTAAGGCACTGCCCTTGTATGATTCAGTTATGTGTCTCAACATGAACATTTTACATTCAAGCACAGTACGCTCTACAGCATATAATAGTTTATGAGTCGCCTACAGAAGTTGAAGCCTGAAAATAAAACAAAACAAGGATCATCTTCGGATTGATTATTAATTATTTGTCCATTAAAATTCCATAAAGAAATTCAGGAATCACCGATATATATTTTGGAACGCAAAAAATTTACTTGTATTTATTTGGAGATAAAGAGTTCCTACTTTGGCAGAGGAGCATGATATTTGCTACCTTGTCATTTTACCTGTCTACTAGAACATTCAGTTAAAAAAACATTCACTTGCTGACCTTTTGGTAGTTTACAAATATGTTAGAAGAATTATCAACTGTGTGTATATTTCTTTTTCTATATAGTGTAACAAGCTATCATTTGTTGATTTCCCTCAATAATGTAGGATGCTGCATCTTTCTGGAGTCAGCAACCATTAGCTGCCAGGGAGTATGCATCAAGCACCATAATTCCAGCTTGTAATGTTGTTATGGACATATCTAACAATGCAAAAGATCTTATTGATAATGAAGTTTCAGCATTTTATAGAAGTCCTGATAGCAATCTTTACATGCTTCCGTCAACACCTCAGGTTAGAAAGACAACCAGGAGTTTGGTGGTTACATGTTTCTATTTGTATAATTCATTCAATTCCTTGAGTGCCCATTTATTTCTGATCAGGCTCTCTTGGAGTCCATGAGTGCAAATGGTTCTACTGGACCTGAAGCCATTGTTACTGCTGAGAGAAATGCAGCATTGCTGACAGCTAGAGCTGGTTCCAGAGATCCTTCCGCTGTTCCCTCTATATGTCGGATATCTGCTGCTCTGCAGTATCCTGCTGGTGAGCCTTATCTATCTTTACGGATTATCTAGTTGTTGGCTCAAATTGTCATTTGTGGATTTAATGGGCTTGTTCACAATTTTGTTCAGCTCCGATTTATGAAATTGTTCATCAAATTTTTACTAGGCCCTCACACTTTGCCACAAGCGTTGCCATATTAATTTTTACATTGTCGAGCTGAAAGCTCTCTATAATTTAACTTTCGAGTCTTCAGGCGTGTTTGTGTTTCCACAACTTTGATTATTTTTGTGGCTTGCAAATTGTGCTTGAGAACTACATATTGATAACTGATGATTTGTATATTGAGAGCTAGACCTCAAACTACAAGCCTCTTTGTTGCTCCTTTCATGCTACACCTTTATTTTGGACAGGACGTAAGATTGTTGTCCTTAAGCATCTTTTCTATATCTGGCCAATGACCTCAAACTTGTGTTGGCCTCTTTTTTTCTTCTGCAAGATCTAGTTCGGATTATGTCCATCTGTGCTTCATTATCAAGTATATTTGTTTCCCGCAAACTGTTTTGGTCACATTTCTTACTTGAATTGCATTAAATTCATTTCTCGCTGTGCTGATTATATTATCTAAAGCCTTTTCTTTAAGCTATTCAAATAACTTTTAAGATATGCATTGATCCTGTGACTGTAGTTTCGCTGAATCAGTTATGATGTTTTTATTTTATCCTCCGAATTTAATTGGTGTCGGTATGAGGATAATGATGATGCATGATTTCCACACGGTAATTTTATATATCTCATTCTTTTTTTTCACATTGTCTCATTTACTTTTATTTTGAACCTGCACAAATCTGGTTAAATACTATCTGTCTTCTGCTTTTTTGGCTAAAATTTTGAGAGACTCCGTATTTAACCTCTATATGAAACAAAATTTACCAATGCCATGTCGCAGGTTTGGAAGGTTTGGATTCTGGATTAGCATCAGTCCTGGAGTCACTGGAATTTTGTTTAAAGCTGCGTGGTTCTGAGGCTTGTGTATTGGAGGACTTGGCAAAGGCAATCAATTTGGTTCATGTGAGGAGGGATCTTGTGGAAAATGGTCATGCTTTGTTAAATCATGCTCATCGTGTGCAAAAGGAATATGACAGGTATAGACAATACACACCCCCTCTGCCTTTTTCTCATTATTCCTTGGATAGTCATTGTATCTTCTCGGACAGAGTTGAGCTGTGCATCAATTGCATTTGTTATCTTTGTAAATACTCTAATTCTGGTCGAATTAATCTTGCAGAACAACAAAATTCTGTCTGAGCTTGGCTGTTGAACATGAGAAAGAAGTTACTGAGAAATGGTTACCTGAATTGAAAAATGCAGTGTTAAATGCTCAAAAATGTCTGGATGACTGTAAATACGTGAGAGGCTTGGTGAGTGCTTGATGTTGCTAATTACTTTTTCTGATCTATTTATCAATGTTCAGTTAATGCTTAAAAGATTTCACTGTGTTTGGAAAATTACTTCCATATATTCCAAAAGTGGACATTGTTGTCCACGATCTTTCTCCTCTCTCCCACCCAAAAATAATAAAAATAAAAAAATGAAATTACAAAATTTAGAATTTTTTTGAACCGTTTCTCTCAATTTTTTATAGCTCGATGAATGGTGGGAACAACCAGCTTCAACTGTGGTCGATTGGGTTGCTGTGGATGGAGAAAACGTTGCTGCCTGGCAGAATCACGTGAAACAGCTTCTGGCATTTTATGATAAATAACAAATGAGAAAAAAATTATCTGGCTATTGGCTTTTTTGTGCATCTGCAGCTCCACTCTATGTCCTCCCCAGTTCTAGTAAGGACGGTCCAGATGGGATCTTTTTTGATGAGTCGCACTAATGCTATTTACCTCATAGCGTGTTAATGGAAGAAGGGGACGAGAACCTACCGTTCATGGTTTCTTTATTTGTTTGTACGAGGTCTAGATGCAATCATGCAGCGTGGTCTTTGTTTGTAAATATGATCGTTCTGTATTTGTGGAAGTATATCTTCTATGTCTTTTGAGGCTCCTTATTTACCATTTCTTACCTTATTCTTTTGTAACTTTATATAATGCAAGTCAGTGTGATCAGGTTTCAGAGACTTACTCAAGGCTGTGTTTTGATTTGATTGACGGGTTTTTTGGGGGGACACAGAATCTGTATCCGTCGTGTTTTATTATTCATGCATTTACGTTGTTCATGTGTTGGACATATTTCATTTAACAAAATATATTTAACTGATATTTGTTGCTTCTCATGGTGAAGGCTTTTCTTGGAAATGATGCTGAGAATGTGGAACAGGTGACCATTATGTTATGCAGTACTTGGTTCGCACGCTATTGAGCGGGAGAATAGTATTTGTGTTGTCTGGGAATAGTGAGCCATCAAAGCTTTTTGGGTTCATTCTCTCATCCAACGGGATGTTTTTCAGCCTGGATGTGCTTGTTGGCCGACAAATTAATACTTCTGTCTCGTAGACACTTGTGGACGAAATTAAAAAAATAAAAAATAAAAACCTCCACCCAAGGACAATAAAGTTTGCAACAACTAACTTTATTTCACAAAAAGTAGTTATTAAAACTTAAAAGATCAATTCATTATTTTACACTTGATTATTTGTATAATACATTTTCAATTAATTTACATAATTGAAAAATTCAAAACGCAAATTTGTCAAACTTTAAATATGTAACAATAAAATAAAAATTTTACTATTCATGAATCTAGTGGACTATGATTGAACTTACATTAAATTTTGTTATTCTTAATTTTTCAATAAAGAAAAGTGATTAAGAGGAAATTTTTATTTGGTTGATGGCTGCTCTTATTTCGTATTCCGCAGGAAACAGAATTTTAAGATGACTTCTATATTACGCTGATTTGTAGTGTCTTCTTTGGAAATTCCAGAATATGATATAAATATAGAAAAAGAAAGAGAGAAAGAAAACATAAACCAAAACCCCCGTTTCTATTTCTCTGGGCCATTCTCTCTCTACTGATTATCATTCCCAACTTTTTAACAAAGTTTTCGCTCGTTTCTACGATTATCAACTAATGAACTTCTGCTGATCACTAGAGTGTCATGGCGGAGGAGATCGCAGCGCTCGTCAGTGCCGTCTCGTCCGGTGACTTCTCACAGAACCTCCGCTCCGATGCGTCGGCGTTTGTTTTCAGGCCAGGGTTTCGGAAGCTCTATTCTATTCTTAGACAATCAGTGAAGCCGGTGGTGTTTGAGGAAACTGGCAGTAAAGTAGGGCTGGAAGTGTGGGATCAAGCTCGGGTTCATGCCTTGGCTTGTGTATCGCTTACCGTTGTCAAGGCTGTCCGATCGTTATCAAGTGAGTTTTTTAGAAACTTTTATTTTATTATTCTCTTGCGTTTCATGTTTGGATTGTTGTTATGCACTATTTATCTCTTTGAATGGTATTAAGTGCGTTAGTCTCTTCTGATGTGACGAAACAGTCGAGCAAGTGGAGCCGGTGGTTGTCGCAGTAGTTCATCAGACGATTGAGTTTGCCATCTGTTGTTTGGAAAAATGGATTGGGAAAAGCGATTATCTGAGTCTTCAGGTTTGTGATCACTTGTGTGAACTTAAGTTTTGGTTTCAATTCTTTTACCGTTGTGCATGTGCCACTAATGCTTCGTTTTCATCATATCTGACTTTAGACCTCTTTCAGAGCATTATGTTACAACTTTTGGAAGTACTGCTGAATGATGGAGTGGATAAGGAGTTGGATCTTTCTCAGACGTGTTCTATGAATTTTCTTTTGGAATTATTGCCTCCGGTGGCTGAGAAAGATGATTCTGCAGAGAGGCTAGACCACATCGAGTGCATGCTACTGGGTATTGGTCTATCACCGTCTATCATGTCCCATTTCCTTGTGTTGATTTGGTGGCTAATAATGTCGTTTTTCTTTGTCTTTAAGGAGGAAATTGCTCAAAGGATCAAGAGACAGATGAACGCATGTTAATGGAATTGTTTTCTGAATGTGTTCAAGTGGAATATAGGAATTCACCCATGGATGAGCAATCTCTTCCTCAGAATACTAATTTGTTGACTGCTCTTTCGCAGCATTGGGCCACTGTTCATTTTGGCTGCATTCACCGACTTATCTTTCATTGCAAAGAACTTTTAGAGCTCCCAGTTTCATTTGATGAGAAACCAGCATGCCTTAATTTTCAGAAAATGTTGTCTTATTGCGTTAGAATGCTCAAGTTACTGGCAAGTCTAGCAAAAGAAACCAAATACGTTGACTCTGAAAGTCTAGTGGTGCGATCAGCTGCTGCATTTATCGATTTGTTACCAAGCTTGTTTCGTACTGGTGTCGAGTTTGCATATAGCAATATTATCGTTGAAAATAGTTATGAAAGTCTTGCAGTTCACTTGTTGGAAGAATTTCTTCAAGTAATGCAATCAGTTTTCCTCAAGAATTACGTTTTTCAGAATATTCAAGTATGTATAACAGCTTCTATCTTGAGCGCTTTGGATACTGACATTTGGAGACATAACAAAACCGTTGCTAGCAGTAAGCTACCTTTGGCTTCCTATCCCCGGGTGGTAATATATATCCTGAAACTCATTTCAGAAATAAAGGGTCAATCATGTCCACCTTTTGAGTTGGATGGTTTGAGCTCAGGTTATATTGACAGTCATTCTATGGTTGATTCCCCTTCATGTCTCGTTAACAAGGAGAAGTTTCTTTTATTGAAAAAGCACACGTTTGAAGATTTATGGAGAATAATATTCCCACCATTGGATCAGTGGCTAGACAATCTGATATATCTTGTTATCCTCCTTCATTCCGAGGGTTCTAAATTAAAGCGTATCCTCGAGAGATCATGTTCCGGTGTGACCAAAGCATCAGGGACCTCTGAATCAGAAAATATTGTTTGTCACGAAGATGAAGCTCTTTTTGGTGATCTTTTTTCTGAAGGCAGTCGCTCTGTCGGATCTATGGATGGTTGTGAGCAATCAAATGTTGTTGTTAGTTCCAACTCTAGGATCAGTAATATGCCATTGCAAGCAGCTATTGATTTACTCAGTTTCCTTACAAATTGTGTTTTTTCTTCTGAATGGTGTCCTCCATTGTTCACTGATGCAAGCAAAAGGCTAAGTAGGAACCATATCAATATTTTGCTTTCCATACTTAATTGCCAGGATTGTTGTCTTGAAGACAGGAATGAAGATAATCGCTCAAATCTGCTGGAAGAGAGGAAGTTCGGGCATGTCCATGCGCTTTGCTTTGAACTGTTGCAGAAACTACTTTTGCATAGAGATTTGTCTGAACTCCTTGAAGAGTCTATTGTTGAGAACATACTAATTATTGAAAATGGTGCTTATTTGTACAATGATCAGACCCTTGCTTTGCTTGCCCGTATCCTTGTGTGCCGAGTTGGTTCAGCTGGTACTGTCTTGAGGACCAAACTTTACGAGACATTCCTAGAATTTACCCATGAGAAGGCAAAAACAGTCGGTTCAACGGGTGCTGCTCTGAAGGATATGATTGAAAGTCTTCCTTCTCTCTTTCATGTTGAGATCCTCTTAATCGCATTTCACTTTTCATCCCGAGAGGAAAAGTCTATTTTGGCTAGAAAAGTACTTTCAGCGCTGCAAAGCATTTATATTCCATCTGCAGGATTTGATACTATGCAATTATCATGCTGGTCCTTGTTGATATCAAGGCTGGTTCTATTACTACGGCACATGATATACCATCCACACTCTTGCCCGTCATCTCTACTTCTGCAGTTCAGGGCAAAACTTAGGGAATCTCCTTATCTATGCATGCCTAACTCAGCAAACTATTTGTTGTCATGGCCAGCCACTGTGCTAGAGGGTGTGGCAAGTGAATGGACAAAACAAAATCCCTACTGCAATATGTTACTTAATCAGTTGGTTGATATTGCACCCGTTCTGGCTTCTTTATGTGAAGATTACTGTTCAGTTGATTTCTTTGGTTTAAGTTGGGAAGAGATTCAAGCCTCTTTCTCATGGGTTCTTGGGTTGTGGAAAGGTAAAAAAGCTGCCAAGGTGGATGACTTGATTATTGAACGATATATGTTCTTGCTTTGCTGGGATATCCCAGTTTCGGTATCTTCTTCAGAAAATTGGCAAGTTGTTTCAAATAGCCATATGGTTCCTGATATCTTAAATGTGGAGAATTTTGTTTATTTTAGCCATTGTATTTTGGGCAACTATGTCAGCAGCAGTGACTCTGCTTGCATTTCAGATCTTGTGTTGAGTTTGCTTCAGCAATTTGATGGCTTTCTTTCGTGCAAGGATGTTGAGGAACTTGGTTGGGATTTCTTTAGGAGTGGATCCTGGGTTTCTTTCGCTCTTTCCTTAATTTGTACAGGCATTTGTGCATATAATGAAAAGGATTCCGCCACAATCTTGGGTATTAGCTGCCAGGCTTATGCTGCCAAGGATGCTGGGTATCTTGTGTTGGCCAAAAGCCTTATTTCCAACTACATTCAAGCTGATCAAATCACAAAGCTGATCAAGATATTGTCGTCTTTGTTAAATAGTTACTTACGAATCTACCAAATTTCTTTCTCCTCAACTGTAAAAACCGGCCATCTGTTTGTTGACAGATTTTCACATCCGTTGCTTCTTAAAAATGCCGATTTTGACAACAGTATGCAGGAAGATTTCTTTGCAAAAGTGGGGATTAATCATAGCTTGCTGCAATCTTTGTATGAGCTTGCTATGAAGCAAGGCAGAATTGTTGAAAAATTGGCTATGGGTATTCGATCTAAAACATTTTGGGAAGTTTTGTTGCATGGTTTTCCTCTTCTTGATCAATTTCCAGGTGAAATTGTATCATCTTGTATTCTCAACGTAAGTGGAATTGTTTCTACTCTTGATGGGTTGATGAAGGTCAAAGTTTCTAGAGGGATCAGCTTCGAGTTTGAAGAGTTAATAAATGAGATACTTCTGTCTATCCTGACAATCAAATGTGACAAGGTATTTAGAAGCCTCAAGGGCCAATGTGAAAATATATGCCAAAGCTTGAGTGTAGACTTTGAAGTGGGGGCTGACTATAGCAGCTTATTTATCATGAAGCGCATGGAGGAATTCCTGCAGAGTGTCAATGAAGGAAATCATGTGGATAGCAGTGTCCATGAAATTGTAGTCACAAAGATGATTGATATTATTTACAGCTTGAAGGGTGACCCATCAAAAAATGTCATTTTCCGGTTTTTCCTGTCTGTAGAAGATATCTCTGAGAAGATTAGGAATTACTTTGGTTCTCTTCGTGGCGATATATTGGTTTTGATTGATTCTCTGGATCACTGCCACTCGGAGTCTGTTAATGTGAGGGTTCTCAACCTTTTCATTGATCTTTTGTCTGACGATTTATATCCTGAAGTAAAACGAAAGTTACAGAAGAAATTTGTCATCATGGACACTGTTTCCCTTTCGAAGTGGCTGGAAATTAGGCTATTGGGATCTGTTATTGAAACAGCAAATGGAGTGATTGGCGTAGGAACTTCGGTGTCTTTAAGAGACTCAACCTCAAATTTTTTAATGTGCCTTCTGGCCTCAGCTTCTCAATTCCAGTTGCAAGAACTACAGAGTCATTTACACGAAGCGATGCTGTTTTCACTAGAAAATGCGTTCACATTGTTTGATTTGGGCTCAGCAAAAGGTTATTTCAATTTTGTTGTCCAGATCTCAAAAGGTGAAGCATTAGTTAAGCCACTGTTACAGAGGGCAGTGGGGTTGATAGAGAAACTGGCTGGTGATGAACGATTGCTTCAAGGATTGAAGTATCTTTTTGGATTTCTTGCAGCATCCTTAAGTGATTCTTGCTCTTCTAGGTGCAATTCTGGAAAGTTATCTGGGAATACTGTTTCCAGCTCTGGTTCTGGTTTGTGGCCTTTATCTTCTAGATCGTTTTGTTCAAGAAAAAATGCAGAGAATTTGGTTCTCGCTGTTAACCAAGGGCCTACTTCAGTAGACTGTGATGATGCTTCTGTTGATGATGATGATGAAGACGACGGAACATCTGATGGTGAGGTTGGTAGCATAGATAAGGGTGACGAAGATGATAACAACAGTGAGAGAGCCCTGGCATCTAAAGTCTGCACGTTTACATCCAGTGGCAGCAATTTTATGGAACAACATTGGTATTTCTGTTACACATGTGACCTGACTGTCTCCAAAGGTTGTTGCTCTGTGTGTGCAAAAGTTTGTCATCGTGGTCATCGTGTTGTGTACTCTCGCTCTAGTCGGTTTTTTTGTGACTGCGGTGCTGGAGGAGTTAGAGGTAGCAGTTGCCTGTGCTTGAAACCTCGGAAAGTCACTGGAAGTAGCAATGAAACCAATCGTCTTACTGGTAACTTACAGACTTTTCTTCCTCTTACAGACAGTACGAATCAGATGCCCGAGAGTGATTCAGATGTTGATGAGGATGCATCAAATGACCCTGATAATTTCACCAGGTTATCTATTTCAAATGAGGTTCAAAATAGGATGCCAATGCTACTCAATGAGCTTGAAATTGAAGGTCGGATTCTAGGAGTTTGCATGTCATTGTTGCCATTTATTACTGGAAGGAGGGAGCTCCATAGTTTCAAAGACAGAAAAATCTATCTGTCTGAAGACAAAATACTCCATTACAGCAGTGATCTTTTACAATTGAAGAAGGCCTATAAAAGTGGATCATTAGATTTGAAGATCAAATCAGATTATTCAAATGCAAAGGAGCTAAAATCCCATTTGACCAGTGGTTCTCTCGTTAAATCATTACTCAGTGTAAGTTCCCGAGGTCGATTGGCTGTTGGAGAAGGTGATAAGGTAGCCATATTTGATGTAGGTCAGCTAATTGGACAAGCTACAGTTGCTCCAGTGACAGCTGATAAGGCCAATGTGAAACCACTTTCTAAAAATATTGTTCGTTTTGAGATCGTACATCTACTTTTTAATCCACTGGTAGATAATTATCTTGTCGTAGCAGGCTATGAAGATTGCCAAGTCCTTACTATCAATCATCGAGGTGAGGTGATTGATCGCTTAGCTATTGAACTTGCTCTACAAGGTGCATATATCAGACACGTAGACTGGGTTCCGGGCTCTCAGGTTCAGATGATGGTAGTGACTAACAGATTTGTGAAAATCTATGATCTGTCACAGGACAATATCAGTCCTATGCACTATATTACATTGCCTGATGATACGGTGGTGGATGCAACTCTTATTTATGGTTCTCATGGCAGAATGTTTCTCATTGTTTTATCAGAGTTCGGCTGCTTGTACAGGTTAGAGATGTCAGTGCAACCAAATGTTGGTGCTAGACCATTGAAGGAAGCTATTCAAATAGAGGGAAGAAACAAGCAAGCAAAGGGTTCCTCACTATATTTTTCTTCTACTCATAAATTGCTATTTCTGTCCTACCAAGACGGATGTACCTTGATTGGCCGTCTTAATCCAGATGCAACATCTCTGATGGAGATGTCAACCGTATATGAGAATGACCTAGATAGTAAGCTCCGACCAGCTGGATTGTACCGTTGGAAAGAGTTGCTGGGTGGTAGTGAATTGTTCGTTTGCTATTCTAGTCTGAAATCAAACGGTGTACTGGCCATCTCCTTGGGAGAGCATGAAATTCTTGCACATCATTTACGGCACTCTGCTGGGTCAACTTCAACACTGGTGGGCGTCACTGCTTACAAGCCTTTGTCAAAAGACAAAATTCACTGTCTTGTTTTGCATGAAGATGGAAGCCTTCAGATCTACTCACAGGTCCCCACTGGGGTGGACACTGGTGTAAATTTTATTTTTGATAAGGTTAAGAAATTAGGATACGGTATTCTGAAAAATAAAGCTTACGGGGGGGTCAAACCAGAATTTCCGCTCGACTTTTTTGAGAAAACTGTCTGCATAACACAAGACGTCAAACTGAGTGGTGATGCCATAAGGAATAATGACTCTGAAGGGGCTAAGCAAACTTTGGTCTCTGAGGATGGATTCTTAGAGGGAACTAATCCTACTGGATTTAAGGTATTGCGACATACATTTTACTTTCATTTTTTCATCTTCTTGTTATTTACTTTTTTCATGACATCTCTAGGTCTTATGTCATGGTTTAACGGGCAAATTGGCATGTCTTGACCCCCTCCTCCATCTCTTGTTGATGCCCATGCTGGGTCATTCTTTATTCATCAATGATTGAGTTAAGGCAACGTTTGCTGTGGGACATAGTTTGTGTGTAGTTAGTATCTTTCAGCTGAAACCAAGTTGATGCTAGTGAAGTGTGAATAGAAACATGGGCAGACAATTTATTTTCTCCATGTTTTATTTGTAGCATATCCCACATGATATTAATCATTGTTCATGCCATGCGTATGGTTCAGAAGGTTGGAGGTAGTGGATGGTGATTCTCACATGAAATTAATCAAAACATTTGAATTTAAAGAACACGTATCTTGTAGCCTACACTATACTTTTTTAGAAAAAGTAGCATTGTGGATTAAAATCCTTGCAAGTATGCTCCTCTTTTGATGTTTGTATTCGTTTATCAGCTTCAGGTTTTCATATTAATTAGATATCTCATTGTATTCTTTAGCTTGGTCATTTTGCAATTCATGCTTAAAATTGTGAGGTCTTTTAACCCCAAACTTCTACGAGTTCACTCTTTTGGATATTTCTTATTCAGATAACTGTGACCAATTCAAATCCCGATATTGTTATGGTTGGTTTTCGTTTGCATGTGGGCAATACATCAGCAAGTCATATTCCTTCAGAGATTACCGTATTCCAGAGAATTGTAAAATTGGATGAAGGCATGCGATCTTGGTATGATATTCCATTCACAGTTGCAGAATCACTATTAGCCGACGAGGAATTCACAATTAGCATTGGAAGAACCTTCAGTGGATCTGCTTTGCCCAGAATAGATTCTTTAGAAGTATATGGCCGAGCTAAGGATGAATTGGTTGGAAAGAGAAGATGGATGCCATTCTAGACATGGAAGCACACACGCTTGGTTGCAATTCATGGTCTCCAGGATCTGGGAGAAAGTCGCGGTGTGCTCAATCTGCTTCAATCCAGGAGAAGGTAGTGGCTGATGGCCTGAAGCTCCTGTCTCGGTTTTATCTTTTGTGTAAACCCCATGGCTACTTGAAAGCCGAAGAAGTAAAATTGGATTTGAGTAACCTTAAATGCAAGCAAGTTTTGGAAACTGTATATGAAAGCGACAGGGAGCCTTTGCTACAGGTAGCCGCTAGCCGTGTTCTGCAGGCTGTATTTCCTCGGAGAGAGATCTATTACCAAGTAAATCCAGCTGTCTCACTTTTCCTGTCGGTTCACAATTGCACATTTCATATTTTCATCATATTTGGTTCTCAACTTTAGTTGTTGATTTCATGTACAGAAGCTTCTCTAGTCACATCTATCATTTTTTTGCTTAGGTTAAGGATGCCATGCGCCTTAGTGGAGTGGTAAAATCCACATTGTTGCTTTCTTCAAAGTTGGGAATGGGTGAGCCCACTGCAGGGTGGATTATTGAGGAGTTTACTGCACAGATGCGTGCAGTTTCTAAGATCGCATTACATCGCCGCCCCAACTTGGCTACTTTCCTTGAGAATAATGGTATTGTAATTCGATATAAACTGAGTTTCCTTTTAGTGTAGGTAGCTGCATGAATTTTGAGACACTGTCGTGGTGGTCCTTGATTTTTGTGCATTGTGATTTTCGTTGATGTTTGTGTTCTATGGCATCTTCAGGAAGCTATTTATTCTTCCGATTTTCTCTACCCATGGTAACGTCTGTTGAAAAACCAATTGTCTATAAATTGGATTTTTCCGGATGCTGTATTTAAAAATGAATTCTCAGTAATGCTTCAAAAGCTTTTTTTTAATCAACTTCTGAGTATCTATTTTGGCATAAAATGTAATTTATTTAAAGCTGATTGTCAACTGGGATTTAATTTAATGTCCCATTGATTCGTGATTTTTCCTCATGGTGTATACTTAATCATTGAGATTGATGCAGGTTCTGAGGTAGTTGATGGACTTATGCAAGTACTTTGGGGAATCTTGGATGTAGAACAGCCAGACACACAAACTATGAACAACATTGTCATATCATCTGTAGAACTTATTTATTGTTATGCAGAGTGTTTGGCATTGTCTGGAAAACCTGCAGGTCGACAATCTGTTTCCCGTGCTGTCACATTGTTTAAGAAACTTCTTCTATCGACTAATGAGGCAGTTCAAACTTCCAGCAGGTAAGTATAAGAATCCGTTCTAGAACATTAGATTTTTCTCCTCATGTAACACATGCACTTATCATGGTTTCTTCTTTACAGCTTGGCTATATCTTCAAGATTGCTCCAGGTTCCCTTCCCAAAGCAGACTATGCTAGGTACAGATGAATTGGAGAACACAGCACCAGTCCCATTACCTGCTGATGCTACAAGCGCAACTTGTGGAAATAATCCTGTTGCTGTAGAAGAAGATTCAATTACCTCATCTGTACAATATTGTTGTGATGGCTGCTCAACTGTTCCTATATTGAGACGCAGATGGCACTGTGCTGTATGCCCTGACTTTGATTTATGTGAAGCATGCTATGAAGTGCTAGATGCAGAAAGACTTCCTCTACCACATTCTAGAGATCATCCTATGTCAGCAATTCCGATTGAAGTAGAGATGTTAAATGGAGATGGTAGTGACCTTCATTATTCTGCTGATGATCTAAGTGATTCGAATTTTTTGCCAGCTGTTGCTGATGTCATTTTGAAGAATGCAGTTCCATCAAGCCTTGATTTGGAGCCTAATGAGTCTGGGGAGTTTTCAGCTTCAGTTGTTGATGCTGTTACCATATCTGCTTCCAAAAGGGCTGTCAATTCATTACTTCTCTCAGAGCTCCTTGAACAGCTTAAGGGATTTATGAAGACCACCTCTGGTGTCCGGGCGGTGCCTGTGATGCAGCTCATCTACAGATTGTCGTCAGCTATTGGTGGTCCTTTTGCTGACGGCACAGAGGTTGAGAGCATAAATTTGGCAAAATTGATTAAATGGTTTATAGATGAGATAGAACTTGACAAACCCTTTATTGCTAGAACCCGGTCACCTTTTGGTGAAGTCACAATTCTTGCCTTTATGTTCTTCACTCTTATGCTACGTAACTGGAACCAACCAAGCGGTGATGTGTCGGGATCAAAAGCTTCTGGGACAGCAGATATACAGGACAAAACAACCACCCACAACCCACACTCCACTTCCAGTTCATCACTGGATGACCGTGATAAAAGTGACTTGACGTCTTCCCTATATAGAGCATGTTGCCTTCTCAGGCAGCAGGCTTTCATCAATTATCTCATGGACATCCTGCAGCAGCTGGTCATTGAATTTAAGTCCCCTTCTGCCAGTACTGAAACTTCGTTTGGCTTGAACCCTGGTCCTGGCTGTGGTGCTCAATTATCAATCAGAAGAGAGGTGCCAGCTGGTAATTTCTCCCCATTTTTCACAGATTCATATGCAAAAGCACATCGGAATGATGTTTTTGCTGACTACCAGAGATTGTTGCTAGAGAACACTTTCCGATTGGTTTATTGCCTAATTAGGCCTGAGAAGCATGAAAAAGTTGGGGAGAGAGAGAGGTTGTACAAAGTTAGCTCTGGTAAGGATTTAAAACTTGAGGGATACCAGGATGTTCTCTGCAGTTATATCAACAATCCACATACAACATCCGTTAGGAGGTATGCAAGGAGGCTGTTTCTGCATCTATGTGGCAGTAAGACACAATATTACAGTGTCCGTGATACTTGGCAGTTTACTAGTGAAACTAAGAAGCTCTACAAACACATAAAAAAATCTGGTGGATTTCAGAGTACCATTTCATATGAAAGAAGTGTTAAAATAGTGAAGTGCCTGTCCACCATTGCAGAGGTAGCAGCATCTCGCCCTCGAAATTGGCAGAAGTATTGCCTGAGGCATTGTGATGTCTTACCTTTTGTCATGGATGGAGTCTTCTTTTTTGGTGAAGAATGTGTGGTTCAAGCTTTGAAACTTCTGAATTTGGCACTTTATACTGGAAAGGATGCAAGTCATTTGTCACAAAGAGCTGATGTTGGAGAGATCAGTTCTACCTCCAGTAAGCTTGGGGCTCAACCTCTTGACTCTAAGAAAAAGAAGAAAGGTGAAGAAGGAAGTGAATCTCTTGCCGAGAAGTCTTGCATGGATATGGAACAGGTGTTAAATGTATTTACTGATCATAGTGATGATTGCTTGAAACAATTTATCGACAAATTTTTGTTGGAATGGAATTCAAGTTCTGTGCGTGGAGAAGCCAAGTGTGTTCTTCTTGGCGCCTGGTACCATGGTAAGCAGCCATTTAAGGAATCCATTCTAACTGCCCTCTTACAGAAACTGAGCTGCTTGCCTCTATATGGTCAGAATGTTGTTGAATATACAGAACTTGTGACCTGCTTACTGGGGAAATTTCCAGATAACAGCTCAAAAAAACAAAACAATGAGATTGTAGATAAATGCTTGACAGCTGATGTGATTAAATGCATTTTTGAGACACTTCACTCACAAAATGAACTTTTGGCAAATCATCCAAATTCACGCATTTACAACACTTTGAGTGGTTTGGTGGAATTTGATGGTTATTATCTTGAGAGTGAGCCCTGTGTGGCTTGCAGCTCACCTGAGGTCCCTTATAGCAAGGTGAAACTTGAAAGTTTGAAGTCTGAAACAAAGTTCACCGACAATCGTATTATTGTTAAATGTACTGGTAGTTACACCATTCAGAGTGTGACCATGAATATTCATGATGCTCGGAAATCCAAATCAGTGAAAGTTCTGAATCTGTACTATAACAATAGGCCTGTGGCTGACTTGTCGGAGTTGAAAAATAACTGGTCTTTGTGGAAGCGAGCAAAGATATGCCATCTTGCTTGCAATCAGACTGAGTTGAAAGTGGAATTCCCCATTCCTATAACGTCATGTAACTTTATGATTGAGTTGGATTCCTTCTATGAAAATCTCCAAGCGCTGTCCCTTGAACCACTTCAATGTCCACGCTGCAGTCGGCCTGTCACTGATAAGCATGGAATATGTAGCAACTGCCACGAGAATGCTTATCAGTGCAGGCAATGCCGCAATATTAATTATGAAAATCTGGACTCATTTTTATGCAACGAGTGTGGATACAGTAAATATGGACGTTTTGAATTCAATTTTATGGCTAAACCAAGCTTCATATTTGATAGCATGGAAAACGATGAAGATATGAAAAGGGGACTTGCTGCAATAGAATTTGAATCAGAGAGTGCTCATAAGAGATATCAACAGCTTTTGGGATTCAAAAAACCTTTGTTGAAAATTGTATCTAGCATTGGTGAGAATGAAATGGACTCTCAGCAGAAGGATTCTGTCCAGCAAATGATGGTCTCATTGCCAGGCCCTTCCTGCAAAATCAATCGCAAAATTGCCCTTCTTGGTGTACTCTATGGTGAGAAATGTAAAGCAGCATTTGATTCTGTGAGCAAAAGTGTTCAGACTCTTCAAGGTCTCAGACAGGTGTTGATGGATTATCTGCACCAAAAACACTCTGATGATGCAGCTGCAGCGTCAAGATTTGTTGTATTGAGGTCTCCTAATAATTGCTATGGTTGTGCTAGTACATTTGTGACCCAATGTCTTGAGATTTTACTTGTGCTGTCAAAACATCCAAGTTCTAAGAAGCAGCTTGTTAACTCTGGCATTTTGCATGAGTTGTTTGAGAATAATATGCATCAAGGCCCGAAAACTTCCCGTGTCCAAGCCCGGGCGGCACTTTGTGCCTTCTCTGAGGCTGATGGGAATGCTGTTACTGAATTAAATTGCTTGCTGCAGAAGAAGGTCGTGTACTGTCTTGAACATCACCGCTCAATAGACATTGCTCTGGCAACACGTGAAGAACTGATGTTGCTTTCAGATATCTGTTCCTTGGCAGATGAGTTTTGGGAGTCAAGATTAAGAATTGTCTTCCAGTTGTTATTTAAATCGATCAAACTGGGTGCCAAGCATCCTGCTATATCGGAGCATGTCATTCTACCATGTCTTAAAATAATTTCTCATGCGTGTACTCCCCCAAAACCTGATACAATGGATAAAGAGCCAGCAAATGGGAAATCTGCCCCACCATCACATATGAAAGATGGTAACAATTCATGTGCATCCGAATCCAGCGTAGTTGGGAGTGGAAGCAAGTATACATCAGAATCATTAGATAGGAATTGGGATGGGTCTTCGAAGACTCAGGATATCCCATTATTAAGCTATTCTGAATGGGAAAGAGGAGCATCATATCTTGATTTCGTGAGGAGGCAGTATAAAGTTTCTCAGGCAGTCAGAGCTGGTCAGAAATCTCGGCCTCAGAGATTTGATTATCTGGCCATGAAATATGCACTCCGATGGAAGAGTCGCTCTTGTAAAACGGGTCAGAGTGAGATTAGATCGTTTGAGCTTGGATCTTGGGTTAAAGAACTCATATTGAGCGCTTGTTCACAGTCAATAAGGTCTGAGATGTGCATGCTAATCAGTTTGCTTTGTGGCCAAAGTTCATCAAGGAGGTTTCGGTTGCTGAATTTGCTAATGTCTTTGTTACCTGCGACTCTTTCAGCTGGTGAAAATGCAGCAGAATATTTTGAGTTACTCTTTAAAATGCTAGAATCAGAGGATGCACGCATTTTCTTGACCGTGCGAGGATGTTTGGCCACCATATGTAAGCTAATCACAGCGGAAGTGAATAATGTGGACTCCTTGGAGAGGAGCCTTCATATTGATATTTCTCAAGGTTTTATTCTTCATAAGCTCATAGAATTACTCGGGAAATATTTGGAGATCCCTAATATAAGATCCAGGTTAGCTTTGATTTCTTCTGGCGCATCACAAGCTTCGACACCATGCATTGAATGTTCTTTTTCTGTTGCAGATTCATGAGAGATCAATTGTTATCTGATGTTCTGGAGGCCCTTATTGTGATCAGGGGCTTAATTGTGCAGAAGACGAAACTGATTGGTGACTGTAATCGCCTCTTGAAAGATCTTCTTGACAGTCTTCTGCTTGAGAGCAATGAAAACAAACGGCAGTTCATCCAGGCATGCATTGGTGGCTTACAGATTCATGGGGAGGACAGAAAGGGCCGTAATTCTTTGGTTTGTTCTCTACTCATCTTTCAACCTTTTCCTTTGTTTTTCCATATAGGGTGTTTAGGGAACTTCAATTTTACGCTTCATACTTTTCCGTTGTTACCATTCAGGCACATACTTATGTGGCACTATATTATCCGACTTTTTGACTTTTCCGTCATGATTTGAGATGCATGGGTGAGAATCTATCATATCTTGTTGTTTGAATACGATGAGAATATGAAGAATAGTTACACTCATCAATTATGTCAGTAAAATAGCTTTTTATACGAACCTTTCTCTAGATGATTGTTGTGTCGGTTTATTTATGTGATCATGCATTTGTGTGCTGAATTGAGTCCTAACTTTATTACCTTTGCAGTTTATCTTGGAGCAGCTCTGTAATTTGATATGCCCTTCGAAGCCAGAACCTGTGTATCTTTTGATACTAAACAAGGCACATACTCAGGAGGAATTTATAAGGGGGTCAATGACCAAGAATCCTTACTCAAGCGCGGAGATTGGTCCCCTGATGCGAGATGTAAAAAATAAAATCTGCCATCAGTTGGATCTCTTGGGTCTGGTTGAAGATGACTATGGCATGGAGTTGCTGGTCGCAGGAAATATCATCTCTCTCGATTTAAGTATTGCTCAAGTATATGAACAAGTTTGGAAGAAATCAAACAGTCAATCTTCAAATACTGCCTCTGGAACTGTGTTTTTGTCAGCTAATGCTGCCGCATCAACAAAGGATTGTCCTCCAATGACAGTCACATATCGGCTACAGGTTTCCACTAAAGTTTATATATTTGTGTACTACGGCTTTTACCTAGTTGCCGCCTCTGGTTATTTATCTGAGGAAGATCTTCGTCGTGGTTCAATGTATCATAGATATTTATTGTTCACTCTTTCAGCAGCATGCATTTTTCAGCTCTCGTAATTGAATGAGTCCATCAAATTGCAGGGGTTGGATGGTGAAGCTACGGAGCCAATGATTAAAGAGTTAGACGAGGATAGAGAGGAATCGCAAGACCCTGAGGTTGAGTTTGCAATAACTGGTGCTGTCAGAGAATGTAGGGGTCTGGAAATTCTGTTAAGCATGGTTCAGGTATGCAATTTATTTCAGATGAATTTGCCTACATTTAGTCTGGTATTCTTACCTTTTAGAATTCCTCTTATCCTGTCTTATAGCTTGGAAAATACCTTTTACGTTAATAGTACTGAATCCATTTCACAGCGACTGCGTGAGGATCTAAAGACGAATCAAGAGCAGTTGGTTTCTGTGCTAAATCTTCTAATGCTTTGTTGCAAAACAAGGGAGAACAGAAGAGCATTGTTAAGATTGGGAGCCTTAGGTTTACTCCTTGAAACTGCAAGACGTGCCTTTTCAGTGGATGCCATGGAACCAGCTGAGGGCATCCTGTTAATTGTGGAAGGCCTTACATTGGAAGCAAACGAGAGCGATAATATCAGTGTTACACCAGGAGTTCTTACAGTCTCCAGTGAAGATTCTGCTAGCAGTGAACAAGCTAAGAAAATAGTCAGCATGTTTCTGGAGCGATTGTCTCATCCTTCAGGACTTAAAAAGTCGAGCAAACAACAGAGGAACACTGAAATGGTCGCAAGAATTTTACCATACCTGACTTATGGAGAACCAGCAGCTATGGAAGTTCTCATCCAGCACTTTGACCCATATTTGCAGGACTGGAGTGAAGTGGACAGGTTACATAAGCAACACGAAGATAACATGAAGGATGAAAAAATTGCTCAGCTTGCTGCTAAACAAAAATTTGCTTTGGAGAATTTTGTGAGAGTCTCGGAATCACTTAAAACAAGCTCTTGTGGTGAGAGATTTAAGGATATTATATTGGAGAAAGGTATTACTGGAGTTGCTGTAAGACATTTGAAGGAAACTTTTTCATGCACGGGACTGCCTGACTTTAAGACCACCTCAGAATGGGCGTGTGGATTGAAATTGCCATCTGTTCCACTCATACTTTCTATGCTGAGGGGACTGTCAATGGGTCACTTGGCCACTCAAAGATGTATCGATGAAGAAGGAATATTACCTCTACTTCATGCTTTGGAGAGTGTTGCTGGTGAAAATGAGATTGGTGCAAGGGCTGAAAACTTGTTGGACTCTCTCACTGATAAGGAAGGAAATGATACTGGATTCTTGACAGAAAAGGTTCGCCAGCTACGACATGCCACACGTGATGAGATGAGGCGTCGAGCACTGAGGAAAAGAGAACAGTTGCTTCAGGTAATTCTTTTGGAACCTCTTAGTTTACTTTTCTTTTTACTATACTTGCTGGCGTATATTCGCCAATTGCGTGCCTTCAAGATTTAATTTGATGAATAGAATCTGAAACAAAAGGCATATCTGGGGTTATGATGCTACCATAGTTTTTCCCGTGTATGTTGAAAATGTTGCTGGAAGACTGGAAGTTACTGGCATTAACAACATTTTGTAATATAGCAGCATCAAGAACTTTTTGTAATGGTCTTCGAAAGTCGAAACAAACATGATTGAAGTACTGCCCACTAAATTTAACAGATATTCTGATGTCGAAGTTTTATTTACTTACTAATCTGTACTGATCTAAGATTTTATGTTCAAGGGGCTTGGAATGCGACAAGAATTGACTTCAGATGGTGGGGATCGTATAGTTGTTGCCCAACCTGTCCTGGAAGGTTTCGAAGATGTTGAAGAAGAGGAAGATGGGCTGGCTTGCATGGTTTGCAGAGAGGGTTACAGATTGAGACCTACTGATTTGCTGGGTGTTTACACTTACAGCAAACGAGTAACCTTAGGTGTTGGAAGTTCAGGAAATGCCCGTGGAGATTGTGTTTATACTACCGTCAGCCATTTCAACATCATACATTTTCAGTGCCATCAAGAGGCTAAAAGAGCAGATGCTGCTCTAAAGACCCCAAAAAGGAATGGGATGGGGCTGCCCTTAGAAACAACGAGACGCTCTGCAACAATTTATTTCCTCTGAGAGGGCCTTCTGTTCCTTCGGGTCAATATGTTCGATATGTTGATCAATACTGGGATTATCTCAATTCTCTGGGACGTGCTGATGGAAACCGACTGCGGTTGTTGACATATGACATTGTTTTGGTATATTATTCCCTTTCTTTACAAAATTTTTCTTACAATAGTATTGGCATATACTTTGGTGATTTCCCCTCATGGTTCATGGCATTGTCGTGTGTAAAAATTATTTAGTTCTTCGTCTTTGTATTGTTTTCATCAAGGAGGAAGTTGCAGATTTTAACGTGGTAGTTTATTCTCAGATGCTAGCTCGGTTTGCTACTGGTGCATCATTCAGTGCGGACAGTAGGGGAGGTGGAAAAGAAAGCAATTCCATGTTTTTACCTTTCATGTTACAGATGGCTAGGCACTTTCTCGATCACGATTCTTTGCAACGCATTAACATGGCAAAATCTGTGGAAACTTATCTGTTGTCTCCCACTTCAGAATCCAAGTGCTCTTCACCTGGGACACAGTCTTCCAATGGGACAGAGGAGACTGTCCAATTCATGATGGTTAGTTCTCTTCTCTCAGAATCATACGAGTCATGGTTGCGACATAGGCGTGCCTTCTTGCAGCGAGGAATCTACCACGCTTATATGCAGAAGTATGGCCGACCCTCGTCTTCCAATCTACCCAACATATCAAGTCCCAACACTGGAGGAAACCAGTCTTTAGAAAGTGGTGGATCAGAGGAGTTGTTTCCGACCATTCAACCCATGCTTGTATATGCTGGCATGATCGAGCAGCTTCAGTGTTATTTCAAGTGCACAAAATCATCAAACATGGACACAATTCTTACTCAAGGAGCCTCCAAAGAGACTGAAGGGGAGGATGGCTCTGGAAAACTGGAATCTTGGGAGGTTTTTATGAGGGAAAGATTATTGAATGTGAAAGAAATGGTGGGTTTCTCCAAAGAGTTGCTGTCATGGCTTGAGGACATGATTTCTGCGACGGACTTGCAAGAGTCATTTGATGTTATGGGTGCGTTGCCGGACGTGTTGAGCAGTGGCTTCCCTAGATGTGAGGACTTCGTGTATTCTGCAATCAATGGAGGTAAAAGCTGAATTTCAGGCTTACTTTTTTGGTTGAAATACGGAATGTGGTAATAAGATTCTATTGGCTCCATTTCATGTTCCACTTGTGTAAGCAAGTGATCCATTTGTCATTTTTTTTAAAAAAAATGTACCATGTTTTACATGAATATTGGCTATCAACGTACAGTTGGATTAGTTGGTTGGCGAGTGACGAGGTATTTCCCAACCAAAAGCTGTTCATTATACATTAAAATTTTGCCAGGGGATATAACGATTTAGCGATTAATAGATTCTTAAATTTTATATTTAGGCTTATATTTTATATCTAAAAATAGATTCTTATGTAATTTTAATATAAAGTTAAGATCTTGGCTTACTTGGGGAAAATTAAAATTTGAGTTCACGTCAAACAAGATGATAGGGAAAGGAAATTTCAAGTGACAAAATGAGTGAGCAAATTTGAGAAAAGTTGAGATATTAAATTAGTACTATCAAAAATTTGTAGAATCTTTTATGAAAAATCATAAAAGATTTCTGTAGCACGTTTCAAGTTCTCTATTTTTAAAAAAATTAATAAACGAACTTTCGAAAGGTGTTCTAAATTATTAAGAACTGGCCAGATTGTACACATCCATTTATCCAAATGTTAACAAAGGAGAATTGAAGATCACATTCCAAGCCTTGGAACAAGAATCAAGTTTAGCTGCCAAAAGAGGCCAGTAGTCTCCCGCCTAGAATACAAAAGCCGTCGAATTTTGAGTAAAATGCCTCCGGGATTGGACAATCTAATCTTTTCAAGAAAACTAATGGTGGCGCATTTGTCGGTTTGACCTGGCCAGGGGTCGGGTTTATCCATGACCCAGACTGAACCTGATCCATGGTCAACAGACCGATTAACTAAATCAACAGTTGGACTGATTGCAGTTTTTGAATTTGGTAACCCGTCGACACAGATACGACCTGTCTCCATTCGTTTTTTGTCCTTTTGATTTTTAAAATGCTTACAAAAATTAAAAAAAAACAATTTTAATAAAAAATGCCTGCCCGGAACCAGCTCAGACCCGGAACAGTGTATTAAGGTTACAGGCCTAGGTTCAGGATTTTCCAAACCAAACCCGACGGGCCATATCCGGAACCAGGTTCAGGATTTTCCAAACCAAACCCGACGGGCCATATCCGGAACCGGCTCAATTCCAGACCCATGTTCCTGTCTATTGTCAATGAGGGACTCAAAGATGGTTGATGATACCTTCGCATATTTTGATAGGCATTTTAAAATCAAGGTTTATGTTTGTTTAAGATTAAATTTTATCCTTGTAAGCTAAGAGATACAGCACCAGCAACCTCTGTTCAAGCGCAATATCAGCAAATCTTTAGCTTCAAATTATTAGTCTCTTATTTTATGAATTTTAACCGATCACAAGATGTATTTATAAATTAAGCGTTATTCTCCATTGTGTACGTCATGGTTACTCCAGAAAAGTAATAGAGCGTGGAATCCTACCATGATCGTGCAAAAGAAATAGAGCTTGCGCAGAGTCACGGTCAAGAAAATGGTTACAAGCTCGTAAGCATGTCCTAGTTTCGATAATTGGATCTGAAACTCACGTCGATGGTCTCAGATATTTTTTACTGTGGCCGGATCGCAATCAAGCCGATGTACCCAGATAAATTCGACGACAGTTTTATTCAATCAAACCAACGACACCCGCATAGATCAACTGTTCCAGTTCACAAACGAGTCAAAGCTTGCAACACTTGCTCTCCTTAGACTCGAAGGATTTAAGGAATGAAACATCTAGGTTCTCTAATAAATGGCAAATATAAATATGAAAGCTATCATCAGGATAGCCGGATATATATTAAGACCATAAATACAATTACATGTTAGCACATAAACGGAAGTATGGCCGAAGTGTAAGAAAAATGCTGAGTCGTTTAAAGTGGAGAGACGAGATTCATCCGTCCATGTCAACATCATCCACATACTCATCGAAGACTATAATTATTCTCTCTATGATAGAGATCAAAATCATTCACCTTTTAGAAATTTTCTAAGTCAAAAGGTGCCCTAAAATAGAGCATCTACCACCACTACGACCAAATATTTGTCAATAACACAAAATGATAGTACCGCGACAGGCTGAGCTTCAGGAAAGACACAGTGATGACAAGGATTAAGAATAATTGACTGGTAAAAGAACTTTTCCGAATGTTGGTAAATTGACCTTGGATTTTTCGACCGTATTATCCAAGATCAAAAGATCATAACATCAAATCTTGGCTCATAGAAACAGACCTGGCTGTTGTATGATTGAAGAGCACATCCAGCAATCCAAGACCACACTTTTTTATCAATGTCATAGAGAAGACCTTTACCTTGGTTCCACGATGTGAAACATATCAAATTATCCTGGCCAAAGCATTCAAATCTCTCTGCTGATAGTCTCAAGAGAGCTCGAAAATACCTAGGTGGCATCCTACTTACCTCTACCCAAACAAATTTTGAGTGATCAAGCTCCCATATCCTCATGCTTTGAAGAGTACTATAAAGGCCAATTCTTCCAACTAGAAACAAGCGCTTCTGAGCTCCAGCTACTAGATACCCATCCAATAAAGACCGAGGAAATTTTGCAGGAATGTGTTCCCAGTGGCCCGTATCCATTCTATACATCATCAAACCTAGTGGTGAAAGAGTCTCCAAATACAACCTTGAGTCACAAAATGCCATCTTTGAGGAGCAAAGATTAACGGCAGGCATGGTTTGGTGAAGCGACCATTTGCAAAGCTTAGAGTCATATACTTCAGTGGGTAAAGACTTGTCACCATAAATATCACTGGTGGCTACAATTTTAAAAGACCGATCCTTTCGATCAACTACCATGATCAATTGTCTTTGTTGATTATAATGCATACTTGGCAAAGTCCTCCAAGTTTGTGTTAATGGATTACAGACTAAAGTTTTGAAAGTCGATCCATCCAATCCTGAGAAACAGACCAGGCCCCCTGACGAACCAACCAACCAGAAAGCCCACTGTGGCAGAAATGCAAATGGAATCCGAAACCACTGCTTCAAAGGCAAACTGAAAACTGAACATTGAGGAGTCTGAGAATTTTTCCAAAATGTGAGGAGGCAAGGCCCATGGGAGGGTACTTGTGAATGGAACTTCAGAAAGCTATTATCTTGCAAAATTGAATTCCATCTCTTACAAACAGAACGGAGCCGAAAAATCATGAATGGTGGAACTCTGGCCAATATTTCATTCAACAAATCTTCCGGCAGCATGGCCCATATATTATCTTCCATCTGGATATCTGGTTGTATAGATTTACAAAATGTGGCCATAATTTCTTCATCTAAGCCCCGTGGTTTGGTCTTAATCACCTTCTGCCTAGACGGACTTGTATTCCTTGACGCCATCCTGCCAAGAGGGCTGGTATTTCTAGATCCATTTCCTCCAAAACTTGCTTGCCGGTGGAAAGTGTCCTCCTCGTGGAAAGATCCACTTCTCACTGACCCAGAATTTGATGCTCTCGACCCAGATTCAGAAGGTTCTCCATTCATATCTAGCAACCTTAAAAATTCAACAACTTAAAGTAAAACCTATTGTCGAATATTTTGACGAATCTCGTAAGCCTCGGTCACCTTCCGTGTCCCCCAATTTGTGGCCTCATTTGTCATCCAATAATCTGATTCTGCAGTTCCAGCGGGGATTCAACAACCAACAATAAATCCTAGGCCAAGTAAACTATGCAGATGGACTTGAAGCTGAAGCATTTTGTAGAAACAGTCAATCAGATGAAACAGACCATTTACCTAAACAATAAAATTTCTAAGCAACAGACAGACAAATACAAGTTCAAATTTAAATTGAACATTTCATGTTCAAGATCCGAATCGAAGAAATTGAAAGCTCGAGCAATAACAGTAGCAATAAAGATCACAATTTTAAGTCACCACCAAAAGGGCGAAAACCCAGAATAGTAGCAGCAAAAGAGAGATGGGTTACCTCATATTTCAATTTGACAATCCGATTGCAGACCTCGACGTAGCCAATTTTCTTCAGCTACTGACTATGTAGTCATCAAAACATCAGTTTTTTGGTTTAAAATGAACCTCAAACCCTAACCTTTGCGCCTCCCACTTCGACTATTATCTTGTTTCATGGGATTCCCACACTCACTTGAACTTTATGCGTTTGTGCTTCTTGCAGTTCGAATTTTCTATGAATTTGTTGTTCTTTCCGCTCTGATCCGAAGGAGGAAGGATAGATAGATAGCTTAGCTTCTCCTGTTGAGTAATAATAAAATCATAAATGACAGAACTTGTCTGACAGAGAAAATGCCAGAATGACTGGGTCAAGAATAATGGGCCATGGGCCTAATCCTCTGACCATGTAAGATAAATTTGTCTTGGTTTTATAGATAATTTTATTTTATAATTTACAAAAGATATATGCACACGTGATGTATGCCCCGAAAAATGTTAGAAATTTACTCAATGGAATTTTATAAAATCAAAGAATATAAAAAGATTGGATCTCAGTGGAAATTTTGGTTTTGAATGAATTTGCATGAGAAGTAGGAAATGTACGATTATTGACTCCAAGAAATCGTGGATTGTGGTAAGAGGAAAAGAATGGAGAGAGGTTGCACCAAAAAAAAAAAAGAGGTGTGAAAAAAGGTAAATTAGAAGATCTTTTAAACGACTAATAAAGACTATATCATGACTTCATGACATTAGTATATGATGCTATTTTATTATATACAGTGAAAGTAAACTAAATGAATTTTTTATTAGAAATTTGGAATTTTTTTTAAATGCAAAGCGGGTTGAAATATAGTGAGAACTAAGGATTATTCGATCCGACTTCACGGGTTCGATTATCATGTGAAGCATTCTTCACTGAAATATTGAGTATATGTTTCGCAGATCTGACTGTTGTATAAATATTCTCCGTCGAGTCTATGCTATTCATACATATTATTCGATTTAGGGTTGATTTAAAAAAAACCAATGATTACATCCGTTTTTTTGGGCAACCGTCGGTTTTTCGTTTTTAACCCACTTCTGGAACATGGGCCAAAATTATATTTGTAAAAAACAAGATTGGGCCTATAGGCCCAAATTCCAGTAGTCATTTACCTGAAACCGGAATTTGTTCCCCCCCCTCGAGGTTTCTGTGTCCCCAAGAGGGTTTAAGGAAATGAAAATCAATCATACAGAGGAAGATATTTTTCGAAGGAATTTAGCTGTTCGAATCCCATTACCAGAAGCTCTCTCTGTGAAGCAACCTATTCGATCATTGCGAATTGAATCAATTTGATGAACACCAGTAAAACCCCTCCAGGACTCACCATTACTCATTCAAGTACCCAATTTAACAAGCCGGAAGTTTTCATCCTAAAGACCCCCAGCAATCCCACAGTTATGTGGAAAAACATTGCCAAAAGATTGATTAATCCGAATTCAAAAACCTCCTCACTCACTCGAACTTTGAGCTATCTGGGATACTCCAATAAATCTAATTTTTCAGAGTTCAGGTTTAAACCCCTGATTGAGCTTGATTCTCACTCCAATATGTGTTTACCTGGATGGGGTAGTCGCAAAATTATAGATTTTTTAAGTGGAGATGTGTACTTGGCTGGACTGTTGTGGCATGGTGAGAGAACACTTTCCGACTATAATGGTTCTCGCCTCAGAAGTTATGCCACTGTGGCGGAGGCTGTGGAGGTTTCTCACACCGATTTAGAAGAGGACAGTATTCCTAATGTTTGTGCGGCTAATGAGGTTCAAGAACTTTTGAATGAAGTAAGAAAAGAGGAGAGAAGAAAGTATTCTAAGCAGTGGAGACGTCAGAGGTATGTTAAGGGGATGGGAAAGGGAAAATATAGAGCTTTGAAGAGGAGGCAAGTGAAGATCGAGACCGAGGCTTGGGTACAGGCGGCTAAAGAGTACAAGGAGCTTTTGAATGATATGTGCGAGCAGAAATTGGCTCCCAATTTACCTTACATAAAGTCTTTGTTTTTAGGATGGTTCGAGCCCTTGCGTGACAAGATAGATGAAGAGCAAGAATTCATTAGGAGAGGCAAGTGTCGGACAGGATATGCCCCATATTTTGATCACTTGCCTGCCGATATGATGGCTGTTATTACAATGCATAAGCTAGTGGGCTTGTTGATGACTGGGGGTGAGCATGGGGGTGCGAGAGTGGTACATGCTGCTTGCATTATAGGTGATGCAATTGAACATGAGGTCGGTGAGCTGAGACACTTCACTAACAAATTTTGATTATCGGCCTCAACACTTTCATGTTGTACCTTTAAACACAACTGGCTGGTGCAATCTATGACTCTATTGTTTACAATTTAAAAGGAAAATAAAGTTGCCTCAACACTTTCATGTTGTACCTTTAAACACAACTGGCTGGTGCAATCTATGACTCTATTGTTTACAATTTAAAAGGAAAATAAAGTTGCCTCAACACTTTCATGTTGTACCTTTAAACACAACTGGCTGGTGCAATCTATGACTCTATTGTTTACAATTTAAAAGGAAAATAAAGTTGCCTCAACACTTTCATGTTGTACCTTTAAACACAACTGGCTGGTGCAATCTATGACTCTATTGTTTACAATTTAAAAGGAAAATAAAGTTGCCTCAACACTTTCATGTTGTACCTTTAAACACAACTGGCTGGTGCAATCTATGACTCTATTGTTTACAATTTAAAAGGAAAATAAAGTTGCCTCAACACTTTCATGTTGTACCTTTAAACACAACTGGCTGGTGCAATCTATGACTCTATTGTTTACAATTTAAAAGGAAAATAAAGTTGCCTCAACACTTTCATGTTGTACCTTTAAACACAACTGGCTGGTGCAATCTATGACTCTATTGTTTACAATTTAAAAGGAAAATAAAGTCGGGATTTTTTTTATTAGTGAGCGATGACATCACGTAATCACGTATGTTTTCTTGTTCACCTGCCTTATAAATTTGATATTGGCAAAATGTTCTGTTGATAAGGATGAGTCAGTTCCTGTGTTCATGTTTTGTGACAATTGCTTAGTGAAAACAATATTCCTAGCAATCGTGCTAAAACGGAGCAAGTTTGTTTGGATGAAGGACATCTGGTTTGCACTTGTGTGTTATGGTAAAGGACATTTAGTTGGTACTTGATTGTTAAGGTAAAGGACATTCAATTGGAACTTGCCAGTCTCTGTTACAGTGCCCATCGGCTCCTGACTGTTGAAAGATTATGTCGATCAGGCCCAGAAGAGGAGTTTTTTTATTTCTTCTTTTCTTTCGACCTACTTTTGCCATGTTGTTGTCACAAGTTTTGGGCTTTGTGAAACGGCAGCATCTGAATATGCTCCCTAAAGCGACGTATACAATGATGTGTTGAAATTTAAAGTTCAAGTGATGCTGTGTCTCTTACTGTCACCTTGGTAGATATTAATGTTCTAACCATCCAATTGATATTTCAAATTGCATCTATTTGGTCTGTGTTTCAGCTTTTTTTTTTTTAATTTTCATTATGTATCTGTGCACGTGCATTCTTGACCTGGGTTGTTCTTGATCAATTAACCTGTTAAAATGAGAATCATTCTTTTTTATGTTTGTCCATCTCATCTATAATTTAATTCTCTCCCATATCCATAAAATTTCTGCAATAAACTTGATCCAAACCATGTTTGTATAGTTTTCTTACAGCTTGGTAAAGTATATTGTAGTGACAGGCTATTTAAAGATATAAATGACTTTTAGACCGTAAAACCATATGTTATATGAATTTATCACTCCAACTGCCAATAGTCAACCCCATGCTTTTTGATGCTTTGCAATGTGACGCATGGTGATGATTCATTGCTAAAAAAAATATTATGGTGGGCTACTCACATTCGGCTTATCGATTGCTCGAGTTTACTTCTTAACTTGCAATTCTCAATCCATGTCCTGGTCAGCAGAGCGTCTAAGCTTGTGCTCTCTCAATTTTACTCAATTATCCTTTGCCTGTGCTCTCTCAATGAGGTCTGTACAGCTGTGCCAGTGCTTATTCTTAACAGTCTCATCATGGATCAGGTGAGAATACATAGAATTCTGGAGAGCCGAAAGAAGAAAAAGGTTGAGAATGATATAGAGGATGAAGGAGATGGATCAAATGACAATCCCCAAGAACAAGAAAAATTGAGGAAGAAGGTGACTAATTTGATTAAAAAGCAAAAGCTGCGAGCAGTGAGGCAGTTAGTTAGCAGTCAGCATGAGGGAAAGCCATGGGGACAAGATGCTAAAGCCAAGGTTTAAATAACATTGATGATCATTGCTGCAAAATATGGTTTTAAAAGTATATATACACATATAACAATGTTTTTAACTCACAGGTTGGAAGCCGTCTCATTGAATTGATTCTGCAGACAGCCTATATTCAATCTCCAGCCAACCAGTTGGCCGATGGTCCACCAGATGTTAGACCTGCATTCACACACACTTGTAGAACAGTAGCAAGTGAAACAAAGTATTTTGATGCCCTGATGCCCTGCTGCAAGATCCTATAGTACACTTTATTTCTTGAACATCTTTGACAAAACCTCTTTCTGTTTAGCAGGACAGCTAGCAGAAGATATGGTGTTATCCAATGTGATCCACTTGTTCGGAAAGGCCTGGAAAGAACTGTAAAGTCCCTTCTATTTAGTTACTTCTTTGTAATTTTTTTTTGAAGAAAACTTCTATGTAAATTTGGTTCTGAATATAATCGTTCTAAGTGATAATGATGCTCAAGCATTAATTGAGAAAATTGATTAAATCTGTAAGTTATTATGTATTTTATGGGCATGAAAGATGCAGAATCTTTTGATAAACCTTTTAATTTCTTGACATCACGAATGCTTTTTAAACTTTATGAATTAACACTTAATTACAGGCCAGTCACATGATCATCCCTTATATGCCGATGCTAGTGCATCCAATCAAGTGGACAGGGTATAACAATTTCATTTTCTTTACACTTTATCTGTCTTGTAGATTTTATGATGTAATTGAGTTCTGATTGACCTTCCCATGTGGTGTTTCTGGAATTTTCGTCTTATCTAGGTTAATTCACCAAGGAATTTTAACCATTATTTTCTTGCCAATGTATTTGTTTGCCTTTAATTATTAATACTGAAGGTTAATTTATGGGTGAATGTGCTGGGTCCAAAAAGCGAAATTGGGATATGGGCTACTGAAGCTCCCCGTAAATGTTAGATTCATGCTGATTTGATTACTCTTTTGGGTAAGTCGAGTTAGGTTCACTTGTTGTCATCTTATCAAGAACTGGCCATACACCTAAGAATGTCGCCATATATTTACTCGTTGGATCTGAGGTTATATGTGGTCGAACAAATCCTAATCCAGTTCGTTGATGATATATGGTTGGTTGTAGGGGTATTGAAAATCTGTCTTGAATTGCATTTTTTGTTTGAGATATCTATCTTCTAAAATGGGAAAGCTTTTGGTCAATCTTAAAGTATTATTTATCTTAAAAGCTTTGATGCTCCAACTGTTAGCAGGTTTTCTGACTAGTTGGCTCATAACCAATTCCCAATTCAATCTTTGAATGACGTTTGGCTTTTCTGGATTGAAGGGTGAAGTGCATTTTAGGTTAGTATTATGGTTATAGATGTTTTGTTTTGCAGATATGACAATGGTGCGTATTTATACCTGCCTTCATATGTAATGCGCACACATGGTGCACGACAACAACGTGAGGCAGTAAAGAGGACTCCTAGGAAACAACTGCAACTTGTGTTTGAGGTTTAGTCTGAATGTGTTCTTTTTTGATCAATTAGGTAAGGTAAGACTAATGTTTGATTGACATTTACATTCCCATTCTCCATCCCAGGCTCTGGACACCCTTGGAAGCACCAGATGGCGAGTGAATAAGAGAGTACTTGACGTTGTTGATAGAATATGGGCTAACGGAGGTCGTCTTGCTGGCTTAATCGACCGTGATGATGTATGTTAATGCTGCATCTTTGTCTATTTTATATATTTTTTTAACTGGTTACTGATGCAATGAATTGATTGATTATGTTAAGCAACTCTGAGCCTGTCAGATAATTTTGTTCACCTGTAAAACTAACTTTTGCCAATTTTCCTTTTTAATGCAGGTTCCTTTGCCAGACGAACCAGATACAGAAGATGAATCAATTATTAAAAAATGGAAGTGGAAAGTTAAGGCTATCAAAAAAGAAAATCGTGAGAGGTATTCACAACGTTGTGATACAGAGCTTAAGCTTTCTGTAAGATACATTTTCCCCTTAATCTCATATTGTGTTCAATATTTGGATGTAAACAATCAAATGTAACTTTTTGGATATTGGATCAGGTTGCACGGAAAATGAAAGAGGAAGAAGGTTTCTTCTACCCTCACAACCTTGATTTTCGAGGCCGCGCATACCCTATGCACCCACACTTAAACCATCTAGGCTCCGATCTTTGTAGGGGAATACTCGAGTTCTCAGAAGGGCGACCTCTTGGGCAATCGGGCTTGCACTGGTTGAAGATACATCTGGCAAATTTATTTGCCAATGGGGTGGACAAATTATCTCATGAGGGTCGAGTATCTTTTACTGAGAATCACTTGGATGATATATTTGATTCTGCTGACAGACCACTTGAAGGAAGACGATGGTGGTTGAATGCGGAAGATCCATTTCAGTGTTTGGCTGTATGTATCAATCTTGCTGAAGCTCTGAGAAATCCATTTCCAGAGACAACAATTTCACATATTCCAGTGCACCAGGTTTGTTTTATTCAACAGATTGGTTGCTTTAAATCTTTAGTGAACTTGTGTCTCTGTAATGATAAAATGCAAAGGTTCTTATAGTGGAAAAAGTGGAAACTAATGTGTCATTTACATATTGATGGATTGTAAACACACATTTTGTTTCCCAGTGTTGTATAGATGCTCTTATGAATTGATTTGGTATGTCCCTATAGTTGTAAACTTCCCCCCATGATAACTATGAATCATGTTTCAATAAATTTGCCACCATCGTAATTTTAAGGGCTTGATAAGTGATGAATGTTTGCCCTTTTCTTTGGGTTTTGGATCATGAAAGTGAATTTTCAACTAACCACTCACTATATATGCTTATACGTAACTTATTTGAGTGATATATTTTGCTGAAATATTTTTATTTGTTGGGAGGTTTTTCTATGAAGGGATTGTGATAGACACTATATTACTCTTGATTTTTCTCTCATTTAATATATTCTTGGCAATTCTAGGATGGTTCCTGCAATGGCTTACAGCATTATGCTGCCCTTGGTAGAGATAAGGTAATTTTAGTTTTTCGGTTTCGTCTTGATTTTTTTCTGTTTCTTCTCAAAACAAATATGATGCTACTAAACTATATGTAGTAGTATAAGCCATGTGAAATAATGTGTTCTTATCCATTTAGGAATTTGAGATTTAGTTCTTGAAAAATGTCTAGAAGAATACCGTACAGTCTGTACAGATAAGTTACTTACAGAAGTAGTGAAACGAAATTTGCATAATGACTCATCCGATGCATGAGACTGCCAATTGTGGTTTCCATGTATAAGCTTTCGCTGGATCTTACCCATCGACTGCCTTGTTAATCCTGCAATATCTTAAGAACCTTTTTTTGTCACTCGGACTTGTATTATCATGACTCACTGTAATTACCTAAATCAGTTAGGAGCAGGTGCTGTTAATTTGATTGCTGGAGAAAAACCTGCTGATGTTTACTCTGGAATAGCTGCCAGGTACTCCTTTTCTTCAAACCATGTGGCCATGTGCACGGGTATTCTAGCAATGGTGGTGGTTGTATTGCTTCTACGATCCACTTGCAGTGCTCCTACCACTTTGAACACATTGCTAATATATCTTTGGTTTATTGAAGATTGTTATGAAATTATTTTTCATGGTAAACTTCCAAGTAAAACTTAGAGAAGATACCATTATGAAGTAACTAAATAAAAGCTTTTAAAGAATATTCAACCATCTTGATTGAGTTAGAATTCCTTTCTTCCCCATATATGATATCAAAGTAACTGTGTATTTTCGTTTTTATATTTAGAGAAGATAAATAAAGATCTCGATAATTTCTTCTTTGAACGTAAGACATTGAAACTAATATCTCTGTTGATATCTGAACTGATTTAATAAACTCATTTTCCTAGGAATTTATGAGTGTTTTTGTTCAATATGGGTAAAGAGTTTTTCCTTGCTATATTTTACTTTCAAGAGAGGTCAATTTAAATATTCTAGTTCACAGAATTTCACTGATAAAAAAGATGTTGCTACTGCGAGATTAAATCCTTGAGATACTGTTCATTGAGTGTTAGAAGATCTCTGAGATCAGCAAATAAATTCGTTGATAGTTGATTCTAACTTCTACAGGGTTCTTGATATCATGAAGAAAGATGCCCAAAAAGATCCCGTAATATTCCCTGATTCATTGCGAGCAAGATTATTGATTGATCAGGTTAACCAGTCTTCCATGCTTGAGTTCTACTATCCTGATTTATCAATCTTGGTGCGGCTGTAAGCCAAATTAATGTTAATAGCTTCAAATAGTTGTTGACAACTTTTGCTCTACTTCAAACATTATCCAGGTTGATAGGAAGTTGGTTAAGCAGACGGTAATGACATCAGTGTATGGAGTTACTTATGTTGGTGCTCGAGATCAAATAAAGAGAAGGTTAAAAGAGCGTGGCGCCATTGAAGATGATGCAGAGCTCTTTGGTGCTGCTTGTTATGCAGCAAAAGTACGTCAATCTTTACCCTTGCAACTTTAATCTCATAGACAAGTTCTGCTTGATATTTGTTGGTGAATTTATTCACCGTGAATTTAATTTCACTACTTCGTTAGTGTTTTTTTTTCAAGAATGGCTTATTCGATGATCTTCCAACAATTGAGAGAGGTTGTAGTGTCTTGGTTTAAATCCTTATTCATATCTTCTCCTACCTTGTAGATCATAACTTTTCTTTGTAAGTTGAAAAATTTAAAACTTTTGTTTATTGGTACCTGACAGATTACCTTAACTGCACTGGAGCAAATGTTTGAAGCGGCTAGGAGCATCATGGGCTGGCTTGGAGATTGTGCGAAGGCAAGTACCTTATTTTGCATGAGTAATATGCTTTATGCAGAATCATGCTCTGCCCCCAGACCACATGCTAGGAAGTTTGATAAATGTTAGAATGGCTCCTTTCTTTTAGGGATCTACTGAGGTAGGTTTTCTTTATCCACTTGAAGGTATTCAAACCTCCCCAAACTCAAGAACTGGTTGACTATTACTTTTTCTGGGATGTGCGCCGTCGGGTTGGGGTTGTGGTGGCTAATGAGTGTAATATGAAATAGGTATTGCTTAACTTTGAAAACGGAGAACGACTAATCTTCTCTTAATCCTTCAACTTTCAGCCTTTGGGTAAATATTTGGACCCTGATGTTGCCTACTTTCAGCTTGTCATATTCTATTTGCCCCATGTTACGAACTCAAACCACAGATTTAGTGCAAACTTTAATTTCATCAACAGAATCAGAAAGTTGACCCAAAAAAATAATCAATCCTCACTGAGGGAATGACTCCTAGAGCAGAAGATATGCTCAAACAGAATAAATTCTCTCTCCCTAGCAAATGTTAGAAGTAACCAACCGTAGACAAAATACACAACTATCCCAATAACTAACCCCATGCTCCCTTTCTATTTTCAACCACAAAATAAATAACCCCAAGCTTTTTTTTATTTCCTACACATATATTTTATATAATTCTATTGGCCAGCCCAATATTATGTACAAATCCAATACCCCCAAAAGCCTATGTTCCCAGATTCCCACCACCAGGTTCTACAGCTAATCCATACACTGCTTACTTAATGTGAAAGGGTGTGATCTAATTCTAACTAATCCTAATTAAAGAGCTTAAAAATGACAGTGTCTCTTCTGATTCAGTGTGCATGGATCTGACGATTCAATTGCCCATAAACACTTCTTGGGAACGAAGTCTAAAACAACAAAAATTATAGTGATAACAACACAAACAGTTCTTGTGTGCCTGTAGCTTGAGACCGACTTATAATTATAAGATTAATACTGTTCTAAGATTCAACTTTACTGCTACATAATCAACCTCCTATTTCATGCACTCATTAATTGACTTACCCTATGATCTTTGGTTTGGTTTCCTTTATTTAAGTTAGATATTTTAACTAGGTTTAAATAAAGACCCAATCTGTTATCTGAGATGCTGATTGGGTAAACTGTTCCAGAACAAACAAAACAGAGTTCTTTGCTTTTTATTGAATCAAACATTTTTTACCTGTGGTTGAAATTTTTCATTCATTAACTACAGACCTTTAACAGATTATTGCATCTGAGAACCAACCGGTTCAATGGACAACTCCACTAGGACTACCAGTGGTTCAGCCATATCGTAAAATAGGAAGACATCTTGTAAGTTTCATTAAATTGTGTGGAATATATTTACTATCTTTCAGCATTTTCTAGTGGTCAAAGTACCGATAAATAAATTATTTATTTATTGTTGATCTCAAATTATTGCAGATTAAAACGTCTCTTCAAGTTTTGACTCTGCAGCGGGAGTCAGAGAAGGTAGCTTTTGAAGCATGTTGTGTCTTGGTTTGATTTTCTGATATCCAGCCAAGAGCACAAGCGGACCTACTGTCTTTCTTATTTTCTGAAAGTCATTTATTGGTTTTGTGGTTATTTTGTTGTATGGTTAACGTAATTTACCATTCGTGTACCAACCCTTCCTTGATTGTAGTACTAGTTTAGGTCTGGTTCAAATCCATGCCCTTTATGAAATCTTTGGTTTTAAGTTTATTGATAAGTCTCAGAAACCTCATGGCCAATGTTCTGAGACACAGTGCTCTTATGAACTTACTTTCTGAAGTTTATTTCCATTCATTCGGCCAAATTAATTGCAATAAGAATCAACGTTTGCAGATAGTGTGATTTGTTCGTATGTGATTAAATGTCATATGTAGTCCACACGTGTAGGAAGGATCTTATCAGCCAGCTTCCTGAGCCCAAATTTGTTTAAAACAATGTATTATGTTGTTTTGCAGATAATGGTCAAAAGACAGAGAACGGCTTTCCCCCCAAATTTTGTGCATTCCCTTGATGGTTCACATATGATGATGACTGCTATTGCCTGCAAAAATGCAGGCCTAAATTTTGCAGGTCTTTCTCAGTTCCCATATTCTCGGTTCTTAACATTCTAATGCCAATCTTTGACTTCAAATTACCTCAATCTTTTCTGATTTCAGGTGTTCATGATTCGTACTGGACCCATGCATGTGATGTTGATCACATGAACCAAATACTAAGAGAAAAATTTGTTCAACTTTATGAAACTCCTATTCTTGAGAATGTAAGTATCTGAAACTCCTTTATACTTTGGTGTTTGCTTATACTAGTCAAGTCATATGACATGGCATATCAACAAATGTGAGGATTACTCCTTTGTGCATGAGAAAAAGTTCTACCTTAAGCTATCCTGTCAGCACATATTATCATTTTATGAGACTACAATTCAAATTATTTAATAGCGGTAAATTATATAAAAAAAAAAACTATTATTAAGCACCTGCAATAAGCTCGAGTTTATTGGAAAATTTATAACTAATATGGTAAGAATTAGGAGTTCAAAATGTTAACTTCTTTTGGTGTGTAATCTCTCTTGTATTTCATCAAGTTGGGTTGGAATATTACTTAGATTTTGCGATGTAATGTTTGATCAAGCTTTTATATGCATACCTTGACTGTTAAATTTGAGCACACATACTCTTCGGTTTCCTGTTTCCATGTGGGGGCATCTTGAAGAGTAGGAATTTGTACTTATATGATTAGAATGGACTTCTGGGAACAGTTATGACTTAAGTATTGATTGTAACAGTTTCTCCTTAACATTTTCTTACTAAATTCAAACTTGAACAATGAACAGTTGTTGTTGGGGTTTCAAACGTCTTTTCCATCGTTGTCTTTCCCTCCATTGCCCGGTCGAGGGGATTTCGATCTCAGAGAAGTGTTGCAATCGCCATATTTCTTTAACTAAACCGGTGGAGTGTGCTGGCACAATCTCGTCAACTTTTACGGAAGGAGAAGAAATGAGCTTAGCCATTTTCATATGTCATTTAAGGGTCATGAAAGTTTGACCCCATAAGTTTCTCCACGATCATTCTCCATCAGTTCATTCTTCATCGTTCATCCTCAAAGCACGGAGCTTCTTGTACAGTCAGCTGAGAAATTGTTGTATCTAAGAGGATGCTTGGGGTTTCAGGATATATACGGCACAAGGGTCCTCTGCTTAATCATTATATGTAAACTTAATGCAGTTGTGTACATGTATGCATATGTATATATATAATATAGGTGATTTTACTTGCGTTTGACAAATTTTAATGTTGGGGTAGGTACATTGTATGCTTTCCACCCTTCATTTTAGTATCGATATATTGTAAATTTTCTTGAACTAAGAAAATTGTTTGTATCGTTCATGTAAATACACGTGTGCTACTAGTATATACTAGAACATTAGAATATATGCGTTAGAACTTAGAATTCTAAAACTTTTTAAGTTAAAATTATTGATAGTATCAGAGACCAAATTCCTGTCTTTTAAGTTAAATTCTTGAATTTTTGACATTAAACTAATCTACTACTTAGCCAGAGCTTTACATTGTCAATTAATGTTGACCCAGTTATTATCTCTACGAATGTTCCTTTTTTTTTTTTTTTTTGAAACACTGTACGAATGTTCTGATTGAATATGTATATGTATGGTGGTTTATGTAATTCTCCGACTAATAAAAGTATTTATGTTTAAGTCTTTTTTTATCAAAATTGACGAAATATTGTATATCTAAACTAAAATATAATTCATTCACTATTTCTATGTATATTTACATTTTTAGAAAATCAAAAAAATATTTTAAATAAACAAATAAAAATTATTTATTCCTTAAATATTAAAAAATTATTTACCCTAATTTAGACACTTTATTTGTAATTGATCTTGAGAAAAGTTTATATTTTTCTTTTCTGAAAACAACTATGTATATTTAAAACATAAGAAATATAATTTTTTAAAGTAAAATGCTATTTTTCTAATTGACAAACCAAATTCCAAATGACATATTTAAAACTTTTCTCAAACACAAGACTAAATTTCCAAATCAAATTCTAAATCTACATTAAACTGAATTCTCATTTTTGTTTGACCTATAGGCTATAGGCCTCTCAAACACAGTCACACACACACACACATAAATATATATTCTGTGAGGAGAATTTTAAGAATTACGAAAAAGATGATACTAAACCCGTCACACTTTCGTTTCCGCATCTGTGATAGCCAAAACATCACAGCAAACGGGATAATGAATTAATGTCCCCGCCAATCCGAAATGGAAGCCGAAATTGAGGAATAAGGCTGTAAATCTTCATTCCAAATCTCAAAGGTACATCCAGAGACCTCTCCGTTTTCATCGGATTTGATGTTTAGCTCTGGTTGAGTGATTGAGCTGGTAGGATGTATTGCGCGTCTGTTGAATGGGATTTTCAACAGTTTTCTTTTTGCTGTTTTTTCTGATTGTTATTTGGAATTTGGATCGTGATCGAGGAACACATTTTAGGCTTGAGATGAAATGCTGAAGTTGGAATTTGGGAGTTTATAATTTGATTGGAAGAAGGCATGAAGGCCGGAAGTGCGGCAAAGCTGATTGTAGATGCGCTGCTGCAACGGTTCCTGCCTCTTGCCAGGCGTCGGATTGAAACTGCTCAAGTACAGGTGAGTCCAACTGGTTCCCCTTTTTAATCCTCTTTGCTTTGCTTCTTGTAATGCACCGGTTAGCTCTTTTTTGAGCGTTCGGTTGGTGATAATCAATATTTTTTCTACTGAATTTGCTAGCATCAGATAGTTGAAATATGAAACAGTTCAGTGTAAATTGAAACTAGAACAACTTTTACCCCGAGGCAATTAGAGATGCTATTGTTAAGTTGGCTCTCAAAAGAAAAACCAGAAAAATGCATCTAGTTAAAAGTAAGTATTGAGCAAGATAGAGCAGAAACTATAAATGAAATAGCTAGTGAAAGATCATTGTTCGTTACATGAGGAAAAGTTGGCAGTTAATGGAGTAATGCCTTATTTATTTTACGTCAAGTGTGTCAAAACATTTGCTGCACGTCTAACTGCAGGATGGACAGTACCTTCGACCTTCAGATCCAGCCTATGAGCAAGTACTTGATTCTTTAGCTATGGTGGCTCGGCATACACCTGTACCATTGTTGGAAGCTCTTTTACGTTGGAGAGAAAGGTTATCCACTTTCTGTGAATAGATTATAAGTTACATTTTGAAATGAATATCATTGCAAACATCAATACTTCTCATGTGGATTTATCATTATTCATGAGCATTCATTCAGATGTTAGGAATATGATAACTGGGAAGTATCTTCCATGGAGAGTACTGCTTTCCATGCATGGTGATGTCGATCTACCTAAACAATTGATAAATTAAGTTTTTCCTGCAAAATATTATGCGAACTGATTTTTATTGCAACATCAGTGATTTTACTACAACAGTCAAATTATTGTTAAGCATCAAAATCTCTAACACGGAGAAGTGAGATGCAGATATTTATCCAATATTCTACCAAATGCAAAATATTCGATGTTTTGAATTTTTCCTCGAGGCACATAGTAGCGCCGGCCATCCAGATCTATGCTTTTTATTAAAGATAAGGAATCAATGCACATGTTGGTGGGAGGCCCTCTCCTTTTGCATCCATATTTCCATCTGATATTTGTCTTGTTTTTTTAAGTAAATGGGATGACTGCTGAATCTATTTTGAATTAGGGGAGCTATCAGACCTTGGGTCAGTACTGTCCATGGCCTCCACACCTCATTTCCCTCGCTGAATGACTGCTCTATTAATGGACCTCCCCTGTCCTGTGGTTTTTCTAGTTCTTTAATAAGAATCACTGAGTCAAAATTGACTTCAAAATGCCTTGTAACTGTAACCAACTCTTTTGATCATAATTGATTCGTTTCTGATATTTTTTTTCTTGTTAGATGATTTTCTAATAAAGTTGGATATAATTTTTTGCATCATTCTCTCTTATTGTTGACTGCCTGCTTCCTGTTAAATGTGAGTAATTTCGTCTAATAAATTTTGTGTACTATGCAGTGAATCCCCCAAAGGTGCAAATGATGCTTCCACATTTCAAAGGAAGGTTTGTTTATCCTCGATCTGATGAATCATTAAGTCTTGCAGACTCTAATAAATGTGGTAGCATCCGCCATCTTCCTCATTGTCTGAGAGAACATAACTTGTTTGAATTTATTTCTTAGATGTTGATTATTAGAATTAGGGCCAGGCATCCTCCTCCCCTGAATTTTTTTTCTCGTTTCTTTTACTTCACATTCAAAATTCACAATTACCACCACCTCCTCGATGTTTAAAATATTGCTTCTCTATTAAAGGCATAATGAATGGTGCAACATAACTATATTATCATTTATCATCTAAAAATTTCTTTAAAGATTTTGGTCAAGTTCATCCGTGCTCTCCAAGTTTGGAGCAATAGCAACTTCTCTGGGGCTTTAATCCCATGTCAATTTAGTTATTTTCATCACTCTCGCCCCACTCCCCACTCCACACCCAAAAAAAAAGTTCTTATTAACATCAATAGATGGCAGTTAACTTTGATTAAGACATAGTTACTATACCATAACCTTGCCCCTGCAAAATTACCGGTGCCATGAAAAGAGGATTCAGAAAAATAAATGAAATGAAGAAGAAGGATAAGTTAATTTTCTTCATGAAATTTTATTTCAGACTTTTATCTTATATATTTCATACAATATGCAATATATATATTTGGCTTGTACTTCATAGCAATATTATGTCGTCCAGCTTGCAGTGGAGTGTATTTTTTGCTCAGCTTGTATTCGCTTTGTCGAATGCTGCCCTCAAGAAGGACTTACAGGTTAACGTGCTCTTAAGCTTTTCATTTGATCTATGCATTTACTGGTTTTCATGTCTGGAAAATTGGCCTTGTACCTCTCTTCTGAGTGGGATTTCCATTCACCCTCCTTTATTCTGCAAACTTAACCTCTTTCTCTACTGGCAGAAAAACTATGGATTGGTCTTGAAAATTTTATCTTCGACTGGCTAATCAATGCGGACAGGTAATGATCAGAGAGCTGATTTTTTTATGAAACAATTCATGCCCTGATCAATTGTACCTTCTTCTTTGGCTAAGGTGAGAAAATAAATAAAACGCATGGTGAATTCAGGATCTTCCTGTTCGCCGAAATACTACCTGTATGTCAAACATTCTTTTTTAGAATGGTGTGAGCAAAAAACGTATAACAGGATTTATAGTCATACCTTTACTTTCTATAAATCACAAAGAGGAAAACCAGTGATGCAGATTGTTTTATAGACCTTAATCATTATCAACATCCTAAGGTTGTGCTAACTGATTGCAGGGTTGTTAGCCAAGTCGAATATCCTTCATTGGTTGATTTAAGGGGGCTTCTTCTTGATCTAGTAGCCCAACTCCTTGGTGCTTTATCGCGGATCAGGTATTTTTATGGCTGCTTGTGACTTTATTATGCACTACAAAACTTGGGTTTTCTCTGACCGAGTTAAAGCTGTATTGATTATCACTTTTCATAAGCTCAACACTTCGTACTAGTACACAAATCGAAATTCGAAGATATTTTTAATCTTGGAAGATAAGGTAGTGAAATAATGAAGCTATGGGTCTCGGAAGACTTTAAAGTTCTTTATTGTTCCTAGGAATTCAAGTGTTAACCATGTTACAAAACTTTCATTAACCTACTCCAGCTGCTTCTCTGGAAGTTTCTGTGATTGTTTGATGAGCAAATTCTTGTAGATGCATGCGGTTCAGTATCATAAATCTTAATAATTTTGACTCAACAGATTTAGCTCTGTGACCGAGCGCTTCTTCATGGAGCTCAATACTCGCCGAATTGATACCAGTATTTCACGAAGTGAGACACTTAGCATTATCAATGGGATGCGCTACCTTAAGCTTGGGGTGAGGGTAAAAAATAAAGTCTGAGGTAATTTAATGTGGAAACATTTTCCTGACGAGAAGGTGAATTTCAGGTCAAAACGGAGGGAGGTTTGAATGCATCTGCCTCCTTTGTTGCTAAAGCAAATCCATTGAATCGTACTCCACACAAAAGAAAAAGTGAACTTTACCATGCAATTTGCAACATGCTTTCAAACATACTAGCGCCACTTGCTGATGGTGGAAAAGGTCAATGGCCTCCTTCTGGTGTTGATCCTGCTCTCACTTTATGGTATGAAGCTGTTGCACGAATACGGAGCCAGCTCATGCACTGGATGGACAAACAAAGCAAACATATAACAGTAAGTTCTATTGCGCTGGGGTTGGGATGATATTTAGAGGGAATTTCTTTCCTTCAATTTCTTCTCTTCTTCATTCATTTCCTAATATCCATATAGCATCCAGGAATATAATAAGCTCTTCAGGATTCAGCAAACTTATGTATTTATTTAATTGCCCTAAACTTCAAGAATTGATGGAAATGGTGATACGAGTACAAGATGAATTTTCATGTATTTCAAAAATAAAGTATATTTTAGTGGCTAGTTGGTCATTGTTAGTCAGATACGTTGCCATAACTTCCTGTATGACTCATTTAGCCGGTCATATCTAAAGAATTGGAGAAGTACAAGTATTTGGTTGTGCCATGGACATAATTACATAAATATCTTGAAGAAAAACCCTTCCAATGCTAATAGAGTGGCAGCTTATTAGGATCATGTCAAGCATACCTTTGTCTGATGACAATTTGGATTGTGAAATTTTGTTTCTCAAAAAGAAAAATCCAGCTCCGGGTTTTCTCCATAGAAGTTCATTGTTGTACAAGTCAAGTAGTATGCGCTTGTGTATTACCTGAATAATCTCTTGTATTGCATTTTACCACTTAATGCTCTTATATCTGTTTTAGTTGTTTGCAACATTCCTTTCTCTATTCCCTTTCGTTGTTTGCAACATTCCTTTCTCTATTCCCTTTCCTTGTGAAAGGTAGTAACATTGAGTCGCTAGAGTAAAGATGTAATGACTTCCACCGTTTTTGTTCCTCACCTAAAACACAGTGCCGATGTTGGAAGAAAGTTCTAGTTGGCCAGGATTATTTGTCATTCTCTTGACCATCTTTTTAAGCAGTTGATAGTTGATATAGTTATTTTACTTAGGCGTTACAATTCCAGATTCCTGAATCCAGTGAGTAAAATTTATTTACAGCCTGAAATCCAACACTTATTAATAAATAGTTTTGATGTCTTTCTTGATAGGAAACAAACTTCTATTAGTAAAGAAAATAATAATGATAATGATTATATCTAGTGGACAAGAAATCCACTCAAAGGGAAAAAGACAAAATCAAATTAACAGAATTTTAGACTCCAGTTCCTATATAAATCCGAAACCGAAAAAGGTTTCCTATACTTTTGAATCCAAATTGGAACCTAAACAATTCTTGAGCATGTCTTCTTGATCTTCAGAAATCCTCCTGTTCTTCACCAACCACACTGACCATATATAGTGAACTAAAGGTCTACACTTTTAGCCTGTATCGTGGCTAGATTAGCTTCGAGTAAATTTCAAAAGAACTTGGAGGAGCCCAAACGAAACCCAGTTCTACTAAATCTTGAACCGACGCTCGTGAGACCAATAATCAATAAGTGATCCTGGGTATCCACCTCTTGTCTACAAAACACAGACTAACTTGGTCAGGGAGAACTAGAAGGAGTTCTTTCTTGCATCCTCTGCCATCAGCATCTGACCCATCAAGCGCGTCATCCTGGAGTGTGGTGTGCATGAATATAGCGGGTGGATCTTCTACCCAAAAACTCGGGGACTAGCACCTGTCAAACCCACTGGTTTTGGTACCTACTGGTGGGAACATACATCGAGCCCAAACCTACCTCTTCCCGCTTCATCGCCCGCATCTTCAATGTCAAGTTGGGGTAGCTCATTCACCGAACCTATGGTCGTCCTTTCGGTGATACCTTAAGTGTCTAGCTCATTCTCTTGGTCAAAATAATCCAAAACACCATGGAGATACAGCCTTTATAGGGGCGAAGGTTAAAAATAAATGAATTGATTGAATAAAGGAGGGGAATACCTTTCCTATGTTAGTAAAGTATGCCTCGACTTATGATATGATTGGAACGATTAGAGCTATGATGTTTGGGATGAATGTACCTCATTTGGGCAGAAACTGCTTGACCGCAATATACTTGAACATAGCATACCATAGTTGTCTTTTATGGAGGAATCCTTGAGTAGGCTCGTTTAAAAGTGTTTGGCTGTGTTGTCATATTCTTTTTGTTTGGTTTCTTTGAAGAAAAGAATGGAAACTAATGAAAGACAGCGAGCTCAATGAAACAAACAAAGCCAGCGGCAGGAGATCTAGCAAGTCGAGAATTTATCAAGCTCTGTTATCCGTTATAAAACTTGATTTTGGAAGGAATTGACACTCTCCAAATGGAATGGTGAAGTGGAGAAGATGAGAAAAGATTATCCCAGAAAATTTATTTTAAAAAAGTATTTGAAAACTGCTGATGAAAAGTGCAAATTCCAAGAAAGAACGGGGAGATTAGGTAAAGACTCCAAACAGATAAAAGAGGCAATCGACTAATTCTGAGTCAAAGAAATATGATATTGACAGAAATAAATACCTGAAAAGGAGGAATCCTCCCACCACGATCATCATAAAACGTAATCTTGCCCTACCTCTTTACACCGCCCTCACTGACTGATGAAAAACTTGATAACTTAGTGAATAACTTCCAAGGATTCCAAAATCTCATTCGTTGCTTGTCCCACATCCTACCCATTCTTTTGAAACCCGTATTTGCTAAGAATAATCTTCTTCCTTAAACTCTCTTTCAGTGTAGAACTCTACCACCATTTTACTCAGACAATGTTGCCAATACCCAAACCTCGTTGCTCCTTCGGTCTACAGACTTGTTAACAAACAACTACGTGGCAATGATGATCCCCGTCACTGCCGTCCCACAAAAATTCGCTCATAATTTTCTCCATCATATCCGCTACTCCCCGAGGAATCCTATATAAGGATAATAAGTGCATGGATAAAGCATTCAGCACCGCTGATATCAAGATTAATCTTCCCCCTTTAGACAAGAGTGTTCTCTTCCAATTCGCTAACTACTTAGAAATCATGGTGAGAGCTGATTCACAGCAGGAGACTTTTAACGGATAATGGAACTCCCAAATATTTGATGGGCCAAGTATCTCTTCCACATTCGACCTCCACATCTCATTTTCACCGTTAGCTCCAAAAGATTGCTTTTTCCAAATTGACTTCAAGCCCTGACATTTCACAAAATCGCTTCAGAATCTCCCCCATAAATCTCAAATGATCATCCTCCTTCATAAAAAAACTTGGTGTCATCTGCAAACTGAATATGGGAAATCTCGATCCTATTGTTACCTACTTCTCAACCCAGAATAATATCCAAACCTTTAGCTTTTCTGAAACCCTTCTTGAAATGCACAAAATCCAAAAAGCTCTGATCAACATTGTTATAAGCCTTTGAACCCGTGCCTTTTTTTCTTCACCTAAATTCTGCACAACTCATTATCAATAAGGCAACAATCTAAAATCTACCTTTCTTTGATAAAAGCACTCCGAGTTTCAGCCATAGTGAGAGGAATCACCTTCTTCAATCTTGAAGGCAACTCTTCAACCATTATCTTAACAGACTGGTACCAAATCAATAGGGCGGAAATCTATAACTTGAACTGACTCTTATTTCCTCGGAATCAAACACATGTAAGTTTCATCAGTGTTGCCATTAATAACAACCCCCCTCCCTTGAAAAACCCATTGAAAACCTTCATTAAGTCCCCTTAACTATATGTTACGATCACAATCGTAACAAGGTAGGGATTTGAGCAATTGAACAATGAATTGAACGATTTATTGCTGAATGAAAGTAGAATTACAGAAATATGAAAGAAACTCCCAGGATAGTTCCTGTCCTCTAGCTACGCTAGATCGTAAACTGCTATGAACTAATTGTCTCCCCTTCCTTCTCCCTAGCCCATGCTATTTATCCTACTCCTATCCTTGGGCTTGGGCCTAGCCCTTTTATTTGGGTCATCATTAGTTTGGCCCATAACAATACCCCCATTCTTCGAAGCAACCTTGTCCCCAAGGTTGAAATCTTGGAATTGCGCAGTAAAAGCGATGATGTCCTCCCAAGTGTCCTCCTCGGCTGTTCATTCCTTCCAGTGACAGCAATGATCTCAACAACTACACAATCTGACATCAAAAATGTCTTTGCCACCGATGATGCAATGTCGTCAAGATACTGACTCTTTCTTTCACCAAAGCCAGGAGTTTTGAGAGCAGCAACCTTCAGCGCTCCCCTCATTTTGTTCACACCCCGCGTTCCCAAAGTTTCTTGTTCTATATCTTCATCCATCATCAAACTAGAGTACCCACCCTTGCTAGCTTCTTCCAAGACATTTATGAGATCTCTTGCATTTGTTATTTTCTTGTCAACCAGTAATAACTTGCAATTCTCAAATTCAACAACCATTTTCTCACTACCAGTGACAACGTAGGGAAAAATGTAACCACGGTCAAATTGCATCCCTTCAACAACATAAAGGCTATTTTCTGCACTTTTTCCCTCTTCAAGAGTCACAACACCCTTCCTACCAACTTTGCTCAACGCTTCAGCTATCATCTGTCCAACTTCATAGTTATTTCCAGCACTTACAGCAGCTACATCCGCAATCTTTATCAACATTAATTCTCGTTCAGCAAAAGGCAAATGTGTGATATCTCGTACCTCATGAACATCTATCAACTTATAAAGTTGCTGTACCCACTTGCAAAGTGAATCGTCTTTCACTGGATCTAAAGCTGGAGGGTATTTATTCCCATCTGATTTCAAAATCAAAAGCTGCTGTACTGTTTTTGGCACTAATATTTGGAAATCTGCGTGTTCTTTCGCTCCACTACTTGATGGAGTTTGCAACACCGGAGGTAATTCAGGCAACAACACTAAGATGATGTATTGTTTATAATTGGCTGAAGGTGCTTTGATGACAATACCTAGTAAATGATCTTGGGCCAATTGTGATTTCACCAATACCACCCTTCCTGGTGTTAAACGCTGCTGAGAAGCTGGTGACTGCATTACTGCCCCTGCTATTGGATTGCCATACCGCTCAGCCTCTGAATACAACCCATAATAATCCTCTATCCCAGGTTCACCTTTAATGCATTCAATTACTTTTGTTGGTTGAGCCAGCTTTCGCATTAGAAGTTGCTGTTTCTCTGGAAGATCCGTCTGAGCATGAAATTCAGCAAAACTTCTTTTCAGCATGTCTTCCTCCTTCAATTCTTCAACACGTAGCAGATGCAAAATCATAATATATGTCAATCGAAACTGAGATTCAAGCCTAGTTGCGCTCCCACCTGCTCTATCTCCTAAGCCCCTGCTGTTGCTTGTGTTTACCACCGCTTGACGATTGAATTGTTGGATTTGGGCGGTTCTGTGCGTTGGGTCCTCCTTCCGGCCCAACAGATGTGGTGTTGGATCGTAGCTGCCCCTATTCTTCTCGTGGTCTTGAATGTGCCCAACTCTGTCACAATCAGTAGGCTGGGCTCGGCCCATAATATCATCTCCTTCCCCTTGTCTCGTCTCCCCTCGATAATCTGCGATACCTTCTTTCGTCGTATACGCCAGTAATTCTTCTTCGATTTGTTCATCCACTGGAAGTTCCCCCCCTTCTGGTACGTACTCCTCTTCCGTTTTCAATCTCTCGTCTGCCTCTTCCCGTCGCATTTCTTGTATCAACGATTTCATCTCCGATAGGCTGTGACTCACCGTGACTAGGCTTGCCATCACGGCGTTCGTGTCTTCTCGCAGTTTCTTCATGTCCGCCCGAGTTCGTTTCCACGCGTCCCAATCCGCTTCCAGTTTTGATTCCGATCTTGCTGTCTTCATTTCTGCAGACTCTCCAATTCGTAGCCTCTTCTCCTCCCGGGTGGTTGTCGTAGCGGCAGGTCGGACCAATTGTTACGATCACAATCGTAACAAGGTAGGGATTTGAGCAATTGAACAATGAATTGAACGATTTATTGCTGAATGAAAGTAGAATTACAGAAATATGAAAGAAACTCCCAGGATAGTTCCTGTCCTCTAGCTACGCTAGATCGTAAACTGCTATGAACTAATTGTCTCCCCTTCCTTCTCCCTAGCCCATGCTATTTATCCTACTCCTATCCTTGGGCTTGGGCCTAGCCCTTTTATTTGGGTCATCATTAGTTTGGCCCATAACACTATATCCCAACACTCTTCATAAACTCCCACAGCGAAACCATCTGGTCTGTAGTTTTTGCCCCATCGCTGTCGAAAACTGCTCGTTTAGTATCTTATTTGAGAGAAGCTTTCTTTAGATCTAACCTGGTGGCTTCACTAGTTATGATGTCTATGTTGGCTTTTATATGGTATTCAAAATCTGATTGGCATTTTGTGTTTATAGTTCGATTATGTGAGATTCTTTCTTTTCTAGGTTGGTTATCCATTGGTGACTCTTCTTCTATGCCTTGGTGATCCTAATATTTTTCTCAGTAATTTTGGCCCTCACATGGAACAATTATACAAGCATCTCAGGGTAAGTTTGGTGCATTTACCTCTCTCTATACTTTTTTTGTCTAGTGTTATCATGCTATAAATTACCATCTTCCGCAGAAAAATTTACTACCATGCATGGTTAGTTAATCTCCTCTGAGGTTTCATTTTGATCACCTTTCAGGATAAGAACCAGCGCTTTATGGCCTTAGATTGTCTACATCGTGTTATGAGATTTTACTTGAGTGTCCACGGTGATGCTCAACCTCCAAATCGTGTTTGGGATTACCTAGATAGTGTCACCTCACAACTTCTAACTATTCTCAGGAAAGGAATGCTCAGTCAGGATGTCCAACATGACAAACTTGTGGAATTTTGTGTAACTATAGCTGAACATAATCTTGATTTTGCTATGAATCATATGATTCTAGAATTGCTCAAGCAAGATAGTCCGGAAGCAAAGGTTATCGGCCTTCGAGCTTTGCTTGACATTGTTAAGTCTCCAACAAGTCAGCATGTTGGCTTGGAAATTCTCCACGGTAGTTATGCTTGTTCTATCTCAATCTCGCACCCTCGTTACGAAAGTCTTGGTTTATCGAATTTGTTTTGTGTTTACAGTTTATAATATTGGTCATTACATCCCAAAAGTCAAAGCGTCAATTGAAGCTATTCTGAGGTCTTGCAATAGAACTTACAGTCAGGCTCTTCTTACTTCTTCAAAGACCACTATCGGTAATATTTTGCTAATTTTATGAATATTTTACATTCCACATAGCAATTATCTTTCACATTTTGAAGTTTATCTCTGAATGTTATAGTTCTTTCTATATAAAAGCTCAAGTGCAATTATTGAATTTTCATTGATAGATGCAGAAATAATTACCTACAAATGAGATCTGAAGAGGCATTTGTTTCGGCGAATGGTAGTTTAATGTTCTGTTACTGGGTATGGAATCTAACCATTACAAAGCAATGACTGGGAATTTTCACTGTATCCTTAAGTGGATTCCTAATTCAATATAGATTTTTACTAACAAGAGTCATACTGAAAAGGGAATTTTCATTTTCATACAGATGATTTTCTATTTACTGGCTTGCGTATTCCCGGACCATGAAATAAATCCACAATCATAGTTTTCTTTATCAGTTACAACAAGTTTTTCTTAGAAACTCTAACCGTCATTTATTCTGACCCTTACCTAAACAAAAGTGTTTCCTTCGATTCTGTTCACAATCACAAATTCACAATTCACACTTTAGGCACCTGTCCCCGTTGTATGTTCAGTGACATTGCCGCAGCCACTTTTCATGGTTTTAAGCACACTTTTTGAAGTCTTAGACTACTAAAACCACTAGCAGCAACAGCCATTTAATTGCTAGCATGTGCTCTGCAATCTACAGGCACACCCTGATCACAAGCTTCCGTGTTATCCTGGGCACAGTAACTTGCCCAATTACCAATCAATCACACATCTTCCACCACTTTATCCTGACAGGGTGCACAAAATCACAAACAATGCACACCCATATGCACTCTATTTGAGAATGTGTGCGCGACCGTTTATTAGTGCCACATTTTGTATAATTTGCTTGATATTCTGCACGACTGAAATATAGTTTTCCAGATGCCATTACAAAAGAGAAGTCTCAAGGCTATCTTTTCCGGTCAGTGCTAAAGTGCATACCATATCTGATAGAAGAAGTTGCTCGCAGTGATAAAATCACAGAAATCATTCCGCAACATGGAATCAGTATAGATCCTGGAGTTCGTGAAGAAGCTGTGCAGGTTTTAAATCGGATTGTAAGGCACCTTCCCCATCGCCGCTTTGCAGTTATGAGAGGGATGTCAAACTTTATCCTGCGTCTTCCTGATGAATTTCCCCTCCTAATTCAAACATCATTGGGTCGCCTACTCGAACTAATGCGCTTCTGGAGAGCTTGTCTATCTGATGATAAGTTAGATCGTGATTCTACTGATTTAAAACGTGTCCAGAGGAATGATGGATTCAAGAGGTCCTCAGTTCATCACTCCCACTCCCAAGAGACAATTGAGTTTCGTGCTTCAGAGATTGATGCAGTTGGTCTTATATTCCTTAGTTCTGTTGATAGTCAAATCAGGCATACTGCCTTGGAGTTGCTGCGTTGTGTGCGTGCTTTGTGGAATGATATACGAGAACTTTCGTTATATGAACAGCCAGATCATATCATGAAATTTGAAGCGGAACCAATCTTCATGATTGATGTCCTTGAAGAGAATGGGGTGGGTACACTTATTAATTCCATTAGGAATTTTTAATTGATGACTTCAATGTCATTACTATCTGCTCTGCTTTTAAATAACTAATTGTTTATTATACAGGATGATATCGTTCAGGGCTGTTATTGGGATTTTGGGCGTCCTTTTGATTTACGACGAGAGTCAGATGCTGTTCCTCAAGATGTGACTCTTCAGTCTATACTTTTTGAGAGTCCTGATAAGAATAGATGGGCTCGATGTCTTAGTGAAATCGTCAAATATGCTGCAGAGCTATGTCCTAGCTCTGTTCAGGAAGCAAAGTAAAAATCTGCATATTCTTTTACTTCTTGTTTTGGTGTTACATCATCTTTTTTTTAATATAGGAAACAAAAATATATTAATAACTTGAGTTTCAGCGTATTCTCTTACCTCTTGTTTGTTGGTACATTATCAATTTCACCAGGAGCAGCAATCCTAATGGTGACAATATCTAATTAATTAACTTGAATTTCATCTGTACTTGTGATACTTGACTTTGGAAGTATGATATTATTTGGGAAGTATACAGTCTTTTCAATAACTTACAGTCTATTATGTAGATATATGTTTTTTTTAGAATTTCATTAATTAACTCTTGAAAAAGAAGGAAATTCAGTTTGATATTCTTATCCAGGTTAGAGGTTATTCAACGCCTTGCTCACATCACACCTTCCGAATTGGGTGGAAAGGCTCACCAGTCACAGGACACGGACAACAAGTTGGATCAATGGCTCATGTACGCAATGTTTGCATGCTCATGCCCTCTTGCTAATCGAGAAAGTGGTGGCTCAGCAGCAACCAAAGAACTGTTTCATCTGATTTTTCCTTCTCTGAAATCTGGTTCGGAAGCACATGTGGTGAGTGTTTGCTACAGGCTTTCAATCTTTCACACTGTGGATGCTCATTACAACTATAATTTTATTAAACCTCCATATTCAAGTGGACAAACTTAGTTGCATTTTAATTCTAATTTTTAGATTTAAGATGAAGAAAGCCATCAATTTATCACTTGGTAAAGAAATCTGATTTATGAGAAATCTCACAGTGATTGTTTCTTGATACGCAAATTCCAATGTCACATTTGGTACAAATAAGGAGAATCAAAGGATGATGTTGGATTCCAAATCTTGTCTAAGGGTTTGTTATTGGACTCTTGCTAATTATATATTAAAACATTTCTTCACTGGTGATGCAGTCCTCAATCTTATGTGAACTCGTGTGTAAGTAACGTGATAAATCTTTTAATTGCTGGCCGTGACTAGTCTAAGACTCTTGAGTAGAAAAAAACACATATTGCACTTTTGGGACGATACTTTATTCCTTGCTTTGGGATGTTCCACTTGTAAAAATTTGAAACATGTGACTATGATGATCTATAATACCTGTATTAGACCCTAGAAAGTGCATCATGGACTTTTTCATTTATGTGCCTTAAGGGCATGGTATAACCCCTGTATATGTCGATTCAACCTCTCAACATATATGGTAATCAAGTTTATATTGTTTTGCATCCATGATTCGTTTTTACTTTGTTTCAATTCAGCATGCAGCCACCATGTCTTTAGGACACTCTCATCTGGAATTGTGCGAAGTAATGTTCAATGAGCTTTCTTCTTTTATAGAAGAGGTTTCTCTGGAAACAGAGGGAAAACCAAAGTGGAAGGTATACAGAATGAATTCCTTGTACTATTACTTTTTAGACACTCTCTCCCAAGTGGTTCCTTTTTTTAACACTTTTGCTTTTCCCTTCCTTAGTCGACAATTTCTGTTAATTTTTTTTCTTTTTTCATTGTCTGTTAATTTTTTTTTTCTTTCTGTCCCCTGGCAAGCCTTTCGTTGGTTTACTCGTCATTTGATCTTCTAGAGGAAGTCACTTTTCTTTCAGTCCAAGTATTTTTGTATTCTTAATTATCTATTAATTAGTGGATCTCATTGATAACATTATTCAAAGTTCATTATACGAAGTTTTGAAATTGAGTTGTTACATAGATGTTGTTCTAAGTGGTGAAATTCAACCTGAAGGGTGTTTGCAGACCGCCAGGATTTGACAAATCTTACAAATTTCACTGAATTGAGATCGAAATTTTTATGAACTAAATTCACGTTTTACGTCTCGTGATATTTGCTGAAGTTGATCTTTGTCTGTGATAGCACACTGAGGAAAAATGTCATTGTACCTTTTGCAGAGTCAAAAGTCTCGCCGTGAGGAGCTTCGCATCCATATTGCAAACATCTACCGAATGGTTGCGGAAAAGATATGGCCAGGCATGCTAGGTAACAAACCGGTTTTTCGGGTCCATTACTTAAAGTTCATTGAAGAAACTACTAGACAGATAGTGACAGCACCTGCAGAGAGTTTTCAAGAGATGCAACCTCTCCGATATGCACTTGCTTCTGTTCTAAGATCTCTGGCTCCAGAATTTGTCGATTCTAAATCAGAGAAATTTGATATTAGAACCAGAAAGAAACTATTTGATCTCCTCCTCTCTTGGGGAGATGACACAGGTGGTACATGGAATCAGGATGGTGTTAGTGACTATCGACGTGAAGTTGAACGGTACAAGTCTAGTCAGCATTCACGGTCAAAAGATTCTATTGATAAAATTTCATTTGATAAAGAATTGAGTGAACAGGTTGAAGCAATACAATGGGCCTCTATGAATGCCATGGCTTCCCTGCTTTATGGAATTTGCTTTGATGACAATGCAAGAAAGATGAGTGGCCGGGTGATTTCATGGATAAACAGCCTATTTATTGAGCCAACACCGAGGGCACCTTTTGGTTATTCACCAGCTGATCCAAGAACCCCCTCTTACTCTAAATACACTGGAGATGGTGCAAGGGGAGCTGCTGGTCGTGATAAATATAGAGGCGGACACCATCGAGTTTCTCTGGCAAAGCTGGCTCTGAAGAATCTCCTACTCACAAATTTGGATCTATTTCCAGCATGTATTGACCAGGTAATTGTGGAGTTCTTCAAAGACAGTTTGCATGTTAGCGAAGATATTATCTATCTGAGTTAGTTTCAATTTCAAATTGACCATGGAAAGCGGGTGGGGGGTGGTCAAGCGAGTGTTATTTTGATGGATTAATTTGACAACCTTTTGTTCAACTTCTTGTTATTGATTATTTCTGTGCTTGTAACTTCGATACTACTGCAGTGCTACTACTCTGATGCTGCTATAGCTGATGGCTACTTCAGTGTGCTGGCTGAGGTTTACATGCGTCAAGAGATACCAAAATGTGAGATTCAGAGATTATTGAGCCTGATTCTTTACAAAGTGGTAGATCCTTCTAGGCAAATTCGTGACGATGCTCTACAAATGCTGGAGACACTCTCTGTCCGTGAATGGGCTGAGGATGGTGCCGAGTGCTTGGGAAGCTATCAAGCAGCAGTGGTTGGCAACCTTCCCGACTCATATCAGCAATTCCAATACAAACTCTCTTGTAAACTTGGTAAAGATCATCCAGAGTTGAGCCAACTTCTTTGTGAAGAGATCATGCAGAGGCAACTTGATGCAGTGGATATAATTGCACAACATCAAGTTCTAACCTGCATGGCCCCGTGGATTGAGAATCTGAATTTTTGGAAACTTAAGGATTCAGGATGGAGTGAAAGATTATTGAAAAGCCTTTATTATGTGACATGGCGGCATGGGGATCAGTTTCCTGATGAAATTGAAAATTTATGGAGTACAATAGCTAGCAAGCCCAGGAATATAAGTCCAGTCCTCGATTTCTTGATCACAAAAGGTATTGAGGATTGCGATTCAAATGCATCTGCAGAAATAAGTGGAGCCTTTGCCACATACTTTTCTGTTGCCAAGAGGGTAAGTTTATATTTAGCACGAATCTGTCCACAACGGACAATTGACCACTTGGTTTACCAATTGGCTCAAAGAATGCTCGAGGATACTGTGGAGCCATTACGACCTAGAGCAAATAAGGGTGATGGTGGTGGAAATGTTGTCTTGGAATTTTCTCAGGCGCCTCCTGTGGCTCAAATCACATCTGTTGTGGACAGTCAGCCTCATATGTCACCATTACTTGTCCGGGGTTCTCTTGATGGACCACTGAGAAACACCAGTGGAAGCTTGAGCTGGAGAACTGCTGCTGTTGGTGGAAGAAGTGCTTCTGGCCCATTGAGTCCTATGCCTCCTGAACTGAATATTGTTCCTGTAACTGCTGGTCGATCTGGGCAACTACTACCATCATTGGTTAACATGTCAGGGCCACTAATGGGGGTGCGAAGCTCAACCGGAAGCTTGCGAAGTCGCCATGTATCTAGAGACAGTGGAGATTATCTCATTGACACTCCAAATTCTGGGGAAGAAGGATTGCACTCTGGTGTTGGCACTCACGGTGTGAATGCTAAAGCTCTTCAGTCAGCTTTGCAAGGCCATCAGCAACATTCATTGACACATGCTGACATTGCATTGATTCTACTAGCTGAAATTGCATATGAGAATGATGAAGATTTTAGGGAGCATTTGCCACTTCTGTTTCATGTAACATTTGTCTCAATGGACAGTTCAGAGGATATTGTATTGGAGCATTGCCAACACCTACTTGTTAATCTACTTTATTCCCTTGCTGGCCGGCACTTGGAGCTATATGATGTTGAGAATAGTGATGGAGAAAACAGGCAGCAAGTTGTGAGCCTAATTAAATATGTCCAATCAAAGAGAGGTAGCATGATGTGGGAGAACGAAGACCCCACAGTTGTCAGGATAGAGCTCCCAAGTGCAGCACTTTTGTCTGCTCTTGTGCAAAGCATGGTTGATGCAATTTTTTTCCAAGGAGATCTCAGAGAAACTTGGGGGGCGGAGGCTCTAAAATGGGCAATGGAATGCACTTCAAGACACCTTGCTTGCCGATCACACCAAATTTATCGTGCCCTCAGACCGCGTGTCACAAATGATGCTTGTGTATCTCTTCTTCGCTGCCTCCATAGGTGCCTGGGCAATCCAGTGCCATCAGTTTTGGGTTTTATAATGGAAATTTTATTGACTTTGCAGGTTATGGTGGAAAATATGGAACCTGAAAAGGTCATACTCTATCCCCAGCTTTTCTGGGGATGTGTTGCCATGATGCACACAGACTTTATTCATGTGTACTGCCAGGTGCTTGAACTTTTCTCCCGAGCAATTGACCGCCTCTCTTTCCGGGACACCACAACAGAAAATGTGCTGCTTTCCAGTGTGCCTCATGATGAACTTGACCCAAATGCATCAGATACTTCCGAATTTCAGCACAGTATGTCTAGAAATGCCTCTGAAACGTCTCCATCAAGTGGCAAAGTGCCAGCGTTTGAAGGAGTACAGCCACTTGTGCTTAAAGGACTGACGTCTCCTGTTAGTCATGGTGTTTCCATTAAGGTTCTCTCTCAAATTACGGTCCCCTCTTGCGATTCGATTTTTGGTGATCCAGAAACACGCCTTTTGATGCACATCACAGGCTTGCTTCCATGGCTTTGCTTACAGCTCAGCCAGGATGCCGTGGTGGGACCCGCTTTGCCTCTGCAACAGCAATACCAAAAAGCTTGTTCTGTTGCAACCAATATTGCAATATGGTGCCATGCAAAATCCATGGATGAGTTAGCAACTGTCTTTATGGCTTACGCCTCTGGTGAGATCAGAGGGATAGAGAATCTTCTAGCTTGCGTCTCACCATTGTTGTGCAACGGGTGGTTCCCAAGCACCTCTGCCCTGGCTTTTGGGCACCTGCTGCGGCTTCTAGAGAAAGGGCCAGTTGAGTATCAGCGTGTCGTACTTCTTATGCTGAAGGCCTTGCTTCAGCACACTCCCGTGGATGCAGCTCAGAGTCCTCAAATGTATGCCATTGTTTCCCAACTCGTAGAGAGTACCTTATGCTGGGAGGCTCTAAGTGTGTTAGAAGCGCTCTTACAGAGCTGCAGCTCTTTGCCTGGGTCACATCCGCAAGATCCGGCTTCTTTTGAGAATGGATTTGGTGCGATGGATGAGAAGATACTTGTGCCTCAGACCTCGTTTAAAGCTCGAAGTGGGCCTTTGCAGTTTTCAACCGGGCCGGGATTTGGGGCAGGCTTAACGCCACAAGGGCAAGCTAATGCTGCAGAATCTGGTATATCTCCAAAAGAATTAGCACTGCAGAATACTCGTTCGATGCTGGGCCGGGTTCTGGACAACTGTGTGCTCGGGAGACGGAGAGACTATAGAAGGTTAGTTCCTTTCGTGACAACCATTGGAAACCAATAAGACTGTCAATATTCCTTTCGCAGCTTGATGTGTTGATGGCTGGTGTAAATAAGATTTTCCTTAGATGTAGTAATTAATGTTGTGTTATTTTGGTTGTTATTTTTATTGGATTTACCAAGTCTTTTTGAACAAGCAACTTTGTATGTAGTCTACTCGTATGTTGGCACACTACATTACATTCAGTTTTTGTGAATGAATTGTATAAATTGGTTTTCACTATTATGTTGAGTTGGACATTCTGTATTTAAATGCTTCTGTCAAATTTGAGCTAATGGAGGATTTTGATCAACCTCTAGGAGGATTCCCGCGAGCATTGGACAAAATATAAGTGCATACAAATTTTTCTTTACGTGTGTGAACAAGTTTTGTAAAAATATTTTTATAAAAGTATTTTTTAAAATATTTTTATATAAAAATATTTTTACGAAATGTTTTAAAAGTTATTTAAGAGTATTAACAATACTCTTAAAATATTTAACAATATTAATTAAAATAAAGTAATGATGGGAAAATTGTATTCTTCTATAAAGTTTGGCCATTGAAACCAATATATTGTGACAAATAACTATAAAACCCAACACAAAGAATACAATTAAGCTACTTGGAGTGAGAGAATCCGAGAAGTCATAATACACCATAGTAAACATCTGTATATTTTCGTGTATATCAGGGAAAAAAAATGACCTTCTAACCATAGCAACTATTTTATTCACTTTTGGGTAGGCGTATTTGCTTCTTAAAAATTTTCCTATCTGAAAATCTAGATATAAACTGCTAAACTAAAGTAAAGATTTGATGGACGTGTATGCATATCTTGCTTTATTCGTGGAGATGAAAAAAAAACCTATTTCGTCGGACTTTATCTCTACTTGCCAGTATTTGTGTTTCAACGTAGTACGCGCACAACTTCCTTTTCGACAGCAACAAGAATTGTCACATCACTAGGTGCCCACACAGGTGCTCACACGCGGTGATCATAATATTAATTTATATATATATATTTTTTATAGTTTTAATTCTCGAATCAAATCATTTTTAATTTTTTCAAAATCAATAAGAGGATGGAATTATTATAAATTCATGATGTTGATGTTGATAGAAATAGGTGACGTCGTAAATAACATATAAAAAAAAACCAGAACAAAAGAGAAAACGAAGAAAATAATTGGCAAGGACCTCTAACACAGTAGATGGATATTCATCCGTTACTCTTGGCTGTCAATTGTAAATCATTTTATTTCATATATATCATATTCAAGTGATCGGACTTCGGAGGGATGTTAAAGCAATATATATTGATGAAATTAGTATATGACTCTATAAAATGAGACAAACATGACATGAATGAAATAATATGTCTAGTCCTATCTTCACCAAATGATAACTGATTTAGTAAAATATGTAGTCCTAATTATGAAAGATATTCCATGTTATAGTGATCTTAGTATTCTCATCATGTGATCATGAAATGTTTCAAAATGGGTTATAATTAAAGTTTGATTAAAAGAAAAAAAAAACACTGAGACGAAGAAACAAACAATATTGCATCACAAGATTTACCATGTCCTTTCTAGAGGGTGCACACCCATCTTAAATTTCACCTCTTTTGCAATTTGGCTTCATTCGCAACTTTCAATTTTGGTCATCATGTTCTCCAAAACATTCGATCCCACAACTTTCCGTCATTTCTTTTAAAAAAAAATTTGGATCAACATCTCGCAAAAGTATCCAATACTTTTCCGTATTGGGACAAGTTGTCCATATTGAGAAAAATAAATAAATAAATAAATATATCTTTATTATTTATAATTGAAAATAAAGAAACGTGTCCCATTTAGAAAGTTTGTTCATGAATAAACCAACTTTCAATATGATTTCGTTATTGAAGCAGGTCATCAACCAGCACTGAAATAAGTAAATACTACGTGAATGCATGAAGAAATACGCATGGGAATATTAGAATGTAGATCGATATCAAAGGATGCATCGTGGATTATATTTACACACCAGAATATATAAACAAGCCGCATTTTGCTGGAAAAGATCATCTAAACAACTATATATATATATATATATATGGAGAAATCATATAACATATGCAACTCAAATTCATAAAAATGATGGTACATATTTTCGAGAGGGGCACAAAGTATCCCATCCTACCATGTCCCAACCAACAAACTAGGCTCGAGGCACACCACCATTTGCTGTCTGTGAGCTTTATATTCCATTTACCTTCAAAAGAAATAAATTCGAGAAAAACTAAAAGTATTATCTATCCTAGCTAAGAAAAATAACACACGCATTTTACTCCACCAATTTGATTTTGGCCACTATTTGAAATTATACTAGATCATTTTCTGTATGTTTTACTCTTGAAAATTTCAAGATGTAACATAAATACATAATATATATATATATATATATATATAATTAATATTGACATCTTATGTAAGCGTCTATGTATTTTCTGAATGTTTTAATTTCAAGATGTAACATAAACACGTAATATATATATATATATATATATACCCATAAGTCGATGACACGTAACCTAGCTAAATGAACAGTATCCGAATAGTAGTAGTTAATTTACTGGATGAATGATGACAATAAACAATAAAATTGAAACAACAAAAGTAAAATACATCGTGTCACCAAAATGTTTTGTTATCACCAATTTTAGTGAAGAAAAAGCATTCCCTATTTCCTTCGAGTAACTAAAAACCTTTTTTATCCACATTCTCAGTGGGACAACGATTTCATTAAGATAAAAATAACGTAAGCTAACTCAAAACTTATATATTTTTAAAACATAAAAGTTACTTCGTTAAAATTAAGCTTTCTAAAGATATCGGATGAATTTTCATTTTTCAGAGCCTTCTGTACGCACATCATGACTAATAAGTTATATTTGCACATTGGTCAATAACTCACATTGCACCGAGGAGAGAAATGCCTAGGTAACACTAAACAAGCAAACAAAATCACCAATATTATAAAATGATTGACGTAGCCAAATTATCTCAGCCGACGAGCTAATACCACCACGTCGGACACTGATGGATGGAGAATACTCCTTCTTCGAGCCTACAACCACATATCACAGGTCAGAGGTCATCGAAAGTGTGTCCGACGAAGCCCCTCCGATGCTTAAGTCAGGCAGGATGCGGGAGCGAAAGGGAGAGCAAAAATATATGTTGTGTGCGAGAGAGTAAAATAATGTGTGTGTGAATGAATGAGGCATACCTGATATTTATAGAGGGGCTAGGCGATGGAGGTGGAGGAGGGCATATCCCAGCGAATATTCGCATGCACCGGGTATCTCGGACGAGATATTCTCCGTGATCCTCTGGATCTTATCGTTTAAATTAGGAAAGACGTATCATCCCTGGATTTTTCAAATAAGGAAAGACGTATCTGGGCTGGATTCTGGTAGATATGACATTGTACTCGGGAAACACTCCCGATCTGAGCACAGGTCCTCGGGCCAACACCCGATCTCAAAGCGAGTCCTCGAGAGGTCTCCCGATCTTGGTAGCGTAGGTCGGGCCTAGAGTGCGCTGCTCGGTCCTCGGGTCCCGAGGTGATGATAGGGGGCATCAATGTTATTATAATTTTTTTTTGAATTATTTATATCGTTATGTTATATATAAACAGTCATATATCTGTCTAACCAAATCAAATTCCACATCGATACATCCCTTAAAAAATGCAATTCGCGCGGATTCTTCCCCCAACTACCGAAGAGATGAATTTCCACCTGCTTGTTTCTCAAAAAGAGATGAGAAACATGCTCATTTGATGTAATAGTTGATCCAGCCTTTTGTTGTTTGAAGAAACCTCCACTTCAATTAGTAATTGTTTAATGAAAAACAGATATGAAATAAGAAATCTAGTGTTTCACTAAGATTTATATATATATATATCAACCCCTCCGGAATTATTATAATGTAAGCATTGGGAAAGAAGGCATTAATTAGCCCTACGAGTTCAAACAAAAGGGAACTAATTGGGATGAACATATAATTAATGATCATATATCTGTAATTAGGAGAAAAATCATGTCTCAGTGATGAGGAAAATCAATACAAAAGCCGGTGGGCTGCAGCCGGTTACTTGAGTGGGGTGCATGCATGTGACATATGTTTAAAGAAAAAACTGTCATTAATCGAACATCTTTATTTTCTTGAAATTAAAGCTAGCTCCATTATACTATATTATCCACGATCTAGCCAACTCCATTCACATAAATAGCTCCATTATACTATATAAAATTTTTTAAAAATCTTGTTTTCACACAATTAACAGAGCTCAAGTACTGATATATAGAACCTGGCGTTGATTCAAGAAATAATAATGGTAGCTTTAGTTTGATGCTTAAAAAGATGGAGAGCAGAGGGTTAAATCCAGTACCTCTTTGTCCAATACCGTCACCGCTGGTTCAGGGTCCTGTCCCTATTTATTATTGGATATATATGCATGTGGCCTGCATATATATATGCTCCTTCGAATCCACATCATGATTAACAATCGAAAGCTTGATTGAGTTGCATGCACTATACTTTAATATGGTCAGATATAAATAAATTCTTAAAATGTTAGAATGATAGTAATAAAAAGTATAAAGAAATAAAACTTGCACTCCTCCAACTTCTCTTTGAAAAGTTGAAAACAAAAAATATACATGTTTTTTTTTTACAAAAATAAAGTAGTTCTTTGGTGACGGTGGTTTGTGCCTTGAGTGGGTGATAAATGTAATTTATTGGTCACTTCTCACACGCACGGTTGTTATCCAATCACCCATCTTTCTTTTGCATATTCCAAATCATGTCAGGTTTTCATTTGTATGGAAGTAAGACCAACAAATAAAATCTAAATTTAATATATATATATATATATGATGTAGCCAAATTATCTCAGCCGAGAGCTACCACCACATCGAGCGTTGGGTCATCGGGCACTGGAAGATGGGTATTGCTTCTCCTTGGTGTCTGCAACCACAAATCAGAGGTCAGAGGGCGTCGGAGGTGTGTCCGGCTAAACCCCTCCAATGCTTAAGTCGGGCAGGATGCGAGAGAGAAAACGAGAGCAAGAATATATGTTGGGTGCAAAAGGATGCTAGAATGTGTGTGTAGAATGAGGGAACATACCTGGTATTTATAGAGGGACTAAACGGTGTAAGGGAGCATATCCTGGTGAATTTCGCCTGCAGCGGGTATCTCGGGCGAGATACTCTCCTTGATCTTCGGGGATCTCGTCGTCTAACTAAGGAAAGACGTATCGTCCCTGGATTCTTCAAATAAGGAAAGACGTATCCCGACTGGATTCTACTTGCCATGACATTGTCCTCGGGAAATACTCGAGAGCAGAGCACGTGTCCTCGGAAAATACTCCGATCTTGGAGCGTGTCCTCGGGCTACCTCCCGAGCTTAGTGGCACAGGTCGGGATCTGGCGCATGCTGCTAGGTCTTTGGGTCCCGAGGTGACTACGGTGGACATCAATATATATATATATATATATTGATTATATATATAAAACTTGATATTGTGGGCGTCCAAATTGGGCGCCTGTGTGGGCGCCTGGAGATGCTCAACCGAACATCTCATGAAATTGCTAAGATGTTCGGCTGAGCATCTCTAGGCGCTCACACAGGCGTCCATTGTGGGCGCCCACAATATCGGGCCTATATATATATATATGTATATATATATATATATGTTTTCAAGTTTCATGCCATCTAAACAAAAAAAAATCATACCTACATCAAGGAAGTAAATTTTTTTAGCGAATCAGAAATAGTTTCTTCTACCTGGATTTGACAGCATTAATTTCTTTATCAATATTTGTTGTTAAAGAGAATGAATCTTCTGTACATAAAAAAAAAAAAAGATTCAAGGGGGTAAAAGGTGATTTAATTACTATTTTAATGATAAATAAATAAATAGGTAAAGCCACATTCAACGCGGGCAGAAAAGTAATAGAAAAGCAATTATGTCAACAAATTTTAGTTGACAGCATTATTTTTTTTTATTGAAATACCTAATAATACACCTAATGATAAATTTAATTAAAACGATCCGATATTTGTCAATTACTCATTGATGGATGGGAAGCGCAAATCAAATCATAAATATCCACAATAATTATTTGCAAGATGGTTAGGAAACCACTCTTATGAATTGTCTATGAAATCAAAATTAATTACGGGTAATCAGATATACTTTTATAAAATCATAACAATTTTTAAAATATATATGAAGATATTTTTATCAATATATATGTTAACTGATGATAAAGAGTTACTTCAATCAAGTTATTTACTTGAAAATAATGATACAAGGACATCCTCTTAAATATATAATTACAATTTATATTATTTATCACATGCGTGCTACTGTCCCTACACTAATTCATATAATTTACGCTACATGTAGTCATTTAAACAAAGCCCTCTAAAAAGATCAGTCAAAGAATTACAAGATCAGCTTCAATAATTGTGCCAAAATTTTATATTTGCGCTTCCTTTACAACAAAAAAACAAGAATGAAAAAGCAATTGAAATGACAGCATCTCGTTAAAGCCTATATCTTTATGGTCTATCAGGAAACTAGATTTCGTCACTCTGGTCAAAAGAAAACCTTCAACAATTAAAGGACTTGCTAGATACACAGAAATCTAATTAAGTCGATATTTTCATTGGCTTCCCACAATTATTCCTATGATCGAGGAATGATTATCAAAATTTGAGTAAAGGGTGACACAATTAAAATCCAACAAAGATCTACGTACTCTATGCGTAAAATCGACACCAAGTCAGATCGAATTCCCGTTGCTCATTCATTTAACATCCTCGACTTGATTAGATGTATGTTAACACTTATTTCATGAGTAAGAGCTAGCACGGTACATAGAATTATATCGATGATACAAATGTAGATACTTGTTTGGTCATGGTTTAGATAACTGGATATCTCATTTTAATGGAAACATAAAAATATATCAATGTAAGACGATAAAAGATTATATAATACCCGATAGTAAAATGGTTTTAATCAATAAAACTAAACTTCAGATCCCACATATAAAAGAAATAGGACTCAAAAAGTACATGCTAATTGAAATGGCGGAACATTCAAGTTACTCAAGTTCGAACCAATAAGCAAGCTCCATTAGATAGCTTCTTGTTGGTGCATTACAAGCTTCTATTTCCATACATAAATTTCAGAGTACAATGAACTCTAGATCTTAAATTTACACAAGAAATGTGAATATTTTTTTTTCTTTCCAAGTAACTTGGATCCGGCCCCATTCAAATCCCAAATCGTAAAAAAGTTTTCTGCAAGCTGCGTACAAGAAATTGCAAGTTTGTATGGTTATGAAATTAATCTGATCTTTACAAAAGTTAAAGTGGCCAGCTTTTGGTGAGCACTAGCTACATGGATTGACCACTCCATAAATCGGAGTTAAAGTGCACACGTTGGGGCATAACAAATTCAATAATGATTCCTTTGTAAAAAGATTAATAGAGTATAGCTTCATAGGGAACAAGTTCATATTTATGAAGTTTAAACAAACAGTTAATTTTCACTAACCATCAACGAAATGCTAATCTCACTGTCTCGAATAATGACACTTGGACTGATTATATATCTCATGTTTTAGTTAAGGAAGAGCTCTCCTTTTTATCCCATATATATAATGTAGCAGTTTGGCATGCAGGATTTTGACTCCCACTAACAAAATATATATGAGTTTATAATTTTTTTGTACTTAATTTCGAAGAAGTGGCTCACCAATTTATATTGTGGATATAATATTTCCACTCCTGGAATAGGAATTGTCATCCCAATTATAACCTCTTTATCTGCCTTCTTCCTATTTCGAAATCTCTCTGAAATAGTGTGATTGTAATAAACATTTCACTCACGCACAACCTTGTATTAGCCCACTATTAGATTGAATTCTGTAACCATTTCCTCTCTATTCCACGATTCAATTATTACACCCCAATAATTATATCTGTTCTTCCTGATGTAAGCATTTCATATATATATATATATATGTATATGTATATATATTGTAAAGATCATCCACCACAAACTAAAGCTTTTATTTCACCATAATTTATGTTGAGTGGCTGCGGGAATGAAACCAACTGGACTGAGCTAAAGTAGTCTTCACCTCAACTAAAACTTATGCATGAACAATTTATCAAGAAATTTACTTTGCTCTCGATTACTTTACACCCCCCCCCTTTTTTTCTTTTTTTTTTTGCATGAGTGTATACTTGAAATGAAATGTGGAACATTTATACTAGTTATCTTGCTACAATATTATTAAGTTTACACGTGATGGCCATCATGGTCCAATGATCTCAAAATCAAGAACTCTAGTGTACCCAAAATTGATTGAATATTGTGGCTGGCCTACAGCGCCTTTTGCCATCCTATAAATTCACCCCTTCCCACAAGTCTCTCTTCGCCTTAAAATCTAGCTAGCTCCCGCACTCGGCTCTCGAAATCATTATTTACCAATCAAAGCTAGCCATTAGCGAAATCATGCAACAGGGCGAATTGCTCTCTGAGCTCGAGTATCTTTTCCATCGAAACTCGACCTGTTTCCATCCCTATTCGTCGTACATGATCAACAATAACAATATGGCACCAGCACATGACCATTTGCACACATTTTCCAACCCTTTGCATCAACTCAACATAAGCCCACAAGTCCGAGAATTCAACCCTCAATCCGCATGTTTAAGCAGCAATAACTCTACTTCTGATGAGGCAGAGGAGCAACAGTTCAGCATCATAAATGAGAGGAAACAGAGGAGAATGATTTCCAATCGAGAATCCGCACGTAGATCGCGTATGCGGAAGCAGAGGCACTTGGACGAGCTATGGTCACAAGTGGTGTGGCTCCGTAATGAGAACCACCAGCTCATTGATAAACTGAACCATGTGTCTGAGGATCACGATCGAGTGGTCCAAGAAAACGTTCAGCTAAAGGAAGAAACCTCGGAGCTTCGTCGAATGATCACGGATATGCAGCTCAGTAGTCCATATTCGAGCCTGATCGAAGAGCTTCATGATGATATATGATTATACCCTTGCAACAGTGATTTCACTTGAAAAGTTTGCATGTATTATTCAAGTATTTCCTTGGTATCTTTGGTGAGTGTCGGATAAGATTAGTATATTTAATAAAATCTTTGGATATCATCAGATTTTTGACACACATATTATATATACACAAGGTGAATTTAACTAATTCCTCGGTGAAAGAAGGTACTAAAATAAGCAAGTCATGTGGCCAAAATGATGATATCCCATCAAGGCCAAGAATATATCAGCCATGTTTAGTCCCAATCTCATTCGTGATTACCAACCAAAGAAGAATCGAAAGCTCTAAGGTTCTGACCACACATTGACTTTGTTGCGCCATTGTCTCCCAAATAATAATAATAATAATAATAATAATAATAATAATAATAATTCGAGTCAGGTTTGTTATGATGATAAATGTAATATATATTATACCCGATATCCTGTACAACCAACTTCTCCATCTTCTTTCTCGACTGTCATATGACACCATGTGATTTCTGAGATTCACAGTCGAACATCTCATGAAATTTTTAAAATGTTCGTGAGATGTTCGGCTGAGCATCTCAGGCGCCCACGTTGTCGCCCATTGTTGGCGCCCACATTATCAGCACTATATATATATATATTATTTTAGTTCTAAAATTATGGTGGGTTTCACACACTTGCACACACATAAAAATAAAATCAATATTGCGAAAAAGGAAGAAAGGGCAAAGCTTGTTGGATTTTATTCCAAGGGAGAGATGGTTAAGTTGAAATAATTGTATAGCGGTATTTTGCTATTCACATTTTATAGGTAGACTCTTCCCAAATTTTGACTTTGATTATGTCTAGAATATTAGCCTTAAGTTTTATTTTTTCTAGATGAATAAGGTATGACTCTTACAGTCAAAGTGTCATGAATCTTTCCTTTGGAAAAACAAATGATGCATTATTTTTTGTGACAAACTACTAGAGATGCATGGATGAATGGATGTTAGTGGAATTGAATAAATAAATAGATAAAATCCAGTTATAGTATAGATTAAGATATTAAGTCCTGTGTCTGACCTTAAATTGAAATAAATGTTTCACCTAATTCTGGTTTGATTTTTGATTTCGAAAACTAGAAATCATAATTTAATACTTGACACTGTCAAAAGCCTAAATGAAAAATAAAATTATATCAATTAACTTAAATACATGAATAACGATTTTTCTAAATATAATGTAATACAATGAGAGATTATTATGAAATAATGAGAGACCCATACCACCAACCACAGGTCCACAGCCAACAACCACCTTAGACTGGAACGGAGATATCACACGGAAGAGTTGGCCAAATTTGACACAGGTTGGAAGACGACCACTTTTCCAAATTTTTGCGCGTATTTCCTTCTTTTTGATAATATTTTTCCTGCTATTTTCTTCCATATATTAATGTAATTGATTCCAATATCTCATCTCTGCAAATTACAGATCTTTGCTATATCGGGCTCCCTTTGATTTCTCAGTAAAGTCGATTCACCTAAACACCAATTTTCAAGGTTCGTTTGCTCATTATTTTCTGATCATATTCATGCGATGAAGGGTATGTATCGATGTTTATAGTATCGAAGTTGCTCATGTTGGTTGGTTTTGATTTTCTTGTTTATAGCTGTTTTTTGTTATATATTCGAATTTCATTTGTTTGGGTATCGCCGATTGGATTTACTTACCTTTTCTCTTTGCTATCCTTTTTCATGGTGATGCTATCTTTGATATATTTTTATCAATAAAGCTACGATCTTGCTGAATCTGCAAGCTGTTTTAGGTTTATAATCAAGTTGAATGAGTAAAGTTTGAGAATTTTGTGGATCTGTTTGGTTGATGTCATGCTGTTTCATTCAGTATGTCATGAGCGGGAGGGGGCGAGGAGCCTAATTTTTCAATTTTAATATGATCTCCAAATTCAGATCAGTGGCCCCAGGCTGTCTTGATCTTGAACCCTACCCAAGATTCTTGGGTCAGCCCTGGCCTTGAAGAGTGGATGCAAACCTTTCGATGGGCACAGCTAAGCTGGCCAGCGTAGCATGTGTCTACTAGCTTTGCTCATGATTTAATGTACGGATCAGAATGGCTGTTTGAAGGGTTTGAGCATGCATCTGTTTATCTTAATAGAAAGTTCATACTCTGAGAGATGTGACGAAATGAAACTCGGAGATAGGTAGCTTCTTGCATTGTAAATTTTTTAGGTATCTGGAGATAATTAAATGCTAAGTTTTACAATAATGTTTAAGTTCCTTCATTATATGTTTTGAGATAGAAAATTATTCTTTTTGAAGTTTAACTCCATTGAAGCTGAAAATGATGCTTGGTTTGTTCTGTTAGTGTGATTTGATCTTCGTTGATGGAAATGATACGGATAATGTTTTATCTGAAGTTTCAGCGGTTAAATGAAGGGTCGTGATATTTTTAAATACTCACTTCATATCCTTTTTTTAAGAGAGAATCCGACAGGCACTGTAAATCTTGCTCGTATTTTTATGATTTTAGATGAGAAACGTGAGGGCTATTGTGCTCTTTTCTGAGTCTTGTGTAGCTCTCATTAATTACCAGATCAAAATTGAAATTTCCTGAATAATTTGTATATTTTAAATCTGCCAGGAAAAAGCATGGCTGCTCAATCCCCAAAACCGACTAGAATCGGTCTTGCTGGTCTCGCTGTCATGGGACAAAATCTAGCCCTCAACATCGCTGAAAAAGGATTTTCCATTTCTGTTTACAATAGGAGTGCATCTAAGGTTGATGAGACTGTTGAAAGAGCAAAACTTGAGGGGGATCTTCCTGTATTTGGCTTCCACGATCCCGAATCATTTGTCCATTCCATCCAAAAACCACGTGTGATTATCATGCTTGTCAAAGCTGGTGCTCCTGTCGATCAAACCATCAAAAGTCTTTCTGCTTACATGGAGAAGGGTGATTGTATCATTGATGGTGGAAACGAGTGGTATGAAAATACAGAGAGGAGGGAAAAAGCTATGGCTGAATTAGGTCTTTTGTATCTTGGCATGGGGGTTTCTGGTGGTGAAGAGGGTGCTCGAAATGGGCCATCTCTGATGCCTGGAGGATCATTTGAAGCCTACAAACGTATAGAGGACATCATCCATAAAGTTGCTGCTCAAGTTCCTGACAGTGGACCTTGTGTAACGTATGTTGGAAAAGGTGGATCTGGTAACTTTGTTAAGATGATTCACAATGGAATCGAGTATGGGGACATGCAACTGATTGCTGAGGCATATGATGTTTTGAAATCCGTCGGGAAATTGTCGAACGAGGAGCTACGTGATGTATTTTATGAATGGAACAAAGGAGAGCTTCAAAGTTTCTTGATCGAAATCACTGCTGATATATTTGGAGTTAAGGATGTCCAGGGTGATGGTTATTTGGTTGACAAAGTCTTGGATAAAACTGGAATGAAGGGTACTGGGAAATGGACTGTTCAGCAGGCTGCTGAATTGTCGGTCGCAGCTCCAACCATTGAAGCATCTCTCGATTCAAGATTCTTGAGCGGGTTGAAAGAGGAACGTGTTGAAGCTTCCAAATTGTTCAAAGCTGGTGGTTTTGGCGACATTCTGACCGACCAAGAAGTTGATAAGGCAAAACTGATCCACGATGTTAGGCAAGCTCTATATGCTTCTAAAATTTGTAGTTATGCTCAAGGAATGAATTTAATCCGAGCCAAGAGCATCGAGAAAGGTTGGGATCTGAAGTTGGGAGAACTTGCTCGGATTTGGAAGGGGGGTTGCATTATTCGCGCAATCTTCTTGGACCGGATCAAGAAAGCCTACGACAGAAACGCTGATCTTGCTAACCTCTTAGTGGACCCGGAGTTTGCTCAAGAAATGATCGAAAGACAATCAGCTTGGAGACGAGTTGTTTGCCTGTCAATCAACGCAGGCATCAGCACCCCTGGTATGTCTGCTAGTCTTGCTTATTTCGACAGTTACAGGCGGGAGAGGTTGCCTGCTAATTTGGTGCAGGCTCAAAGAGACTACTTTGGTGCTCATACGTATGAGAGGACAGATATTCCAGGATCATTTCACACAGAGTGGTTTAAAATCGCGAAAAATATTAATAATTGAAGTGCTGGCTTGTTATATTCTGAACAAATAAAGAATCGGACATCAATCTTCGATGCCTTACTTGGCCATTGGTATCTTTCTGAAGTTGTATTGACTTGTTTCTTCCTTCGTATTTCAATTAGCTATTTTGCGAGAGTTTGGAAAACTCTGTTTCAGTTTATTTTTTTTACCACTTAGGCAGCCCATTTGATCCTTGTACCCAACTTTTGGTGGCTCTGTGGGTAAAATATTCGATGTGGAATTAAAGAATAAGAGGGTCTGGCAATTGCTTCCTCCTGTCTTTCTTAGAATTTTCTGTATATTTTTGTGTTTTACATAAACACAAATAGTTAAAAGTGTTGATTTTATCAATCTTTCAGGCTATTTCTTTAGCTCTTCACGCACCATTCATCTTGCCAAATGATAAATGAACTTTTTCCCTCGTAGGAATGCTTCATTTGTTTTTCTATCCATGGTTTTATTGATTGATCATTATTAAATTATGAAATTTCACAAATATTCACATGCTGATCTCAAATTTGAACTGCTTTCGTGTCCGAGTTTGTGCTTGATTCAAGCATCTCAAAGTTTTTTCTTATTGCCACATTTTATTGATCCAGTGATTCAACTATTTTGATGTAGTATAATACAATAACTGACTATATATGCACTGCTAAAAAAAAATTCGATAAGTGAAAGAGATCATATATTATCAAATACTTGATGACAAACTATTATTCAGATAATCAAAATTAACACCAATGTGTTCTTAATTCCAAAACAAAATCAAACAACGGAAAAGAAAAAACAGAATTCAACGAAGGTTAACTTCATTTGTTCATGCCAGTTGCATTCTTCACCGCATCGACTGCACCCTGTGCCTTGGCCTGCGCCTGCTGTCCTGCCTGAAGAACACAGCAAGAAACCAAATTGTAGAAAATTGTACTATAACTGAATTCGGACCATTAAATATAATGTGTCAAATATAACAGTTCTATAATCAATGGAGAGCCTACCCCAACAAAATGCTCGAAAAGAGATCTTTTTTTTAATTCCCTTTTGGTCTTGGAATCACAAAAGGGAGAAAAAAAGATTATATGGTTTGCTCAAATGGCGCTCGTTATTATGTGAATTACTTTTTTAAATACACAAATATATACACACACACACATTCGAGTATAAAACTAATCGATGAGTTGATTAAATAAAGAAGTTTTATTTCGAGAAAAAGTGAGGAATATATAACGCCATTCCTTCCTCGTTATTATTCTAAAAGAAGTAACAGTAAAATCTTAGGCAAATTCGAAATGTGTATGTTCTTTAATATAAAAATACGTATATATAAACATACATATAGGTTTATATTAATCAACATATATATGGATTTATGTTTATCAGATTACTTGTTGGATGGACTCTTTGGCAGATTCCGCTGCATTTGCGGCCTTATCCATCATCTGGTTGCCCTTCTCCTACGATACAACATCAAAAGAAGAGAAAGAAGGAAGAAAAATTAATACATGAATATGAACAGACCCTTTTAACATATTGCCCATCTGTGAGTGTCATGAATTGAGTCAGGAATGATCAAGAAAAGTAGAGTGCAGGAAGTGGAATCTAATTAAACCTGTGCTTGCCCTTTGGCCACGCCGGCGTTGTAGCTTGCGCTCTGGGAATTATCCATATTCGGAAGAAAACACGAGAAATTAATAGCACGTAAAAATATACTGTATGAATTCTCACTCCGTGAAGCTTAGTTTTTGATGGGAACTTCAGAGCATTGGAGACCTACATTTATAGCTGTGGAGGCCTATTCACCTGTCGCCAAGTGTATTTTTGGGTCTACAAATGAGGTAGAACTATTCAACGGCCATAGAATAGGGATAGCATTGAACAAGTATATGCCAACATCATGCAAAAAGATTGAGATGAGAGCACCAGGAATCTAACAGTTTTGGTGCAACATTTACAGTCGGATCAAATGGTACTGTAATTGAGATGATCCAGGAAAGTATTTGCCCCTTTTCACCTTAGAATTCATTCATTTTCTTCATTCCCCGATCCATTTGGTGATTTATATTATAGAGCAAACTATACTTTCATTTTATTTGAGGCCTTATAGCAAACTATAATGACAATACCAATATCATAGATGAAGATGATTAATATGATGTAAAACCTATACAACTTAGGATATTTTACGCACTGAAAAGGCATTACAAATCACAGCATAATGAATTTAAAGTATCAACTCACCATATCTCAAGATCAATAGCATATTGATATACCAATCACCAATTCATGCTCAAGAACACTGCAAGAATAACTTCACACCAATATTATTGCAAATAAACCGAGCTCTACGCATAGGTTGCGGCGCGCCAGAGCACAAGCATGACTAGAAGTGCAGTGCTCTATAAAACAGATCGAAGGAGAACCGTAGCAATCAAACCGAACTAGGACATAGAAAAAAATCTTCTTTTGGCCACAATTTTGAATCTTGATGAGCTTGATAATATGAATTCATGATATACTTAATCTTATCTTTGTAATGATAGCTTCAATTACTGGATTTGATTGCCAATTGATTTTGAAAGCAAGCCCCTCTGAACCACATGATCCCAAAGAAGATCTAAGGTACTGCTATTAGAATACGAAGCATTCATGCTTTTGTAGATTTTAAGAGTAATCATAAGACGTCTCTTGTACATTTCATCTAACAAAGTTGAAGCACTAGCAGCATCACCAGATCTCAAGTGTGAATAGGCCAAACTGGTGTAGACAATTGCATCTCCTACTATCCCCCTTCCTTGCATAATAGTAAATATCTTTGCAGCGCAACTAACTTTTTCTTTCTTACACAATCTTCGTATAATCGCCCGATAAACAGAGATGTCAACACAGAAACCTTTATGAACTAACTCCTCAAGAAATCTATAGACTGCTTTATCATCATTTTGATCGCAATACAGATCCACAAGCCATGCATATGTGCTACAATTTGGTGAGACTCCAGCACCAAGCATACAAAATAGCATCTCTTTAGCACAGTTAAGGTCTCGAGCTTTACAGAATCCATGAATCAATGCATTATAAGTAAAATGATCTGGGCATAGTCCAGCCTCGAGCATCTTATTTTTAACTTTCAAAGCAGACCTCATATCCCCAATCTTGCAGTAAGCATTAATTAACGTGTTGCATGTGATATTGTCGGGCACTATTTTTCTGTCACTCATTTCATTTAGCAGTTTGTTTCCATCCTGTATCCGGCCCTCTTCACATAATTTCCGCAGGATTGCATTATAAGTAACTACCCCTGGGTACAACTCCTTGGCCTCCATTAGACCACGCAATCGTAGAGCTTTATCAAGATCATTAACTCGGCAAAACCCATCAATCAAAGTAGTGTATGTCACTTGGTTGGGAGTAACACCTTTGATTTCTTTAAAAATCCTCAAAGCCTCTCTCATTCTACCTTCTCTACAATAACTATATATAAGACAATTATAAGTTACAATATCAGGAGATACACCTCGTCTTTCCATCTTATCTTGAACAGAAAGAGCCTCATAATGCATAGACTTTTTACAATACAATGAAATTAAGGTGTTATACGTGAAAAGATCAGGACATATGTTTTTTTCCTCCATTTCACTCAATAATTCCTCCGCCTTCTCCACATCCTTGGACTTGCAACAGGCATGGATCAAGACATTATAAACATGTATATTGGGCAGAACCCCAAATTTAATCATCTTACTATAAGTTTTCCACACCGTGTCTGTCAATCTTTCCTTCACCAAAGAATTCAAAAGAACGGTACACGCATGCAAATGCGGCACATATCCGCAAACCCTCATGTGCTCAAACACTTGAATTGCATCTGAAGTCATCTTATAAGTTCTTGCATAAAATATCACCAGCCAACTCAAAACATGTGCATTAACTTCAGAATCATCATAATTACTCACAAGAGCTTTCAAAACAGGCGGTGACGACAGAAACTCTTTACAAGCAACCTTTTGGAGCAAATTTTGAGCAGCCTTGAAATGCCTTCGCTTCGTGAGAATGCATATCATGGTCCAAGAAGATTGCAAAGAATGCTTATACTGCGGAATCAACTCGACCCATTTGAAAAATGTCCAAGAAAATGATAGCCCATATGAAGAAAGAACTATCAGCGCTTGATTAAGTATGGATGAAGTCAAAACAGAACAAATCCTCGGTTTCAAATGATTATCCCAATGTCCCTTGATTACAACCGCGCACACAGATTTCACCAATTGGCTTTCAGAACTCGCGTAAATTAAGCTCGCCATTAAAGAGATTACCAATCATAGCACAACTTCTTTAGGCCACTAATTTCTCAGAGTTCATTAACTTTACCGGAGATGTATGCGTACTCTCGCGTTGGGCAAAAGGCGTTTGAGCAAAATCAGCTGAAGTCGGAGTCTTTTCAGGCCAGTGTTCTGCTACGTCGAAGAAGGAGACGAATATAATTGGGCCTCGGGCCGTTTTGTACAGCCTAGTAACGGTTGGTACTTGAAGAAAATCTACGGGCTATCTTCTCAAAGACCCGTAACTGACTATTGGGCTACGGCTTAAATGTAATTTCTAGGGCGTTGAATATTTGGCCCATGATAGATCAAACGCCGTAAGGAGGCACGACTGCATGAGTTAGCATTTGCGGTAGCATATATTATTGACAATATTTTGGTCAGTTTCACGGTAATGTAATATGTTGCATGCACGTAAATGTAAAAGTTCTTAATTTTTATTATGTGTGATTATATATATCATTGATTTATTATTGTTATTATTGCTATAAATTGTTTCCCAACGGAGTATTTGAGATTTTTTTCTAATGATACATGAATAGTATCTCTGAATACAATTATTGGATGTTCAAATTGTTAGTCACCATGCACCGTTCAGAATAACAAGAAATAAACGAATCGAAAACCAGCGATAGAAACAGAATGCAAATCGAGCCCTTGATTTACACCTCCCAGCGCAGACACGCGCGAGAGAGACCCTACGCAAGTTTGCAACTCATTAGAACAAAACTTTGTATAAAAATACATCAATTGTATTGTTAAATAAAAGTGGGACACAATCAAATTATCTTTGCTTTTCACTTTAGTCCACAAGAAACCCGCATATATCATTCAATTCCAACACAATTTACTAAGGGGTGGGTTCCTCATAAAACACATGGGACCTAAACGATTAAGAGTTTTGGATATAAAGAGAGACTCGCCTATACACGTATCATACTTATGTAAATGTTGGTCATTTGTGACACTTTTGCTTTCACGAAGAAAGCCAACACTCACTTTGTTGGAATGCTGCTTTTTATCTCTGACTTTTCAATATTGATTTATCACACAAACTTTTGCCTTTTTTGCTGAATATTATAATTGAAACTTAAAATTTTAATAGTGGCAGGTTCAGTTCACCAGGGTGAGTACTCCCAGGCCACCAGAAAAATTGGTGGCTAGTCGGTCTCTACTTCATAGTAGTATACTTGAAACATAAATTATTCTCATTTGTCAATCACATATTTTTTGGAACATGTTTGGTGTAGTTAATTTGTTGAACTAAATAGAGATACCTTAAATAAGCCACAATTATCCATAACATAATCTCCAAAAGATTAGGCTTGGGGAAGAAAAGCTAGAGTTGCTCAAAAGCGAGTGACTTTAGTCAGTGTACTTTCTTTTCTAAATATTTGAAAATGCAAAGAAAAGAATTGTATATTTGGTTAATGTCACTATCGATTTTATACAATTTAAAAACTTGACAAAACACAGTTAATCTTGCATTAGATAATGGCATAGTAGTGCAGAATGATACATCCACTCTTTGCTAGTGGCAGAAGAATCAAAATATTTCTCCCATTACAAGAAGATTATTGAGCATGAATTAACTAAAGCCTGTGGATCATCTATGTATGCAGCAAAGCCACGTTCACTGTACCTCAAATACCCCGGCGCCCTCACAGCGCAGCCACCTTCAGAAGGTACATACTCCGGCAACCTGGTAATCTGGGACTCGGAATCCGACGCAATGGATTTCTCTTGTTTTGGGATGTGCAAGAGTGATAGGATAAAAAAACTGCCATTTCCCCAAGACAGGATGTTGCAGGTGGTTCACTCGGAGGAAGCGAGTGTCACAAAAGTTTGGTTTGTGCCTGTTCCGCATCCCCCTCTTTCGTCCAATCGATACTATGTGATCAAAGTTAAGGGCAGACGCAAAGGGTACGCATTGATTTCTGATCTCTTGCATGCTATAAATATACATATATATACTAGTTGAGACCTATACAGCTGGCTATGCCATACTCGACCACGGTAAATTTTTAGTTTGATAATCTAACGATTATCAATCTCAAACTATTGGAACGGCCTCGTTTGACGACTAGAGGGAGCATTAATTTGATGACTATCCTATTTATTTGCCTATTTATGATTTTGGTCATGTTATCGAATCTCAGTTTTAAACGTGTACCCTTCAATGTTTGAGAGTTTTGGTCATTTTCTTATTTTGAGTGTGTACTTGACTCTTATACGTCAAGGCCACAGCCACTATCAATCTTTCACTTATTAATAGTTAATCTCTGTAGACAAGCATACACATGTTGTAGAGAAGGAGAAGAGACAATGTGTTGCTTCAACAATCTTGGAACGGATTCGAAAACCAGGCCTTTGGATTACAGAAACAGGTACCAACAATTCGAGATTCATCCCCACCACAGTGGTGGTTTCTTCGCCGAATCACTTGAATGAGATAGCCATCCTCCACAATTCCTCAGAAAACGTGGGTGGGAAGTTTACGTATCCCACTCATTCAAACTCCATCTTCAAGAAACTCGAGACCATGATCTCCATAGCCTCACCTCATCGGACTCCCCGAGCTCAGCGTCCCACTTTACTCGAAACGTTCGACTCCGACAGTGATCGGAAGATGGTATACCCCATTTGCTTTCGTGAGAGAAGATGAAGGGAACAGCAACACGATCAGCAACATAGGTGATCAGATGAGGCAAAGCTTGATATATGAATGGAGCTTGAAGCAATGGTGGGAGGAGATGTACTCGTGCGAAAACGGGTCAAATCGGGAGGACCGGAACGACAACGTGGTGGCCATGGACGTGAGGGTGAAGAGGTTGGTGTGTTTGGTACGAGGTATGGAAGCTGATCACAAGGGTGCTGGTCTCCATAGGCAAGATTTGGAGGGTTTTCGGTGGTTCGGAGCCGGGGAGATGAGGAGAGTGGGTGGTGTTGGACTGAGTTTGGGTGTGTATGAGAAGTTGAGGGGCTTACAAGAGAGGAGAGGATGGTTTGATCATAATAATGGTGAAAAGGAAATTAGGGTTCATGGGAGGAAGGAGATCGAGAGTGGGACACAATGGAGGAGGTTTGGTTGCTATGTGCTTGTGGAGAGTTTTGTGTTGAGGAGAATGGATGGGACTTTGTTGATTAGTTTTTGTTTTAGGGATACTAATAGGATCCAATGCAAATGGGAGTGACTACATTGGGTTCAAATCATTTCATGTGAACATGTAAAGTTGGAGATATATGTAATGTAATATTTTATTATATTATCTGCTCGTCCCTTCAACTAATCAATAATAATAAGGATCGAATTAAGACAAAAGAATGAAAGGTTAGTTGACCAAAATCCAAAAATTATAAAATAAAGGAACCAAAAAAGATATTTTCCATTGATAGTTTATATAGTAGGATGAGTATGTATGCATGTGTCGTGAGGTAATATAGTATTCTTAACTTGAAAGGTAATCTCTTTGTTTCTTGAAGGGAACCTAATCTTAAAAACACATAATCAAAATTTCAAGATGATATCTCAAAATGTATCTTAAACTAGATTGTAACTTTCTTTTAGTTGATGAAGTCTGATTTTTGAAGTCGTTTCTATTTTGTTATATTATTATAATTGTTAATATATATATATATATATATATATTAAATTTGATATGGTGGGCACCCAACATGGGCACCATGCTGACGTGTCAGCACCAGTAAGTGCCACGTTAGCTTGGTGCCCATGTTATATATTGAAATTTGTAAGGTGAGTGACTTGTGTACATTCTTTGAGATTTATATATTTCACTATCTATTGTATATCTAGCACTTGTATAATGGGTACAACAGAGACAAAAGAGGACACCAACTTTTTGTGTCAACTTACCCTTATATCAACATTATCCAAAATTGTCACTGTAATTTATTTTCAATATTTCCAATCTCAAATTACACATGGCCCTCACTAGTTTCTTCTACAATCTGACAATTATTCAACTGTAAATTTCATAAATTGGAAAAAACTGCACAAATATGCAACACGTAGGGTTGGCTGGTATATATAATTCAGGTAAAATAGACCGACTCCTTCCCAAAAACAATAGTCCAATTCCTATACATCATTTTCTTGACTAACTCCACATTTCAAGTATACCTTACGTGGCTTGCATTCTAATTAGAGAACCCACTAACTTAAGCAATCCAACCACTCCAATAATATACCAAAGACACTTGTTTTGGGATTACAGATTTCGTGTCCAATATAACATTAACTGCTCTGAATTGTGAAGTATTTCATCTTCATCTTACTTCCATATAGTTCATGCCCACAAGTCTTGCAAATTGCCGATCGCCAATTGATTGTAAGTAAAATAGACCATCATTTAAATATCTCTGAAAAATATATGTTTTCTAATGATGAGACCAACACGTTTTCAAAATAAAAGTTTATGTTTTGAAAAAGTTTGGGATAATATAATTTATTTGCTACTTTGAAAAAATCTTCATAGATGGGTGTCATGCAGTCGGTGCTTCGTAAGAGAGTTTTATTCATTTAGTTCGATCTGATATGTCACGCCATTGTATATTTAGAAATTTTTAAAATTAAAATTAGGTAACCTAGGAAAGATAATAGTATTAGTTATTTTTATTTTTATTTTTATCAAATTTAAACCATGCTGAAGAAAATGAGACGAAAAGTCAAAACCATCGTCACTAGGCCATTCAGGAAGAAGCGAGGAAACAAACCAAATACCCCGCCCACCGTCTCTCCTCCGCAGCCATCTTCCCCCACGATGTCGCCGCCGCGGACAGGACGGTCTCACCCATTTCTGTTCCCTAAAACCCATTCCTCGGCCCTCCCCGACCCTTCCCCGTTCTTCGCCTCACACCTCCTGGCCACCCCCTTGCCCACAAACTCTTTTTTCCAGAATTTTGTCCTAAAAAATGGCGATCAGCCCGAATACATCCACCCATATCTGGTCAAATCATCGCAGTCTTCACTTTCCCTTTGTTTCTCATCTCTATCGGATAATCCTGCATTCATTTTCCAGCCTTTCATCGATGATCTAATCATATCCACCTTGAATAACCCCAATCCAGTTGCAACCCACATTGTATCTGCCTTTGATGACCTCAGCGTCACCTTAGACTTCCCCTCCAGCAATATTAGGTTCTATCTTGTTAGGGGGAGTCCCTTCTTGACGTGTAATGTGATGAGTAGTGCTGCAGTTTCGATTTCTACAATTCATGCCATTCTTGAATTGTCTCCCAATAGTTCCTGTACTAAATACACTATCAAGCTGAATAACAATCAGATTTGGCTCCTGTATTCGTCTTCACCATTAAGTTTAAGCCATGACTTAAGTAGGATTACCTCGAGCATGTTTTCGGGTGTGATTAGGATCGCGTTGTTGCCTGATTCCAACCCAAGATTTGAAGCCATACTTGATCGATTCAGTTCTTGTTATCCTGTGACCGGTGAAGCAGTTTTCACAAAGCCATTTTGTTTAGAATATAGATGGGAAAAGAGAGGTTGGGGGGATTTATTGATGCTTGCACATCCTCTCCATCTTCGTCTTCTCTCGGGTACCGATTGCTCGGTTACCGTTTTAGAGGATTTCAAGTACACTAGTATTGATGGCGAGCTTGTTGGTGTTGCTGGGGATTCTTGGGTATTGAAAAGTGATCCTGTATCTATAAGTTGGCATTCTGTTAAGGGGATTGAGGAAGAATCGTATCCTGAAATAATTGAAGCTCTAGTTAAAGATGTTGATTCGTTGAATACGATAGCAACCTCGTCATCTTACTTTTATGGGAAATTGATTGCCAGAGGAGCAAGGTTGGCACTGATTGCTGAAGAAGTATGTTATCTTGATGTGATTCCTGCTATTAGGAAATTCTTAAAGGATACGATTGAACCCTGGTTAGATGGGACATTTGGTGCTAATGGTTTCTTGTATGAGTCAAAATGGGGTGGATTAGTGACTAAACAAGGATCGACGGATTCGGGGGCTGATTTTGGATTTGGAGTTTATAATGATCATCACTATCATCTTGGTTATTTTGTGTATGGAATTGCTGTACTTGCCAAAATCGATGCTTCCTGGGGGAGGAAGTACAGGCCCCAAGCTTATTCACTGATGGCTGATTTTATGAACTTAAGCAGGCGAGCAAACTCAGATTATACCCGTTTGAGGTGTTTCGACCTGTGGAAATTGCATTCTTGGGCTGGAGGTTTAACCGAATTTGCAGATGGTCGTAACCAAGAGAGCACAAGCGAGGCTCTGAATGCATATTATTCGGCTGCTCTGATGGGATTAGCATATGGAGATAGCCACCTTATTTCGGTTGGTTCCACTATATCAGCTTTCGAAATACAAGCAGCACAGACTTGGTGGCATGTGAGAGAGGAGAGCAATTTGTATCCGAAAGAATTTGTGAAAGACAACAGGGTGGTTGGTGTTTTGTGGTCTACCAAAAGGGACAGTGGCCTTTGGTTTGCTCCAGCAGAATGGAAAGAGTGTCGCCTTGGCATTCAACTTCTGCCTCTACTGCCAGTTAGTGAAGCTTTATTCTCGGATATTGGTTTCGTGAAAGAGCTTGTGGCGTGGACCTATCCAGCACTCGGAAGGGCAGGGGTCGGAGAAGGTTGGAAGGGATTCTTGTATGCACTTCAAGGAATTTATGACAAGCAATGCGCTTTAGATAATATTCGAAGTTTGAATGGTTATGATGATGGGAACTCATTGACAAATCTTTTATGGTGGACTCATAGTAGGCAGTATGAAGGAGAGGGATTCGAGAAGGAGTGGAAATTATCTTGGTTTCGGCACTATTTCCATTGAATTGCTTATTTCTTTGGAGTGAGTTGATAGAATAAAGGGATTATATTTGGAAAGAATATCTTGCACAGAAACATGTATTCCCATTGTGTACCGTATTTAAAAGAAGCTTCTTATATATTGGATTACTTGTTTTCTTGATATGTACCATTTCATAGTTCTTTGTTGTAATGAAAGAGTGACTTTTTCTAGTATGTTTCAACTTCACTGAGTTTGTTCTTTTATTGGACATTTGCTTCAACCTCTGATTCATCTCTTTTGCTAGAGAGAACAACAGACAACATTTGCTTCTGCTACAAAAACTGGATAATTTCCCTGGTTGTTCCATCATTTAATAAAAGGTTTCTTAAAGATGATAATATTATCTGTTAAGAGAGTAGAAACCATACCTTAAAGTTTTCTAACATATATTAAACATTAAACACGAGTTTATAGATTTTGTCTAGTTTCTTTACAGTATTCTCCGGGTATATCGATAGGTTTTTTGGGACTATTTGATGTGAGACTAATTTTTATTCTTTCAACGTGTTCACCTATAGTATATTCACCCAACATAAACTATAGATGTTATATATAATACTAAAATAAATTAAAATAATATTACTATAAAGTAAGATATTCAATCTTAGAGAGTATAATATAAATTCCATATCAACATTTGATAATTATATTTATTTGCTTCTAAGTATAGTATTTATATCATACATTAATGCCAATTTAACGATAGATTGACGTGAATTTTAAAATTTACAATGATTTTGTTGATAAATTTGTAGTTTAACAATTTATCAATGAATATATATCTTTAATAGTAGTTCATATAAGTGTTAAGGGAAAAAAAAAAGAAATCGAGAAATGTTGGAAGGATTAAATTTGGAGAAAATGGCGCACTTGGAGCGAACATGGGCTTTCATACTCTTGCTTTGACTTCGCTTCTTCATAAAATTGTCCCCTCAAATCTCAATTGAATAATCCCCCAATCACTTCAGATCCACCTTCTCGGATTTCACTCCAATAATCTATGATATATAGAAGTGTCTTAATTGCAAAAATATTAATAAAAAAAAAACGATAATTTTCCTTGCTTTCAGTGTTAATTTATTTTAAAACAAGAAACATCCAAGAATTGAATTACTAACTACTCATTCGCATGTTGTCTGGATTGGCAATGTCTCTCTCCCCACTTTTGTTTTTGTGAAGAAAAGTATTGAAGACTAGAGAGAAGTAGCCCACACGTTTATTGGCACATTGTATCGGGATTATTCAGTCTGTTGTTTGTAAAAGGTGAGGCATTTTGTGAAATCCAACAACATCAGCCACTGATTCAATGACATTGCCATTTTGATTATAAAGATTCTGGTTTCGAGTTCACTGTTGAATCTGTTCTGGGGTGGGATTTTGCAGGTCGGTGATTTAAAGATTCGTCATCTTCTTTAGCTGCATTGTGTTGTCATTTGATAAACCCCCAAAAGGTTTTGTGTATGTAGATTGATTTCTGCCAAAAGTTGAATTCTTTGTCTTGTTTGTTGATATCTGCTAATTTAGGGTTCCAGTGAGATTTAACAGTGTTGGTTTCTGTTTTGGGTGGCTATTGTTAACCAATGCTGGTTGAAGTTTTTATTTTACCTTGAATTGCAAAGAGTAGAATTGTAGGATTGACTTCTGCAGCATGTCAATGGGGATGGTCTGAAAGCTGAAATTTTTTTAAGTGGAAATCTTGGAAGACAATGGCTTCGAATTCGACGACGCCAGTATCTTCTTCAAGTCCACCTCCATCATCTTCCACTACTAATTCTACATCTCCGGGATCAAATCCTAAAGATGCTCCTCCTCCTTCTCCAGCCCCTCCATCCAACCCCGCATCTCCGCCTCCTCAATCTTCTCCATCACCGCCTGATCCTTCCAGCCCTCCTCCAGCACCTACGCTCGAAATGTCACCACCACCTTTGCCACTACCATTGCCCCCGGCATTGTCCCCTCCGGCTCCCGTGGTGTCACCACCTACTGCCCCACCACCCACTGCTAGTTCACCACCACCACCACCGGAACCAAAAATTTCATCTCCTCCGCCACCATCTGGGGTTTCTCCTCCCGAAGAATCCCCTGCTGCTCCCATTGCACCACCTCCTCCACCAGTTGTTTCACCTTCTCCTCCTCAACCTTCTACCCCTTCTGCTCCACTTCCACCTGTTGCACATTCACCAAAGAAATCCCATCCACGGCATTCTCCTCCACCCCCTCCAACCACTGCTCCTCCTCTACCTCCATCTAGCAGCCCACCTCCATCTTCCACTGAGTCGCCTCCTTCCCCACACAACTCTTCAATCGTAGGGAACACACAACCTCCTTTCCCCTCTGAGAAACCAACAGCAAAACCAACAAACACTAGCCCAAATATTACCGCAGTTGCAACATCAGGGAATTCTCAGGGTCGAAAAGCTGGAGGTGCAGCAGTGGTGGGCAGTCTTGTGGGTTTTTTGGCTCTCTCTCTTGTGGTTCTGGCGGTGTGGTTTACCCATAGACAAAAGAAAAGGAAGAACCAATTTGATCTCAGATATGTGATGTCATCTCCTTTTGCATCCTCCCAAAATTCAGGTACTGGTTCTCTTCATTTCCTTTCCGGTCATGTGTCATGCATTTGTTTCTCATATTGACTTGTTTGTTAATGTCTTTTGGCTGAATTGAATTGACACCCAATATGCATGCCTTTATGTTTCATAAACGCACTGTTGTGATTTTTCCATTTTCAATTATGTTAGCAGCATATAAATGTCTTACTCTTAGATCTGTTAGTTTAAGTCATATCTGGTCACATGCTTGAAAACAATCTTGGAAAGAGGGTTAAAATTTCCTTCCGCGTGTAGAGGCTGAGGTATTGGCATTTTTCTAAAGCTAGCATCGCATCGATAAATTGAAATCATCTTTCAGCACAGATGGGGATCGACTTCTTTTTGCTTTTCTGTTTGTTCCAGATTCATCATTTCTAAGGTCCCAGCATTCAGCACAACAAGTTGGAACTACTTCAGCAAATAATTATGTTAATTCACCAGACAGTGGTCTAGGCACTTCAAGATCATGGTTCACATATGAAGAACTATCTGCTGCAACAAATGGGTTTTCAAAACAGAATCTTCTTGGGGAAGGTGGATTTGGCTGTGTTTATAAAGGAGTTCTTGCAGATAGAAGAGAAGTTGCAGTTAAACAGCTCAAAGCTGGCGGTGGGCAAGGAGAACGAGAATTCAGAGCAGAAGTAGAAATCATAAGCCGAATCCACCATAGGCATTTGGTATCACTCGTTGGCTACTGTATATCCGAGCATCAAAGGTTGCTAGTCTATGATTATGTGCCAAATGACACCCTATATTACCATCTTCATGGTGAGACTCGAGTTCTGATAGTTACAATTTGTTGAATTTGTACTGACTAGGTAACTAGCTTGGCCATGTTGGTACCAGATAATATAACTGTCTAAATAATTGAGTTGATGGCATTGTCAGTTGAAGGCAAGCCAGCTATGGATTGGGCTACCAGAGTTAAAGTTGCTTCTGGTGCAGCTCGTGGACTAGCATATCTTCATGAAGATTGTAATCTTTAAACCTCTATCTTCTGAGTATCTTGTTTCATTTTGAATTTGGAGAATTTCTTTTCTTGTATGTCTTGGACAATCTTGGAAAACAATATATTGTTCTACATGTAAAAATTCCACAGCACACAAGTAATTAGTAACTGTCACTGACCAACAATTTCACTTGTTATCATGCGATGACGCACAATCAAAATGTGACACTTGAGCTGTAAAAACATATTAGAAGATTTGAGTAACACTGCTATCCAAGTATAATTTTTGATACAATGACATGCAGTTGGTGTCATGATAATTGGTTTTCTAATTTTTTGTTCATTAGGTCAACCCCGTATAATCCACAGAGATATTAAGTCCTCTAACATCCTATTGGACAGTAACTTCGAAGCCCGGGTATGCTTATTTCTTCATTCTATAGCTGATAAAGATATGTGATATCCTAACAACTTGTGCAACGTAAGAAATCATGACACTTGTGTAGCATAGTCCACCAAGCACGGAAATAGCTCATCATTAATTATATTATATCCTTATATCAACAGGTTGCAGATTTTGGGCTTGCAAAGTTAGCACTTGAATTGGATATACATACTCATGTTTCGACTCGTGTCATGGGAACATTCGGGTAGGTTGCTCAGTGCTTTCTTGTGACATATAAGTCGGAGAAACGTGCATATTTTGAAAATTTACTTATGCCATTTTGAGATAGAGACTGCAGATACTCTAGTCTATCCTACTAGGTCTGCTTTGCAAATATGATAATTACATATGAGTATAGACCACCGTATTGAGCTACTATGTTTCTATCGATTGTTTTATGTAATTATAGATGCCATGAACACATAACCAAGAATTGTTGTGATAAATACAAAAGTAATAACCCTCAACCCACTTATGGAGAATTATCTGATTACATGCAGATATTTGGCTCCGGAGTATGCATCAACTGGTAAACTGACTGAGAAGTCCGACGTATATTCATTTGGTGTTGTGCTTTTGGAGCTCATCACAGGGCGTAAACCTGTTGATGCATCTCAGCCTTTAGGCGATGAAAGCCTGGTTGAATGGGTAAGTTCCACTGTCCCTAGACAGTTTCCTTTTCCGGTTAAAGTTTTGTGAACTGGTAAATATCTGAGTTATATGATTAGCTATATGAGCCACAGAAGTTTGACAAGCTTATGAGCACTTGGTATAAAAAGACGGTCACTTTAGTAAGCAAAGTAGTTTAGATGTAATTCTTTATGGGGCAAAAAAAAGTAGATAGGGTTTTTATGTTTGGATAAAGTAGTAAAATGAATTTTTTCCCCAAAAAATTGAAAGATTAGTTTAAGCAGACGACCTAATTATCTTGTTTAATATTAACCGATTGTTAAAGACACATTTTCCACATGTCCTTCAGGCTCGGCCATTGCTGACACAAGCACTTGAGACGGAAGATTTCGAAAATTTGGTGGACCCGAGGCTGGGAAGAAACTTCATTGCGGGTGAAATGTTCCGGATGATTGAAGCAGCAGCAGCTTGTGTTCGCCATTTGGCTGCAAAAAGACCTCGGATGAGCCAGGTAACAGTTGCTTGTGACAACTTCAATTTTTTGCACACCTTTCCAACTATATTTTCATCTTCTTAGTTTGGTTGACAGATTGTAAGAGCTTTAGATTCGATGGAAGAGTTGGCGGATTTGAACAACGGAATGAAACCGGGACAGAGCGGGATTTATAATTCAAGAGAGCATTCTGCTCAAATCAGAATGTTCCAAAGGATGGCTTTTGGAAGTCAAGATTTAAGTTCAGATTTCTATAGTCATTCTCAAAGCAGCTGGAGAAGTTGATCTGCATTCTTGTAAATTTCTTACTATTTCTTGATGTAAAATTGAATCTACTCACCATTCTTTTTTTTAGCATTGAAGGCTACTATTGAATTCTTATTTCATTTACACCTGGTTATATAACTGAAATTTTTATATTTATAAACGATTATTTAATGAATTATTCTATTTTCAAAAGTTCTAAACTAAAAATGTATATTTTCGAATAAAAACGTTTTGGATAATATAATATAATAAAATATAAGAAATATTGTCAGCACAAAGGATCTGACGTGGTCAACGGTCAAAGACGTTTCGGGTCGGGTCACAGACATGTCTAATAAAATGGTTCAACATGCAATCATTCCTGCAGGTACTCACTCACTGAAACCTCCAGGAAGAAGCTAAACAAATTAACATTCAAACCGATTACCTCACGCGCCGCCGTATTCCCTCCTCCAGTTGCTATACCAGTCCAAGAGCCATCTGATTTCCATAAAATGGGAAATCAATTGAGCCTCAGAATCGGGCGAACCACCAGCGCCCGCCAACGCCCGCCAACCCGAACCACCGCCGATTCCCATGAAAATAACGTGAGCAGCAGCAGCCGTCTCCACCGGCCTCCTCGAACCACCTCCGATCCCGATTTCAACACCGATGAGAATGACCGAAGCAGCGGTAGTAGCGGCGGCCGATCATCTCGAACCACCTCCGATTCAAACTCAAACACCGATGAAGCCTATCTGAACTCATACGAAGCAGCGTGCCGAGACGATCCAGATCTACGGAGCTTCGACTCCACTGTCCAGCTCCGCACTAGCCGAGCCATCAACTCCATAGCCGTTGGTCTTGAGGTTCGCGCCCTTTCCCTAGATTCTCTTCGCGATGTCACCGAGAGTTTACTAGAAATGAATCATGAAGTGGTTCAAATAATTTTGCAAAACAAGAAAGACATTTGGAAAAACCAAGAACTCTTCGATTTAGTCAACGATTACTTTGAGAATAGTCTGGTGACCCTAGATTTCTGTACTGCCCTTGACTCCTGTCTCAAAAAAGCCGGGATTATAGAGTCAATTATTAATATAGCGCTCAAAAAATTCGAAGAAGAACATTATGGCGAGTGTGATGGAGAAGGGTCTGTTAAGAATTATTCAAAAACTGTAGAGGAATTGAACAGATTCAGGGAGGCAGGGGACCCCTTTACAGAGGATTTCTTTAAGGCATTTAATTCCGTTCACTCGAAACAAATATTTATGTTGGAGAAGTTGCAAACAAAAAAGAAGAAGCTAGATAAAAAACTAAAGAAACTGAAGGCATGGAAGAAGGTCTCTAATGTAATATTTGTGGTAGCTTTTGTATCGGTTTTGATTTGCTCAGTGGTGGCTGCAGCTGTCACTGCTCCACCAGTGGTTGTGGCTCTGGCCGCGGCCGCGGCTGTGCCTTTAGGATCAATGGGAAAATGGCTCAACTCGATTTGGAAGAAGTGTGAGAAGGATTTGATGGGGCATAGGGAGATCATTAGTTCAATGCAGATTGGGAGTTACATCGTCGTCAAAGATTTGGATAGCATAAGGTTACTAGTTGAGAGGTTTCGAATCAAGATTGACTCTCTTCTGGGTAACGCCGAATTTGCAGTGAGGGAAGATGATGAGGCGGTTGTGATAGCGATGAAGGAGGTCAGAAAGGAAATCGATGGCTTTGTCAAGACGATTCATGACTTGAGTCACCATGCAAATAAGTGCACTCAAGACACGAGGATGGCCAGGACATTGATTCTACGTAGGATAATTAATCACCCTGGCAGCACGAATCAGGATATTGGTATGTTTTCGTGATATGTGCTTGATGCTGCTGTGCTATGTAGAGTATTGATCCTGATATTGTTAGTAAAAATGGGTTATAGGTACAATCTGATAAATACTTCATTGTTTGATTAGCACATATCTCACATATTTGCTATGAACAATTATCATATCATTATTTAATCCATAATATTGATTCATATAAATTAAGGAATGGATTATTCTAATTCTCATAGCTGGTTTATGCTGTCTGAAATTTGGCGTTGGGTACGGTGAAAATCCTCGGCAGTGGGGTTAGCTAGTTCAAAGTTCAAACAGTCCCCTCCATGAATAACTTGATTAATACTATTTATTGATAGTTTGATACCGTCTATGGAAGATGCAAGCTCCAAATATATATTCAGGTATGTTATATATTATTAAAATGTGATCATAAAAATAATTCTCTCCATGGACGTAATATTTTCCGACAAATCATATTTTCGGAAAAAAATTCAGTATTGATCAGTTTCAAGCTGCGTATTTTATATATGAAAAGGGGTAAAACTGGGCTGGGCCTTTGAAATAGAAATCATGTTCTAAATTGTCTATATATTGTATATTTGTATGGGAAAAACACTAGCACAGAATAGCATGAAGCACAGAAAAAGAATTAGATAATTTGAATCCGACACAAAAAGAAGCCTCAAATTAATACATTGGTGAATGATGATCACATTGCCGCCGAGAAATATCTCTCGTTTAATTATCTGTCTAAATAGTTAAAAGTAAAACAATCAAGTCTGTACTTTACTCTCAAATCTCAATTCCTTCTCAAAAAATTGGCATGTCCTCAGTTTTAAAATTTTTCAAAAAGATGTTTTCGGATGTTCTTGAGGTGCCACTGGATCAGGATAGCAAGCTTTCTTGAGCTCATTATACCTCTCGACATCGAACTTCCGAAGCTTCATCAATTGCCTCTGCTTAGTGATGAACCGGCTCTGGAAAAATCCTCGGAATGAGGGCTCTTTGGAGGTCTTTAGGAAGAAGCCGTATCTGCCTATGAAGTATATAGACGTACCATAGAAGCAGATCGGTTCCATTACATCCCATGTAAGCTCCCAGAACGTCAGTCTCATGAACGCAGCTGTCTGAATGACCAAAAAGGCTAATCCACCGAAAAGCTCGCATCTCACAAGCTGTTCGGCTCTCTTATCAATGGCTGACTTTAGCTTCTCCATTTCTTGGAGCTTCTTTATTCTTGGATCATTTGGGTTGTGGGCTGCAGGTGAAGGGATTAGGCCTTGGATGGCTTTCATGACCTGTATCATATGAAAAGGTACACAAGATTTGGGTAAACATGGATCCGTCCACCTCCACGTTTAAGATCTGATCATTTGTAATGACCAATTCACGTTTAGGACAAGATGAACTAAGTCATTCATAGCTATGGTAATAATATTCTAAATCCTCCTACCTTATACACCATGCTCAGAGGTTAACCTCTCTGTCACCAAAAAGTGTACCATAAAAGTTGTTTACACCATCTTTTTCCAAGAAAACGCTACCCTACAAGGCTACACATGGTCAGGATCACATCATTGCAAGTGTTTTGACACCAAATACAAGTCACCGCATCAATCTCTCGACTCTTTTCCCTTGAAAGAAAGCTTAAACTAGTGACAGACAAGATCTTACACTCACTCGATTTTAATGTTTCAACTGACGTGTCTGTTATTCCATTGCCGAAGGTGAAATAAAATGGAATTTGCCTCTATCGCTTCCTCTCGGTTAAAAAAAAAAACAAGAAAAAGAAAAATAACACTCAGTCCAAACAAACTCGATCTTTTTCATTCATCATATAAAACTTCACACGCACTCGATCATGAGGGGGCCTAGAAAATCTGAGGGCAAGAAATGTGTTTAACTGCGGGCTCAATGCATATTTACAGATGAATCAGCATATTTTGAAAAATTGCACAAATTTTTCGAAACTTTTCTTCGAAGGGTTCAGACCCACCCTTGAAGCAACAACAGAAGGAGTTTTACGTCAAAAAAATGTTTGCTACCAAGACAGGCGTGGTGGCCGGCACAAAAAAGTTTCGAATTTTACTTGTATTTTCTTAAATAGCAATTTTTCAGCTCGAATCATGGTAATATCTCTTTGCAGACCCACCGGGCAAGATTTTTTAAAAGAATAACATCAGTTTAAAATCCTGATGCATTGGGCAAGTGATCCACCTCAATTAAAAGTCACCATCTCGTACTAAGAGATCTTGGTTCGAAACATGGTTTCACTTTCCTGTTGAAGAACACTGAAACACAACACACATCATAAAAAGTTAATCAGTTCCCCGGTCTCCAAATTAAATCTTGAAAGTATAAAATCAGCAAAGAATCACATTTAATCTAACCCAACTACTCTTAATTGCAAGAAAGGCATTAAAATTCATCAAACGCATGGTCTGGTTTAACATAAATTACAGGACGAAAAAGGAAGGATAAAAACCAACCTGTTCGGGCTTGAGGAACACAAAATTTCCCATAACAAGAACAGCTCCCGATTCATCAAGCAATCTAGCAAATTTAATCCCCTGGTCATGGCTCGAGCATTCCTGAACACAAATCTGCAAGAACTCTGAATAAGAAACACAACCCTTTTCAATGTTCCTCAGCCTCGATTTCACAATCTCGATCTGTGAAACCAAAAGGACCTTTTTCGCCTCCGCCACCGTCACCATCTCCTCCGGCGGCGACACTTCACCGATCCTGATCCGCTCTTTCACAATATCCATCCCCCGGAGCTTCTCCAAGAGCCTCTCTCCGGTGGGAAGAAACCCAATCTCAGGTGACGCCGCAGACGCCGTGATGCGGTGGAAGCATCGCCGGAAAATGCCGTCGTCTCCCGGATCATGGTCTAGTTTATCAGGCGTTTCTTGCCGATGAAAGGCGGCTGCTTTAACAGCCATTGATGACGAGGAAACACGACAAGTTATTACGGATGGTTTCGGGACTCTTGATAGGTTGAACAGGCGTTGGGCCAGTGGCTTCTTGAACGCCATTGAGATCGAAAAAAAAAAGTTTAAAAAAAATTTGCGAAGAATTGGGAAAGCTTTTGCTGCGGCGATTCGAAGACGTGAAACCTCTGAATAAATAGCCCTAGGAAATATGTGGAGGAATTATTCGCTACAACAGGATGTGCTGCACCGCCTCGTTTTAGGAAATTGCACTCACATCCCTGATATTAATATTCACATTATTATACTTTTTAAAAAATTATACTAAGGTTATATTTTATTTTTAGAATATCCAAATTATATAGTCCAATATTCAAATTTAATTATAATTCTACTATTTCATCATTAAACCCATGTTTATTTATTATGTATCATAATATTCATTTAATAAGGATGAAAGGGTAATTGTTTCTAAAAATTTAGATTTCAACAATTTTTTTATTAATATAAAACACAGACAAAACAAATGAGTTGGACGTTAAGATTATGATGAATACTATCTATCTACGTAGGAGTATGGAATATTTTTATAGTTATTCAAAAAGTTATAAAATTCATTCCAAAATTTATTTTAACGGACAATATTGCAAGTTTGGGAGTGTTCATAAAGCAATTTTTGTATAATAGTTTTAGAGACATGATACATTGAAAAGAAAGAACTGGACTAAGTTGCAATATTTGGATAAAATCTGGTCAATTGTGGAGATGGATCCACGGTAACCAGAGAAAGTAGAGGATAACTAGCATGAGATGACGTGGTTGGATTGTTTTTATTTTCTTTTATGGAATATGCGAAAAAGATGGAGTGGCTGTTGTGTGACATCGCATCGCCACATCATAAAATCTCATATCCAAAACGTGGATATTTTGGAACTTTCCCCACAAGTTTAAAATTAAATATTTTCTTGCAACATATTGTTGTATTAGGCTCCACCAAGAACCCAAACTATTTTGATTCAACTTTAAAAAACACAAGTAAATTTTGAAGCACTAAGTAAATTCAAATAACTTGGAGTCATTGTTCCGCCTAAAACATAGGTGAAGAGACCGTGAGAATTAGTCCATTATATAAGTCCTTTCCCTCGGGTCCCTATCTACTCGTACATATCACTCGATATAAATCTATATAAATCAAAAGGGACCTCTTGACTTATATTTAATCGACTAAAAGTTTTAGAGATAAGATCAGTTATCTTAAACAGTGGCCAAAGGTGCGCTTTAAATGTTTAGACGACGTTTGGAATTGAAACATATGATTCACTTGACTCGATTTAGACTACTCATATCTTCATGAACTTTATTCGTCTATTTATATTATAGTCATCTTTCAACGAGTTACTCTTAAGTTGATCGAGATAGCAAATGGCGATCGCACATTCCACATAATTTATTTAGACGGCATTTTAATTTATGGAGTGATACCACATAAAAATCATAAATAATGAGAGGTGGAAACCCTATTAAACGTACCAACCAATTCTCGAGGCAGGAAACGATCAAGGGACCTCAAAATTAAATGTTGACAGGTTCGATTGTTGTATGACAACTAATCGCTAGCTTGCATGCAATCAACTCTAGGAAGGGCTGTTAAGTTAGATGGTTTTGGATAAGCTAATTTATTCGATTGATAATTAATTATACTCTTACAAGTGGACGTGGATTAAATGATATATTTAGAGAATTCTTTTTCACACCACTATAAATATTATTTAAATGACAGTTAACTTGATGTACAATGGATTTTTAAAATTTATTATCATTCCAACACAAATTTAAGAAAGCTGCATAAATCCAAATACATTGTAATGTCGAGGATCTTTAATTACCTATACTCCTCTTTGATCAAGAGGTTCCATCGAGTTTTTGTATTTACATCCATTATTATTTTGTTATATTCTATTCTCTCTAATGCAATTAATATTATGTTTGTTCGAAAATATTTATTTAAAATCCTCGATGCATATAGAAATGACATTTAGATCAATTCCTGTCAAGGTAAAGTCATGCATACGACAAATGTTTTTTTATAAAAAAAATTTCAGGTATTTCATATAATTTGATCTATACGAAGCATTAGAAATAAGAAGCAATTAATTTTAATACTCAAATTTTTTAGCTGAGAACTAAAGTTGTACAAAATTAATATCAATTCCTAGAGTCTACTAATTCCCATAATAGGTCTACTCGGGAACGGTACTCAACCTCGCCGAGGACCTCGTCCTCCGCCTCAGGACGGCTCCACTGTCACCCACATCCGCCGTCACCGCCGGCGTATTCTTCTTATGACCCAAGGCGGAGCTGGCCTTTACAGCCAACGCCGCCATCTCCTCCGCCCGCATCCGCCTCTGCAGGTTGCTCAGCGGGAGAGCGAAGTATAGCCGACCAAGCTGAAGCTCCTCATCATCACTCACAGCCGATATGACGTCGTGGTAGTTCATTTCATCGGAGTCGCAGATAAAACACCCGGGATTCTTCTGCAAGACGTAGAAAACCTTGACGGGGAAAGAGAATTCCTGCAATCTTCCATCGAATGATATTAGTTTAGCGGTGTTTGCTACAGAAGCCGAATCGCTGGAACTGCAGTTTCCCATAGTATGTCTTTCTTCTGAATTCTATCCTGTCTTAAGGACTAAAGAGTGAGGCTAACGGGAGGGGTACGTTGGTGTAGATATATATAGCATGTAAGGGTATTTGGGGAAATCTGAACGGTCGTACACGTCAGAAAATATTGGTAGTCTTTATTTTTCCCATCAGCGAGCAGTGTTGCCAACCTGTGAAGTCGTGCATGACAGCTTGGATGAAGTAAGTTAATATTTTATACTAAAATCTACTTTCTAGTCTTCGAAAAAGAAGATGAAGAAACTTAATATGATAAAAGAATTATGATAAGAGTTAAACTTCAAGTGGGCTGAAACTATGGAAACCAGGATTAGTCCAGCTCACAAATATGAAATATAACAAGCTGAGGAATGTAGTCCACACGACGGATGGAGCTGAGCTCAGACTAACCGGATTTCAATTTATACGTACATAATTTTTTCCATGGTTACATATGTTCTCTTAATTCTGAATTGAGTATGATATTACTGATTTTTGGCCTGAGGTCTCCTCCTCGGGATATATGGCCTAATTGTACCAGCATTCTTACTCTACAGACTTGCAAATACGATGTTGCATATGGTCTCCTCCTTTGAAACATCTCTAGCACAGGTTTCATTTTGCAGTCTCTTCTTTTCCTTCCGGTAACATTCAGCCTCGCAGACTCTGCCACAGTTTTCCAGACCAGTTAACAAAACACAGTAAGTTCCGAATGCAATTTTAATGCCCTTGCTTTTCATTATTTCGAATTGCTCCAAAGCCTTGTCAACAATCCCACAAGAGAAGTAAGCGCCAATCAAGGCCGTATATTCGGAAGTGTCTTTCTCTTCATCAGGTAGTAGATCAAATATTTTCACTGCAGAAATAAGGTCTTTGTCGCAGCCAAGACGATATATCAGAAGCGAATTTAAGTGAGTACCAAGAGATTGACCTTGTTTTACCATTTCCTCGACAACTTTCACCAAATTTCGGAATGAATTTGTCCTTACTGATAGGCCTATGAAGGCAAGAAATGCTGTTCTGTCGACATTTATTCCCAGCTTCACACAGTTTTCAAATGCCAATAAAGCGCCATTTTGTCTGCCATTAATACTGTTTACCTCAATAATTTTCGAGAGAACCTCAGCGTCTAGTGGGATACCCTTCCTCATCATCTCAGTAAGCAACGAATCAACAGCAACAAGATTCTGTTTATTTAAAAGGTTTAAGGCAAGCACATTATCGACATTGGAATCATTATCGGGAGGCATTGCATACAGTTTGTCTGGACATTCATTATCAAAGTGTTGGTTAACTTGCCTCAGAAGAAAATCACTCTCCCCAGCCATTTTAAAAGCTTCCAGTGCATTCTGATATACGGGATACCGGAGGACAATGGAGTTCTCCTTCATGTATTGAAGGATTTTCATCATTGCCCACGTTTCCCCTCTTTTGCTACATATTTCAATCAAAATATTGCATGTTGCTTTTTCAGGCTGCACACCAGCTTCTTGCATTCTTTTAAATATCTCCAAAGCCTCTTCAACTTTACCTTAGATCAATTAAAAGATCACATATAATTTATTGTATGTATGAAACAACTCCAGACAAAAAGATTCATATGTATACACCTACACAGAGATACATGTATGCCTGTGTCATAAGATATATAAAGGTGCGTACAAGGCAGTAGTAAGATACATTGTCCTCAAATTACACAACTTTGCATTTCGAAACTTCTCTGGAAATTGAATACCATTCAAGAAAGTTACAAAAACTCTACTAAGAAGTGAAATCCCATAAATAACCACAGCTAAAGTCAGAATACAAATCTCCACAACCATATACAATAAGCTAACTCACCAGAGCAAGCAAGATAATCCATCAGGACCGTATATGTGTATATATTCGGCGCCAAGCCCGACCGAAGCATCTCCCGATACACACAAGTTGCCTCAGTCACTCTCATGTGATCAAACAAAATCTTCATGTAAGCAGTGTAAGAAACAACTGTTGGATCACATCCTTTGGCCTTCATCTCCTTCCAAACTTTAATTGCCCCATCAACATCCCCATCATTAGACATCCAATGCATTAAGGAAGTGTAAGTAACAACATCAATCTTGATCCCCTTCTCCTTCATTTGTTCAAACACAAAGTTCATTGACGATATCCGCCTTGCTTCCCCAAAGATGTCCAACATAGTAGTGTACGTATACTGGTCGTGCTTGAAGTTTTTCCTTCTTGCTGCCCAGTTGAAAAAGAGCCACGCTTTCTCCATTGGAGGATGAGCCTTGAGGACTTGGTTGACAGCGTACGAATCCCATTTAATCGGGAGATTCTCCAGTTGTTGTTGAGCGCAGTCCCACGTCGAATACTTCAAGATACCGTAAACTTTAGGGATTATATCACTCTTGTACACTTTCGGTTCAAAATTCTCAGATGATTTTGGAGATCTCTTGACCTTTGGACGGATTTGATGGAGGGGTTTCGAAGGCCTGACATTTCTATGAGAGCTAAAACCACAGGTGTTAAATAAAGGTCGCGGCTTTTTCTGAATTAGGCGAGCAAAGATGCAAGAAGACATAAATTAACAAACAATCCTCATTTGGTTCATATATATCGATACAGGCGACTGCACGAGCAGAAACTGAAACCGAAACAGAATCTTGAAGTCGAATAAATGAAGCAACATGGTGAAGCTTTCCGCCAGTGGAGATGGTGGAACACTACACCAATTACAATTTGTCAGTTAGGAATTGGGCTCAACAGATTGGATTGGATTGGATTGGGCCTCTTCCCATGTCGTATCTCCGGTAATATGGGCTCGAGGTGGTTCAATTTTAAACTGCTCAACCACCATCGCCGCCGCCCACCTGACGACATATAATGGTTTAAATTCGTGTGAAATGCTACAATCAATTTTAGCTTATATTGTTATGTGATAGAGAAACTCTTTAACCAAATCAATTTGGTTTTTGGTCTAATTCTCAAAATTTTGGTCTAATTCTCAAAATATTCAGAAGAAGCCAAATACAAAAGTTGGAAGCTAGAAAAGTTGTACACAAGCAAATATGGAACGATATATAAAACTAGCTAGTCATTAAGCACGTGTGACCAAAGCCCAGACAGGAAAGAGCAAGAGGAGAATGATCCCAAGGGTATTGGATATCCCATGGGTTTGAGTGAATGAGTTCCTAAATCCACCGGATGCCCGTATGTGTTGTTGGAGCAGATAACATCCAATAGCAAGACATATTGCCACTCCAATCCAGTTGCCTCTCAGCGTATCGGCGAACAAGTCCGGGGCAACTACCAATAGTAGGATCAGCGAACCAGGCATCTCCAGCGACTCTGCAACCATTCAACACTCATACTACCAAGCAAAGATTAAAAAAAAAAAAGCCAAGAAATATTAAGGCTCGCGAGCTGGCTCGTGTTACCTGGGAAATGCCGGGGGAAGAAAAGCCTTAGCACAACTGCAACGAAAGCAATCCATTTACCAACCTCTCCCCTATTTGTCATGCAAGCTTTTCATTTCAGTTTCAAGAAAAAGAATCCCTTCATGAAATATTAATAGAATATATCACCTCAACAAGTTGAACAGCGACCATGGAAAACTGAAGAAAATGTAAGGTATCAGTAGCCCAGTCAGGATGTTCGATCTCCAGTTCGTTCGGTCCAAGATCAACAAATATCTAACCAGATGAAATCCACATTAGAAACCCGCTATGATACGAAATTAACTGAAATCAGCATAAGTAACTTAGACAATCCAACACAAGAAAATAATATTGCATGTGATATATGATTGCCACAAGTACTCTTCTGAGTTCTGAGGCTCCTTCACTTGGACAAAGTAAACAAACATTGCTACATGTCATGAAATCCCAACACATTTATCAATCAACTAATCAAGTATCAAGCAACTCAACATGATAAATCAAGTCAAGAGCCAAAGAAAATCTGCCCGAAAACATGCGAAAGGGATGGAAGAAAAAGCTAACATTGCAGCGAAAGAGGCGACCCATTTGAGGAAAGAAGTTCCGAAGCCAAGACCGCCCAGTTTGGTGGCATGATCCATGAGTTTCTTGGCCGCCATTTTCAGTTCGATCAAGTCCGAGTTGAGCAACTCTGCCGTTTCTTGATCAGTTTTCATCGCCAAATAATCCATCCTCCCCATTTTTACCTCTTCGTTTTGAGTTATTCGATTCAAATCGACCAATAACGCTCAGACAATGGAATTTTTAAACTGAAATGCAAGCTTATATAATACTGTCTAACGCTATTGATGGGGGAGCTGTCGTTAAATAGAGTGCATGCAGGGCCAAATAAAGTGCGGTTTTTTGGATCCAACTGCTTTTAGTTTGACTTTTAGACTGAACGCCACGTGGAAGCATATATATAATAAGTATAGAATTGGAATAAAAAATATTACCAACATATATATATGTGTGTATGTGTGTGTGTGTGTGTGTGTGGTTGGGGGGTTTTGTTTTTTTTTTTTTCCACATAATGCTTTGTCGAATTTCCACTGCAAACATCATATTTTAATTTTGATGAATTGTTTATAGTACTCCAATACTTCTAAATAAAACCTTAAAAATTCAGTATTTACACGCCTAATATTGTATGTTCCAAAATCAATCATTGAAAATTTAGATATTGATAGTTTTATTGATTGTTTGTTTTATTGCTTAGGATATGAGCTTAATTTAATATACACTTGATACGAATTTTTTGGAAAAGACTCAAGGAGAAATGAGACATAAGTTTAATCAAGGTATTCTGGAATGAAGTAATGAAAGAAAACAAGACGTAAATATATTACTATATCGTAAATTCATCAACTTTAAATAAGTCAAGGCCATGGTATATAAAACATATAACAATCGTTTGATGTCAGTTGGTAAACAATAAATGCAGTAAGTCGTATGGATTGTATAAATTAAGGTAATATATTCCTATAGCATCAAGGTAATCCCAATTCCAATCTTGTCATAAGAAGTTTTTACTAAGTAAACATGGAAGAAATATATTAATGTGCAAATGTTGAGATAACTTAATAATCATTGTAAAAGTCACACTTATAGTTCCTTTTGTAAAAATGGACATAAGACAAATCTTTCAATTTGTAAAAATTTTTTAAAAAAGGAAATTAAGACGAATCTTAATTTCGACTGGACAAACTTTATTAAATATTATTATCATTAAAGAATCAGAAAAATTATCTTTGACCATCTCAAAAACCAGACGTGACAAGTAGAGAAGAAACAATTAAGGCGCATTGGATAAATGAAAAATAGTCGACAAAATACAAAAAAATACCAAGAGGATTAAGCACAAAAGAAGTACAACTATAAAAGGTTGAATATGATGGAAACAAAAAATTCACCGCAGAAGAAGAAAAATTACAAATACAAATGATACAACAAAATTCTGGTAGTTAACACTTAAAGACGGAAGAATTAAAAGGCATGCTTTTTCCTAAAGTTAGTGTAACACAACAGATTTAATATCAATGGTAAAATATGCAATTGTCATTCTCCATTACTGGATTAATCATTTCTCAAATGAAAGTGGATAATTTTTTAAAATATAAACTTCCACCCTATCAAAAGAACATTTATCCAATACCAACGAAACCACCTCCTATTAAAGTATATAGGAAAGGAAGAAAAGAAGCACCTATTAACAAATATATCCATTTTCTCATTTTTATGTTAGAATCTTTCGTTTTTAATTAAAGGTGGCCATTTTTGCCTTATTTATTATTGAATGAAAAAACATTACAAAGATGGGGGATTCTTTGATGAACAATTCTTGATTACCTGGATTCACCATCACCTATGTCAACAAAACTCAACAAAAAACCACTAACAATTCTCCTTGCCAAAGGATCAGGAATATTTCGACACAATCGTCCATCTATATATGCGACGATACCGGACAGCATAAACTTAGCAATTCCCCATTTCCACACCACTTTCACCTTTTGTTTAATCCCAGTACTCGGCGACTCAACAATTGCTTTCTCTTCACCTTCTTTTTTTTCATCCTTCAACTTGAGACTACTCACAAACATTCCAGCCTGCTTCCGAAGGAAACGAATAGCAAAACTCACAAAAAGGTGTTCACACAAAGTCAGAACTGTTGGTCCTATCCGCCATTCCTGCTAACAAGTATCATGATTGAAGATTTACTGGAAACATCACTAGATACTAAAATGAAAGAATATGTTCTACAATCAGATTTCACATTGTTAATATTACCATATATCTAGGATACGATGTTATTATGATTTGATCATAGTAAAGATTTCTATCATATTTATTTCGTCTATATGAAGGTGTCGTGAACTGGTGATTGTATTCCACGCAATCAATATGTTTTATTGCATGTCTCGTCTACAATTCTAGTACTTTAAAATTCAACTATAAGTATAAACTTCACAGTAACATATATTGAATTCTACGCGACAAAGTGATTCATATATCTAGGTTCTTGAATAATCCATAATGCTCCTGGTTTCTAGGGGCGAACTCTTAAAAATGAAAAATAGTTCCAGATTCGCCTTAAATGACCAAAATAAGCATTAAGAAGTAGCATTACTTACTCTTTCTCCTCGCATATATCGGAGGGAATGAGCTGTTGTTTCCCCTTTCACCAGGGATTTGCTTGCAAGAAAGTCGTTCACAGATCCCATGATCTCATTTATAAGAGCACTGCTAGGAGGCAAGTTCTTGAGAATAACCTGGACGACCAACGAAATATAGAACTATCATTTCGTAGTATTAAAAACAAAACATTACGAGAAGTAGGAAACAGTGAAAAAATTGAAGATTTAAAACAGAACCAACGAGATATTACCACATTGTCAGTGACTTTGACCCGGAGATATTCTTGTTTATACACCGTATCTAACATTGCTTGCAGGTATCCTTCAATGTACAACTGCATCATTCGACATACAAAGTTTAAAAAATGTGCATGAAGACATTTCAGCATATAAGATTGAAATTAAGTCATGGAAAAAGTAATATATAAACTAACTGAAACAATTGGGCTATCGAAACTGCTGTACTAGGGATATTATCAAGTTTTTGGGTATTCTTAGACACCGTTCTTCTCAATTCATTAATTGATGTATTAAATTCCTCACAACCCATACCAAAATTTATTTCAGTTATTACTCATATAGTATCTATTCATACAAATCAAATCATTAAATTATTTATCTCACGCCAATCTAATCATTAATTATTATCTCACGTTAATCAAATCATTAATATAACTATAACATTATCCCTCACATAATTTGTTTAATTATATTTATTAAAACTATTGAAAAAATTATATAATTTTACAACTTACCCTCAATCAAATCAAACACCCTACAATTTCAATATTATTTCACATCTAACTCAAATATTTTATTGATCACCTTATATTTTACCTCTCATCTCATCTCAACCCATACACTGAACCAAACGGTACCTTAGTGATGGAACTAGAGGTGGAAATAGTTAAGGATGAAGGATGAACAACAGCATTTTAAAGTTCCAGGTGTTAAATTTTAAAACTACAAGTTTCACAACCCAAAACGATAGATTCATTTGCTTCATCCTGCCGCTTTCGTCCATCCTCACCTCCTGTCTTCCGAAATCTTGGATCCTTGGGTCTAGTATACACTCCTAAACAAACAAGCATGGAATAATGTAATAGGAGGGCAGATAACTCCACTTGCCTCATCGATTCCAGGACTTCTAACAAGCTTGATTTTCCTATCAGGGCCACCTTCCATGAAAGCATTACCCAACACCGTTGGTTCCATTGCTAATTTAAGAATTCCTTGGTGGAAACCACCAACCTAATAGATATTAGCCACTTGAACAAGTAAGCTTTAAAGATCCAAAAATAACATAAATAGAGAGATAAAAAAGAGAGTGAGGCAGATAAATGATACCATTCCACTAAAACCACTTGTTTCTGCTCCCTTGAGGACAGAGTCTGATACTTCAGTCACTGCAGCAAATAATATATTCGATCCAGCTGTTTTCAACTGCGGAGACAAATTTCAAAATTGTTTTGTCATAGTGATTACTACACCAAATAAATCCTCTTCTTGATGAGAATGAAGAACCTACAGTTTTTCCAAGATCACCAAAGTAACGCCTTGTTCCGGAGAAACCTTTGTTGTCAATGAATTTGCTAATGAGCTTAAGTGTCCCTAATGCATGTAAAAAGCAATCAAGCCAGAATCATATTGCCACAAACAATACCATTTCAGCAATTTGCAACAAGAAATTAATATCAGTTTATAACACTATAAACATCCAAAGAAACACAATGCAATTTCCTAAGATTAAAGAGCAAGTACAAACCAGAAAGGTAAAAGCAATATTATTTCAGTTAAGTACAGCAAGTTCTGTTTCTCAGAGATGGGATAACTCCCTGGATACTGTGTAGAAGCTGCCAGCTTCAATTTACCAAGGTTCAAAAAAACAGAAAGAAACGCTTCAAAACACATTACAGATAACTGCTCTTACTTTCCACAAAACTCATTACAGATAACTGTAAGAAAACCACAAAACACATTACAGATAACTGCTCTTAATTTCCATGCAAAAAGAAGTACCTAAGGTCACGCCAGGAAGATTTAATAAACCACTTGAAGGATCAAAAAACACATCTAGCGAGGATGAAGCTAAATCATCAAATATAGAAGCAAAAGCTGGAGGAAGCAATGGGCTACCCTTGGCCATATAAATTGCTCTCAGTGAATACCTGTGACATAAACACAATTTAGACACACAAACAGAATTAAATGAAGTAAGGTGATAACTGAACCCTGCATGTTACCATGAATAATGTTGTGCACACTTAATGGTTAATTCGCGTAAGGTAATCAAAGCATGTGTAACAAGGACCCCATTGAGCTCAACAGTCTTACTTTGGATGGCTGGCATCTGCAAAGAGTTAAAAGTCTTAAAGAAGTCCCATGCACACATCACAAACACACTCAAACAAGACAATTTGACATCACAAAAAGGAGAATTTCTATAAAAGCAATTGCTTTCATACCTTAATTACACTATGAAGTAAAGACCGTAGAGTGTCTTGAGTTGAACTATAGCTGTAATACAATTCCCCCGGAAGGAAGCTTGCCACAATCTGTCACATGACAGAGCATTACAAATTAGCCTTTTGCTGTTCAGGAAAAGGAAACAGCAACAAGATCAAATACTCTCTTAAAAAAAAGATCAAATACCACACCTTAATTGGGTGGATTTCAAAATGATCAAAGTAGTACTGTTGACGAGGAGCACTTGGGTCACTGAGAGAGCTCCTCCAAAATGGAACAATTTTCATTAATGTTTCCTCATCGAGGTTCAAAGTGAGAGGCTGTAACGAGGATATGAACAGCGATCAGCTAGATTGCACGACATGGAATAAAACACAGAGCTACACCAATTTTGTCCAAGTTACCAGCAGAACAATGGATAAATGCTTCACTTGTTTAACATGGGAGCTGGATGGCAGTAAAATAATCATGACACGGAGTATGCAATCATTTGCATCCGACTTCTCTGATTGATGCCTACGAAGCATTGTTGCAAAAGGAGCACCAATCCACTTCTCATCGACACTCAATGACTGTATTTGTTAGTCATATTAACTCACAGTAAGCAATTATATATTGGTGGGATTCTAGTATCAAGTACATCAAAATATTCAAATTTAACAAAAACACACCGCATTGATGGGTATGAGAAGTCAATTATGGAAACAAAAAAATAGTGCATACCTGTATCTGGATCTGATTATAGTTATACCGGCTAGTGAACAGACAATCACAGTTAATCGTCTCAAACCTTCCGATTATTATTGGCACATCGTTAGATGGTTCGCTTATATCAACCTCCTTCAGAAGAAAAAAAAATTAAATAAACCAATAGGTGATAAAAGTTAGCAAGGAAAACTATGGTCTCTTTACATGAAGGTTACTACTTCTTTAATGACAAGTTTACAACCGGTGTTTCATCATCAGCTAGTTAATAAATCGTAACATGCAGATTTCTGAACAAATCAAAACTTCACCCCACCAGAGGACACAACAGGTGCACAAGGTGGTCAGGGTTATATGTAGAGGGCTCATCGAACATTTGACAAGCTTTACATATCTCAAAGAACAGAGCAACAATCTCTACGCATTAAACTTAACCGGGTGCATAAATTGTAGAGATTTAATAAGTTTTTCAAGTAATGGAATTTTGTGAATTTGATAGATTTCTATTGACTTCCGTAAAAATCTACATTTTTGTTGACTCCTACAAATTTAACTTTTGCGGATTTGTATAGACACTTATATAATAATAGAGAAAAAATGGAGAAAAGAAATTAGAAATTCATTCAAATCTCTACCTTCAACCAACGAAAATTCTTAACATTTTAGTGTTGCACTTTATTCAATAATATTTGTAAATCAATAACTTTAATAAAATTATTAAAAGTCCATTGGAATTTTAAATAATTATAGACGTTTACAGAGTTTTTAGAAGTCAATGTTGAATATCACAAGATTTCCATGGAGTTATAAAAATGTTTTGTTGAACACTTATAAATTTCTAAACTCTACAAAAGTTCTAAAAGTAAATAATTCTCCTCATTGAATACACCATCATTAGTGTTGCCAAGAATTACATCACATTAGACAACCACCTATAATAAATGCCTTCTATCATTACTTAAAACTAATTTAAAACATTAAAACTTTTGATGTGACATGGCAAAAATAACAGGATTCTAAAATATATCATATTCACACAACTAATTGATTACTTAATTAAACTAACCTGCTTAGCACTCTCTAGCAAGTGCACAGCCAAATAAGAGATTCTCAGCCGCATCTTTGTTTTGGTGCCATATGGCTCATTCACCTTATGACTATTAGAGAAGTCACAAATTCTCAAAACCCGAGTGACACCTTCCGCATATACTTCATAACCTACCTTTACAGTTTCTGTGCGCAGTTGTTGATTGTAGGTGGTTCGTTTTTTATCTTTCCTTTCAAGTGGTATATGAAACCCCAAACCTCTCGTTTGCTTATTCCGATAAAATGGTTTCCAGGACCGAACCTTATCCAAGTTAATTTCACGCAGCAAATGCACATCTGTCGGAAGAAAAAGGATATGTAACTGCACAGTCAATACGTAACAAGATCAATGAAAATCTTAGTGTGGTATTGCAGATATCAGTTCTTTCACCTTCTTCGAGACTCCAATTACATGATATTGCAAGCTGAAGTACCATCAACATTAACAGTGCTTCTCCAAAGAAAAGTGTTTCTTATTAAAAAAAGTGCTTTATAATTTATGTGTTTGAATGGGTTTTTTAGTGATTTAAAAAACAATTAAATACACTAAAATAACGTTTCTCAAAACCCAATTTTAGAGCTTTCAATATCCTAAAACCAAAAGAATAAATTAGGAAGTGTGTTTTTATATATTTATCATAACATAAAATTATCACAACTTTTACTAAATACGTATCTTTTAAAATCCAACTTCAAACAGCACATTTTCAAGCAAAATACTTTTGAACCACGTGCACTCTAAGCCAATAGAATGATCTTCCCTTGTAGCAAAAATTTTCCTTAAGAATGCTGCCATTATAAGAAAGCATAAAAGTGCTCATTGATCCTACGAGAAAGTCACTACGAGAATACGCTTAATCAAGGATTTCCAGGAACATCATCTTCAACATTACTGAACACACAAATTTGAGAAAAGAGCCTCAATCTACACAGAAATCTAATCGCTTTTCAATATCTAAAAAAAGGTAACAATCACAAAGAACAGAAGTTACCATCAAGTTGAACAACTAGTTTATGCGGAAGAGTCAGATCATCCCAGACATAACCCACACCAACTCCAGCTCCTAAAGCTTCTGGTGCTGATGAACCCTGATGGGAAATTATATAAGCATGTCCATGCTGACTACATTTGACAATAATAAATGGTGAAATGGAACCTTTGCTTTTGGAAAGAGTGAAATGGAACCTTTTGATAGAAAGATATAGGAGCATCATGTAAATGGTTCTCTATTCGATAAGGCAGGTTTGTATCTGGCTGCCTCTGAAAGTGCAAAACGATGGAAGACCCTTCTTCTACTACATGAACTACTGCATACTGGGATAAATTGTTCTCATTTGATAGGTGATTGTCAGGGTATTCTGAGGATTTCCTGAATTTCAGGAAAAAGCGCCCCAATGAAGCCACACACACTGGCCCTGACCAACTCAATCCATTTTCATTCAGTCGAAATTGAATGAAGAGAGAGACATCGCCTTGAGATCTTGTATGCTTCCGGAGAAGATTCTCAATACGGTTGGTTTCTCTCATATTTTTCATTACTTTTCTCAACCTTAAAGCAATCCGCTGTTTGCTTTTGATAGTGATCGACTCTTCCATTCCCTTTTCAATAAATCAAAACATAAAACAAAATACAGGTCATTGCTTTTGTGTTACACAGTCCAAGACATAACTCCAGCAAAGAACAGTTATATCAAACCTCCATATAGCATTGCTGCACAGTGATAATTTCTTCGGATTCATTGCAAACAACATATCGTGAGCTCAAAGTTACAAGAGCCTCTTCGCCAGTGGATGGTCTCAGAGAGACCCCCAACTTCATAATAGATTTCAATCCAGAAATATCTTCTACTTCAAGATCTATTTCTGCAAGGCCCGATAAAGCATCCAAGTCTAATTGTGTTTCAAATGCTTTTTCCTCCAACAATTTCAGCCGCAATTTGGTGCATCTGAAATTGCAAAAAGATCATCACAAACCTACAAATGGGAATGAGTATTTAACATTTACAGGTGAGTTCAAACTTTACCATACATCATCTCCACCAGAAGAGAGACAAAAAATCTAGAAAATAAACAGTGCCAAAGAATTTTCAAAAAGTAGGAGGGACGATAAATTGTATGCTTTTGAATCCTAGTTCCACACATCAGACTGATATCAAGCACCTGGACTGTATTGTCGGGAAGTATGTATTTTTCATTTGATTTTAGGAGTAAACTTCAATGTTTGCATCAGCATTCGAAATGCACATGGATGACTAGGGTGGTTCAACTATTTTCACGTTATTCAGTATTTTCACGTGGTCCAATTATTAAAGTTCACAGCATATGCACATAAAACACTAATCCACACATGTCTACCATGAGATAGTGACATCTTTTGACATCTTCTACTAAAACACGAAGCACTAAATTTAAATAAAATTAGATTGAGAATCAGAAATAACAAAGAAATTTACTTCATAAACCATGAAGCGATAGAATTAGAAGGCAAACATGATCCCAACTCTGGAGAAATGCTTGAAACAGATCTTTTCATGTCTTCGCTGAAAAATATATGTATCTTGTTAAGGACCAGGTTGCAATGTAAGTTGAAAAAATAATAAGCATGTTAGAAATCAACTGCTTACCTAGAAAAAGATTTTTGTTTAGACACAAAGCAAAATAACAATGCGTCAGTATTGTTTTGTATCGCATATTTCGTTAAAATAGCAACCTGCAGGTAAACCCAATAAAATGAATTGAGTTTCAACTTAGTACATTCTATAAAAGTTGCATTAGGAGCTAGAGCTAAGCACCTTTAATGTGCCTCTGTGCCCACGAGACAGCCTCAGTGTTGCAAAGTATTTCCCACCATCAAACTCCAGCTCCATGTCCAAGTGAGGAATATCACTTTTTAGCTTTTGTAATTTTCTAACCCAGTCACTGCTGTTGACAGGTTTACTTCTCGAATTAAAAGAAGTTAAAGTAACGGTAAAATAAATGGTTTCAGGGTTAGCGTAAAAGTTAACAGTCGATCCACATGGAATAGTTGCATTACTCCATGGGTTCCTGTTCTCCATGCTAGTCTGCAGATCTGCAACACGGTGAAAGTAAGAATATAATATCTAGGAAGCTAACAGAAGTACAGAATGTATTTTTACTTCAATCACCTTTATCACTCAGACTAACATGTAACTCTGTGTGTAGTAAATTTGAAACTTGAATAGTGGGAAGAACAAAAATTTCCTTATGCTCTTGCATTGCAACTGGTGAATCTCTATTTCCAGGGGCATAACCAAAATTATCAGGATTTACAACAGGCAGTCCCTTTCCAACAGTGAGTATCAGGAAATGAATATTAACTTCTACTTCCTCAGATTTGAGAACACAATTTGCACTTGTCAAGGTAGACTTCACTGAATTGACAGAAAGTGCCTTTCTCACTCTGTAACTTAATTTATCAAATACTCCAGATAGGTGAACAGGCTTTCCACCTTTAAGATCATCTGACCACTCCACTCGTGATTGATCCATAATTTTCAAACCATCATCAATATTTGGCCTAAAAGAGAAAACGAAGTTTCCTGCAGTTCAAATTGAAATTTTAATTAGTCCTGGGTAAAACACACGCAAATCCGAGTTCCTAGTCCTGTGAATTCAGCACGAAAAAAGTAATTCTGACATAAAATGCATAAACAAATACGAAAGGATGATACTGCATTGAAATTAACCCATAAATTATTTAAGGGTAGAGATTATAATATCATTATAATAAGACAAGAGCAGTACTTAGAATCAAAACTCTATACGACATATCATATCCCAATATTTGGAAATACTACTAGCAGGGACAATAAAAACATCAATTTTAACTTTGACCAAAAATCTAGCTCAAGTACTCAAAGAACTGATCACTAAACAACAATTTTATGCATTTCAAAAAAGGAAAAAACATACACATGTTGATGAAAGAACCTGCAAAAGAAGTCATATGTTACTTGTAAAATTAACCATATATCTTCTTCGACGTCTAAATGAAAAAAAGATACAACCCCAACTAGTCTATATCTATATTATCATAAAAGTGTGATTTTAACATTGTTCAATAACTAAAAATATCCTTGTGTCTTAGGTGTTTCTTCCAAGGGATGTGATATATTTGTCATAACTAAATATCCTTAGACATTGTTCCTCTAGTAGTATAGTATTAATAATCCTATCATAATCTTATCACATCTCATGTTCGGCTGGAGTATTCTATATCTCGCATCAATCAAATCATTACATATTTATTTCAAATCAATCAAATTTTTAATTATTTATCTCATCAATCAAATCATTAATACAAAATAACAATATTAACCCCCCATCTTCTTATTTTTATTATTTATTAATTTTTACAAAGGTTAAAAATGTAATTCAACACTTTATCCCAAATTTAATCCATCAAACCAAACATATTAATATTATCCGATACAGCGAGACAAACGGTCTTAGTGTCATAGGTATTTGTTCTAAGGGATAAGGATATATGAGTCATTCTCGCATTTATTTATAGCATGCTCACATCATTGTGGAACTTATGAAGATATTTATGTTTGATGCCAATTGAAAACTGATTAATAAGAAAAAATCAAGCTATTCATTTTTGGGAGAAAGTAAATTATCTATTTAATTATGAAATAAGCCTCAGAAAACCAAAGCAAGGAACCACGTAACCTTCTTTTTAAATTAGACAAATTAAAAAAAAATCAATGATGCACTGTCAGTGGTTGTGAAAGTTGTGGAAAAGTCAAGTGTCTCTTAATAATGAAGGGGATATAAAAATGAGGGAGTCTCAAAGTAGACGATTAAATAAAAATGTATAAAAACAGAAAGAGATACTGTAAAAAATGAAAGATTTGATAGGATCTATTTCTTATTTTTGTTAAGATTGTGGAGTATCATTCATTTAGTCGATTGTATAGCCATAGCCTAGCATGTCTATTTATTCCATCATCTTTTACTATAACTCACAAGTCGTGAAAGCAATAAAATACATTTTTGAATCTGTCCTCAACCCCAGTCCTCATGACTACTAATATTTTCTTTCAAAAAAATAAGAAGACAATATGCGAAAAAGAAGCTCAAGTATCAAAGAGAATAATCAATGTCAAATTAAAAGATGACAGCAATATTGGAAATCAGATATGATGAAAAATTGCTGAATGAGTTTATCTTTATCTCGTAGGAGGCATTCTCATGGATCGATTTGACTTAACACATCGTTATAGTAAAACGTAATACTTTCAACATAACAAGTAAAATACTTTTTCATCGGTTGGGTCGCAGATCCATCTAACAAATTGACCAATAAGATGATTTCAAAGTAGTTTTGGGTTGCTGAATTTGATCGAAAAGGAAGTAGAAAAGGTTAAAATATGATGAAAAAAATGAGCTAAAATCAAGTAAGAAAAGGATTGGACAAATCAGGTTGTGTGAAATAATAAATAAACTATGGAAACATGTTTTATACAATAAAATATGAAATACTTTATCAAACCACATTAATTTGCAAAATTTATATCATTCATGGCACGAGAACCTGAAATTCAGACCATAAGCTACCAAAGTTCCGAACATTTTATGAGCAAAATAATGATAAAAAAGGAGAAGATATTTCTATTAAATCAATAGTTACAGTAGAATAAATTAGGAGATATACAATTATTTGTTTCCTTTTTTCCTACACTCCTTGTCACTATCTAAGCTGTGATGTATTACCTAAGAATAAAAAAGAGAATAGAGGAGCACTTTTCTCCCTTAGAAATTTGTTAATCAAGTAAACTTTGACATCTCTACATGGTAACTAGAAAGACAGCATAACTAGAATATTTACGGTAGAGCATATTCAGCTTTGTATTGAAGGAAAATAATGCCTTACGAGGACTTATTGAGGGTAACTTGTTCAGACTCTCCCCCCACATATACCCACCCTTAACCTCAACAGAAACTCTCCCGATGTATGACCTCGACACTTAAGAAAAGTAACAATTGGGGACTAATCAGTATATAATGAAATATGAGATGAATTTCAGTTCTATAAGTCGACTATGTTCTGTTTATGATATGTTATGAGTCATGTTTCATATTCAGTTACATTCCTTATCTTAACGTATGTTGCGACATACCCTGTGACATATTGCCCCCGAACTTTTGAGGTTGGTGACGAAATCAAGCTAAAGCAAGGTGTTTTAACTTTTATGTCATCCTTTTATCCTATTCAAGTTGTACGCTTCTGCGCTCTTTCGATATTAGCATTGTAAAACAATAACTGATTTTTGGCAAGATTTGAACCACAAACTTGTTATTTTCAATGAATAATAGTTAAACGCCGGTGACACACGACTCGGTTTTGGGACGTGACACATGGTGCATGAACATTCCTTTCCCACGTGTAATGCATGTCTTGCTACTAGTATATAGTAAAAAGCAAGACACCAACTCAGCCGCCATTGAAAGCAAGTGAATAGACTAACAATGAATAGCAGTTATTTACAATCTAAAAGGTGAGATTATGCAATTGATAAGCAAGATAAAATAGACAAAGTGGGATGCTCAAGGAAATCATACTGATTTTATCAAAAGAAAAAAAAAAGTGATCCACCTATGGTTGACCACAGTAAACACACTTAATGTTAGATAGTGTCTGTGTTTAGCATAAGGGTTAATATTAAAATATATGTACTTCAACAAAATAAACTATTACAACTTTCAGATATATTTATATTACTCTCAAAAGAACAATGCATTATCCCCATTCATGATGTCGTATTCTATGCTGTTTTTTATCCATACTGTTCTGTAGTATATTTGTATTAGCATTCACTATTTGTTCAATTGGCAAGACATCTGGACAAAACATTAAGCACTACATTAAGGAGAAACAAGCTTTTAGACTTTACATTTGTCTTTTTATCCATATAGTTGTATAGTATTTTGTATTAGCATGCACCCTTTGCTCAAAATAAGAATCAGTTTGAACTTTGAATTAACCATGATTCTAAACGCAGAAAGCGTGGTGAAACATTTAGACAAAACATTAAGAAACTAACACTCCGGGTCCATTCAGGTATCGTGTACAGCTTTTGAGAGTAACAGCAAGTAGATAAGTACTTTTAAGTTCAAGTTTAATTACTATATCTGAATACTGAAAATGTATAAACAAGTAGACAGGCTCACCAACACTAAGAGATGTCAAAGCTTTTCTCAGTCCACCAGATGAATCAACAGCGTTAAACGCAGTCAAAGAATCATCGATGTCATCTCCAGCTTTCAGTGTTAATGTAGCAGCATCTGTTTCTTTTTGTTGAGGTCTTTGAAAGCGCAGTTCCAATGGGAAATCAGTTTCATTGTGTATATTAAGCATAGGACTGACAGTAATTGATATACCACCCTATGAAAGCACAGGAAAAGGTTAGCAATAAGCAAGAAATTAGTACCCACTGTTCGAAGACAGTGATTACAGAAATGAATATATACCTCAATTCCCCTAGATATTTCAACAACAATAAGAGGACCAGGAAAGGACTTGGAATCTGATTGAGAAACACAGAGACGATAAATTAAAGCTAATTTGCACCAACCATATCATGACAATTATTGTTATGCCAAACAAAGTACGACTGACTATAGCCACCACCTCTTCAACTAGATAATAAGACAACAAAACTGCAGATCAGAAGCAAGTTAGCTTACCTTGTGATGAAATAATCCGTGTCCTCCAAGCAAATTTCCGAGTTTCTAGGAGTGATAGATGAATTGGAGAAGTTGAAAGGAATCCTTCGTCTCTAAGTTGTAATGAAAATAAAGATGCTTCTGGTGGTAGATTTGCCAAAGCTAAGTGCCTGTACAACATTTGGATGAGTTAACAAAGTATCAGGTGGTAAACTATAAAATATTCATCAACAGAAGTAACAGTAGAATAAATACTATTGTATGCAAAAGAAGAAAAAGTAAACAGATTATGAATGTAGCACAAACAAGACATGGTGAAATGAGTAACTAGTGAAGAAAAGAAAACAATACAAGGTTCAAGTTCCTCTCTTTTTTTCGTTTGTTTTTGAAAAAAAATCCCTCTGATATGAGAACTTAAGATAACATGTAGCCTCCAATATAGTGATACAGGTTTAGAATATACACATACATGATTGGAGAGGGGTTGTGTATACATAACCATTACCAAAGAAAGAATTAGCTTACTACTAAATTATTTTCTGTTCTCGTATACCAAAATACCAGTACCTTTATCTGACGGTTCCACCAATAAATTGATCACTAATACTATCCTGTGCCAGAGTAAGTAAGTAAACATACACAGAAGAAGCAGCATTTAGAGATCTTGACCTTTCCAATAACTTTTAGAAATGATTGTTATCCCGGTTACCAACTGAATGGTTTGAACAAATATGAACAGCATAACAAATTCTTGCTATTCCTTTTCCACTGTAAACGAGAAGAAACCACCTAAAGTTGTATATCCTACCAAGGAATTGATGACAATATGTACTACTCACTTATATATACATAAAAAATCATGACAAATAGGTATTACCTCAAAAAAACAGTGTCGGACTGCCTTGCAGATATTAAAACATTTTCATTATCATAAAATTGACAAAGAAGGGTCATACCAGACTGGTTCACAACCTGCATTTTTAAAGAGTATCAATTTTACATATTGTAAGTCATAAAAACCAAATTAATATCGGAAATTGTAAATTGCATCCTTGGCTCCGGAGGCAATAAAAACGCATAGATACTGTATAACATAATGAATCACGTGGAAACTTATCCAAGTAAGTGTTATTGACGTCAAACAATTTGATCCAGGCTCTTATGGTACATAGATAGACCAAACTGTTAAAATAACATGCATATGATGATAAGCCAATCATGAACAAATAACCATTCCAAATTCAAGAAATTGAAATGATTTTGTATACTTAATGCTCTGGAAGAAGCATCAAATTTATATAGTTTGGATTGCGTCAGTTATTCATGGGCTAAGGGACAAACTAGCAGGTATGTATTGAAACTCATCACATGCATCATATACTGGCCTCAAGTTTCCCTCACTAGGCTCCATGCCTTGGGAATCAGCAGTCATAATTTTGTCTCTATAAACAGCAAACATATTATGAGCAGCATCTTTGCCGAAACCATGGTTATAAAAACTCAGTTACTAAATAATAGATATTTTTAACTTGTTCGAGTCTAACGAGTGAAGCAAAAAAATCTAATAAAAAAGGAAGGAAGAGAGAGAGAGACACAGAGAGAGAGCTAGATCACTAGAAAACAAGTATAAATAATTTGAATTGCATTTGGAATGTAGTAAATGTCCATATGATATATTCTGGTTCAGTGAAAACGAGCTACTTCACCTTATCTAGTATCTACTCATGTATGGAAAAGTAAATTAAAATGACCTTGCCATAATTGGTGGAAACCACAGGTTTTTTGATGGCATAAGGACCAGCAACATCCAGTTCCCCAATAACAAATAGTAGGATATCCAATGAAAGCTCACTTACTGAAAGGTTTACCTGCCAATACCACAACAATTACAATACGCATAACGATCTTATTGAATGAATAAACAATCAAACAAAATAGACTAAACCTCCTTGATTTTGGCATAGAAATGACTACGCACTCCATGCATATTTTCTGAACCTTGAATATGAAACTTAGAACGATAGAAACTGTTGAATTCAAATTGTTGAACAAAGTCCACCCTGCATTCATTTAACATTAGATACCACTGCATAAAAATCAATGTATATTAATGAAAACTATGAGAAAACATAATTGTAGCTGAAACTATTATGAAATATCTAATGCAACATTGAAGTATGAAAACTTATACCATGAATTTCTCTGAGCATCAAAGAAACACAGCACAATAACTGAAGTATTCATAACCCTGAGTTTAGATTTTGATATCTGGATGATTGCTTGATTGGGTGCAAAGGATCCCTGCAGAAGTGGGAACTTTTCTTCGGTATTTAAAAGCTCATGGACGATGGTTAGAGTAACCTTATCGACTGTAATTGTGATACCCAAATGGTTTCCATTAATTCTCGATTCTCCCGATTCAATGATATTTGAATCACTTTGATTACTTATTTCGGATGAATCCAATGAAATATCTGGCAACATATTATTACCCGGACCAGGGTCACTAAACAATTTCCACTTGAATAAATTTCCTGGCTTGCTGACGAATTCAAGAACTCCATCAATAAAAGCAACTGCATAGTCATTCTTTTTATTCAAAAGGTGAAATGTCCTTTTCGCTAGATGACTGGGAAATTCTAGCTCAACAGCATCCTCATAGGTGTCATCTTTAAAAGAAAGCATTCTCCAAAGTGCAGCGTCACTATCGCTAGAGCAAGAGATGTCAACAAATCTTGATCTTGGGTTGGAACTCAATTGCAATGATTTCCCAGAATCATCTTTAGCATACAACGATTGCAAGGAAAAGTACTGAGCTTTTGACTTCCAATGCCTCTGGTTATGATACTTTACCTAGCACATGTTCAAGGAACAGGAGTTACAGGCCCACCATTGTAAAGAAATACAAAAGTCCTCTTTCATACAAGATCAAGATTATGGTTGAGAGGGGTGAAAAGTAGTTCTTAATACTCCAAAATCAATTATGAAGAGTAAAATCAAATACTCGCAGCAATACATTATCTTCACAGTTATCTACTAGGTGAGAATGAATAACAAGGTTTCACAAAATGCCCAGGTAAGAGGAAAAATCAAATGAAAATGACAAATATAATGATTCAGAGATGTGAATTATAAATTTGGGCCACATGTCCTAATAGATTAGTTCATGGGATCATAAACTGCGACGTGCCAGTAAATTGTGTGAATGAACTGTCGTTGTATGGGAGAGATAACCATGCTTTATCATCTCAACATACCATGAAGGTAATATATGCCACGGAAAGTGAAATTTGTGTCCCATACGTAGATCACACAATCACCCATCAACTTTACAAGGTACATGAAACGTACGATTAATGCAAGCTGTGGATCATTTACAATGATGTGTAGAGCACAAACTAGCATTTGAAGCAAGGAAGTTCCTAAAGCTCCTTTTTATTTTCAAACTCTCCCCTCAGGACCAATTGAAATTTGCCTTCATCTTCAAACATTGGTTGTGTAGCCCAGATAACTGAAACTATATTCCAAGGCTAGTTCGGTTTGGTTTGGTTTTGTGTTTACCATAAAATTTCTGAAAATTATTCAAGAAAAATACATCGCAAAACGTGATGGTGTTAGCTTTTAACATTGATGGTGTGGCCTAGACAAATGAAACTAAGTTCCAAGGTTAGTTTGGTTTGGTTTGGAGTTCAACATAAATCTTTTCTGACAATTATTTAAGAAAAATATATCGTAAAATGTGATTGTGTTATCTTTCTTTTCTTGAACGAGATATTATTTTTTCTAGATGTCATAATATGCACGAACGTAGACGCTACTTACATGAGAAATATATAACCTTGAACTGTTGTGTGAGGTGTTTTTAAAATTTAAAAGAAGAGGTCATTGTGATAGAAAACAACACTGAAAATAGAATATTTCTAGAGGTTGGTAAAATTTTTAAATAATAATTATGTCATCGAATGTAAAAAAAGACGACATATTTTCGGAGAAAAAAGGGGATTAATGTATAGTTTTTTTGGAAATGAATAAGGATGAGGGAAAATGAATTGAAGCATACTCCAGCATTCTGGTTTGATAATGTTTAAGAAGCTACAGTCTCTCAATCAATTCAAGTAATTGCAACTGGAGAAAGACATAACGAAGGAAAGACTTCTTGAAAAATCCTTTGGTAAGAGCAAGGGAGGAAAGAAGTATAATTAGAGATATATTTCATTTTCTGGAGTGAGAAACATCAGGGAGCCTCGAAACTAAAATGACATTAGGCCCCATTTAAATCTGCTAACAGTGAATGCCCATAAAATTTCAAAAAGGAGCAAAGAAACACTCAACAAGTAAAGAGAATAAGTGAGAGAACAGAAGAAAGCCCGAAACGAAAGTTTAAAAAATATTCTACACGTTCTAAAGAATAAAAACAATCACATCACAGTTCCAGTCTGGCGATTGTAAAAATAACATGTCCACACCCAAATATGGGAAAGTGACTAATGACGCACATCCAACCAATATCCATATCGTATCCTGTAATTTGAAAATGAATCAAGCAAACAAAACAATAGAGAAACAGAGATTCAGTTTAGTTGATCACTTACTGTTGATAGAAAGAGTGCAGGCTATCATGAAATTGTTCACAATAACACAAGATTATTGATGCCAAAAGCAAAACATGCATGTCTGAAGTTTGTTAATCTCAAACATATCCTCTTTAAAAAGTATATCCTAGATAAAACTTGACATTAAGTATAGTTCTATAGCACTTGGCCACATAACAAAGGTTCAAAAAATTAAGAAAGGCTGATGTTAAAGCATCTTACTCTGAAAAGAGCTCGCTTCCCCACTAGTGAATAATGAATTGTCCCGTCTATATCATATTTATTTTCTGAACCTTCAACTGCAATATACATGTGTTGTTCGGTATCTTGGATGGCGACAATTGTTCCTGTATGAGTTTAAATAATACCTTAGCAATAGTTCAGCACACGAAGATCCTAGATAAACACACACAAATACCATCAGGAATAAATTCTTCGGCACATCCTTCTGGTTCTTGGCGATTCAACTGTTTGTCTGATTCTACTTTGAAAGTTTTCTTTCTGTTTGAAACTTTAGAGATGGATTCATAAGCAGAAAGTATCATCTGAACGAAAGAATCCAAATGAATGAACTGGACCACTTCATAAACATGTGGGTGTACATGAATTAACGAAGTAAAATCAAAACCTCTTACATAGCTTAGACATCACTTACAATCTTGTACAGTATAGCTTAGACATCACTTACAATCTTGTACAGTATTTCTTAAGCATTTCTTGCAATAGGCACCAAATATGCTTCGATGGATTTGATTGAACAAAATGGGATGATATTGGTTCCATTACTTCTTCATGTTCCCTTCACTACTTTATTGTATGCAATAAGGCAACATTACCAACTTTCGAGCCGATTATATAATCTCAAAAGTTTCTTTTCAATGTTCTTAATTTTGAAAGAAATTGACATTCACACTCTCTTCTTTTTAACATTTTCTGGGTTAACAATAAACATGAATGCAAGATAGGTACAATTTAGATGATATTTCAGCAAGATTAGCTCGTCCAATGAAATAACTCACCTTTATTTCTAACAGAGTGATAGTCATATCAAGCCCTGAAATAGAGCCATTCCCAACCCAAAAATCATTTAAGAATGCATGATTAGTCTGATCTTTTGTCACTGGTCCCTCAACTGCTAAAAAACATTTCAAATCTTCCACTATAGAATTCTGACTCCAGCGTAAGTTTTTATGTTGTTGCCTGCTAATGGAACTTTCAATGTTAAAAGCCTTTTCAGAGCTTCGCAGACTTGAGCCACTTGCATCAGTATGGCCTGATAGGATGGCCTCTTCGTTTCCAAGCAGTGATGAAGAATCCTCTATGGGAGAATAAAGAGAGCTTTGAGTGACTTTGCCTTTATGTTCCCTTCCTCCATAAATGATTCGGGAAACCATAGAAAATTTGGGTATGCCCATTGAAAATGTTCTTGCCATATTTAACATTTTGAGGTTCAGATTAAAGTCAACCTCAATTAGGAGTTCCTGAAGTCTGCCTGCATAACACAGACTGTTCATCATAGTTCACCAATAAATTAGAACATTCACAATGAGAAAAAAATAAATTTACCATTTTCATCCCTTGCCACAAGTATGAGTGATAGATGAGAAAGAAACAAGGAGAACAATTCCAGGCAATCCTGCATAGTTTCTAGCAGATTCACTTGCTGGGGTTTTATCCCAAAATGACTATCTTGAGCAGTCGTATCCTTGACTTGATGCGAAACTACAACTTGTTCAAGTGATTGACCAGCAGACCAAAGTTCTAAGATGCAGTTACAGTATGCTGTATAGCATGCAACGAACAATGCCGCAGCCGTTGCTTCAAGCAACACAGAACCACCCTATTGACAAGAAGCATGTATCTATGGTGAATTGGTCAAACAAAGATTATATGGTTGATGCATTAGGGTGTTTCATTAATAGAGAAGCATAACTGAATGGCTGATTTTGTAACACAAGGATAAAAGTCTTATCTTATGAAGAGGCACAGCACCTTGGACTGCCAAGATATATTTTGAAATGCTCCCCCAACGGAAAATTCTGCACTAAAATCCTCCGACTTTTGTTCACTAACCAAAATATCCTTTACTTCCCACCCTATCATATAAAGTCCAGATATGCATATATTTGCTGAAAACCAAGGGTCCACTAATCCTTCAGCATTTACCTTCAAGGGCAAATCCCCCAACATGTGCCTGGTGGTTTTGCCATGTGAACACGACAGATTATCGGCACTGTTTATTCCTATTGATTGAAAGTATTTACAAGATCTTAAGCATAAACACATTCTAATTTTCGTAATTGCCCCTTCGGCTATGAAATTTAGACAACGTAATAGATTTTTTAGCTCAAATTTATCAATCCTTCTCTCAGACTCAGCCAAATATCTGAAAATGATGGATCGAATTCCAGTTACATCAATGATGAAGTCCATATCTCCTCCTTTTATATTAAATTCTGTCATCAACTGTTGAAGAGAGATGTAAATTCCAAGACCGGAAGTGTCATGTGTGGCTGAAATTCTGCCAGTTTCTCTGTCAATAGGCATTACATTCATATAATTTTCCAGGTTGAAACTTTCCCTTGAATTATGAAGAACTAAGTTAAATGCCTTTAGTTCGCAAGTGCTGCGAACAACAAAATGAGTGCTTGTAACAAGCGATTCATGGCTGCCTATTTTCAAAACTGTATCTCCACTCTCAGAATCAGAATAAACTGATTCTCTGCTGGGTATTTCTTGATGGCTTGGGCCAACCCCTGATCCATACATTGCAAAGGCAAGTGACTTGTAAAAGACTCCAGAAAATACCTGGGACAGACATTATTGTCGTGGTTACAGAAAAATAAATCAAATGTTTTCCCTGGAATGATAAAAATATTAAGGCCTTTTGATTATGTAAACAACTTGGACAATCAATCACAAGTCAAGGAACTGGAAAAAACAAAGGAAAAAGTGCGCAGAGAGAAACACAAGAACAGTGACACAAATGGAGATAAAACACGAAGCATAATGGTAGCACTTAAATAAAATAACTAGTACAAAGTTGTAACTTCATAGAGACCAACAATTTGCCCACTTCACTGCACCTTACACCTTGAAAAACAATGATGATAAAGAGGTAAATATTGTATCAGTTCGTATAGAAATATATACAATTACAGCAAAGCTTATTCCCATTTATCATCACTCAGCATTCAGATGTCTATACAATAATCTGAATAACCGATCCATAAACCTTATTTTAACATAAGTTTCGGCCATATAAACTATTGCAAATATTCACTTCATCCTTCCAATTTTGATCTTGTGTGAAACACCTTCTTTGATTCTTCCTTCTAATAGTTGATCCAATATATCAAAATTCTTACACTCGGTTAATTCCGAGAAAAACTAAATTGGTAATCCTTCTCCTTTAAGGTACATCTCCATAATCCAACTTTTAATTGACAGCTCCTTAGTTTCATGTGTGTTTTAATGAAGAAACACAAGTAAAACAATAAAACCTAATATTTTATTACATTATCTATAAAAAAGATAAAGACAGATCACCTTTGTCAAGTTATGCCACTCGTCCAAAAATACTAACATAGTAAATCCAGCAGCCACACAACAACATGTTGCTGATAAAGCAACATGTTTTGAATCATATGAATGATGGACATTCCTGCATTAGATAAGAGAACTTTCACAAATCAGGAGACCATCAAAACCAGTTGATAGATGGGCACTTCTGTAATCAGCATATAGTCAGAACTACCACATCATAACTTTCTGTTCAACTGTTCCAGAATGCCCCCCAGGGCTATGCTTCAGATGGAACTTAAGTCGCATCAATATGTAAAATTATAGACTGACAAACTAGAATAAAGCAGCTGAAAGGAAGGAATAAACATGATCAATTTCCAAATTGCTACCTTAATTGAACAGACTGATAGTTCCCAATTTTGTGGCTTTCAAACGAATTGTTTTGAGAAACGGCTACTCAACTGTTATAGTTAAAAAGCCATTTAACATATGCTAATCCACCCCCTTCCCCACAACATTACAATTTCTATTAGCAAAGAGTTCTAGAATCCAAGCAAAGTCAAAAGAAGGTAGTAGAACAGTTTAGTTACCTTGTATATTGTAGTCGAGTAGTCATAGGGCTTAGTAGAACAAGTTGATACTTGTGACTTTCAGCAGATTCAACAAGGTAGGCCTTCAAACCATAAACTTTAAGGCATGCACCAACGGAAATGTTTTCTTGACAATTGTAAGCTTCGTTTTCGGATTTAGAGGCATCAATTTCTTGGGGTTCCAAAATATGATGTTCTGATGCTCTATCACAACCTGCAACACTTTCACTAGGCAATCCAAGATCGTTTTCCAATTTTGGAGATACCACAAGCTCAATGTTCAAGATGTCAAAGGTCACGTGTGTAACTTGATGGTCACCCACGTTTTCACCATAGAACTTATTGTTTAGTAAAGACATTTGAATGTGAAGACCGGCGATCAATAAACCGATTTGAATATGCTTCTGAGGAAGCATTCTGACAATATCTGATTCGATTTTTCTTGAATACGATTTAAACCTGCTACTCAAATCGTTCACCGATGGATCCTGATCTAAAGTTCTCAAGATAACATTTTCCCTCGTCTTGTCATTCAAAGAAAGAGAACACTGTATTTGTCGAAGAAGCACAATAATGGTGGCTATAGAGTAGAAGTCCAGGTAGAAGTTCAGTCTACCAACAGTGAGGCCACAGTTGTAAAACCAGGAACTATCATCATCAAGGCTGTTACGTGTCAAAGAGCTCTTCAACTCAAAAAGAATCCATGGAGTCAGCACATTAGAGTTAACTTCTTCAAATTTTGGATAAGATTCTTTCCAGTTTAACCACATACTTCCAATAATATGGTCTAAACGGGGGACTGAAGTTTCACCACTGGCATCAGTAGCTTCAGGCAAGTTAATAATTTGACAAGGCTCCCCCCACACTATCTGCTTCTCATCGAATTTCTTATTCGCCGGTTCTTTTGTTTTACTACTTGCACTAACGTTCACAAGAGTTGAAGAAAGAATCTTCAAACACCCAACTGCAGACATCATATATTGATCAGAAACATTTACCACATATCTGAGGAAGAATGCATCTGCCAAAATATGGAATGAAAGCAAATCTTGGTACGAAACTGCTGTAACTGCCACTGCCTTCCCAGGGGTAGAACTTTCTGCTGAGTTATTTGGAAAAACAGACAGAGAAATTTGTTGGACAATTATACTGATGCCATTTCCTAAGACGCAATCTTCGTGGAAGCCAGTATAGTTCTGACGTATTTTAGGAGATTTGGTCAAAACTTTGTACAGCAAAAGAAATCTTGAAATGGAACGCAATAAGCTCCCTACTGCCCACAAAATAAGCAAAAATAGCTGAGGCAACTTCCAGAAGGTCCCTTTTCCCAGTGGCTCATCAAAACCATCAGGTTTTTTGGGACCACGTGATGCCAATCTGAAGCGTGTTATTTGTCGAGCAAATGCAATTGCCCGAAGTGGAAGATCATTCTCAATTTTGGAAATGAGTTTCCACTTAGACTTCACAGATCTTGAATATGTTGTGTCTCGAGACATCACCTCAGCTGCTCTTTTCATCTGATCAGTCGCAGGATATCCAATCAGGCGAAGTAAGTTCTCGTAGGTGTTTAAATATCGCAACCATAAACATGTAAATTTTACTACTTTAAGTATTGACAGGTTAGTAGATGGAACCAGAGAACTAAGTCTGCTATCCACAATATTCCACAGTAGCCTTCCAGGTCTAGTACACTTAGATTCTTTAGATAAGAGTGCATAAAACAATAACATGATAGATAGGTCTGCTGGAGAAAATATAATTTGTAACTTTGGAATACAAATACAAATGCTTGTGAACTGAAGATTTGCCACATTAACTAAAGCTGACATATTTGTCGCGGGAATAAGGGAGCTCGAGTGGTTTTCACCATTCAATCTAATTTCAAAGCTGTCAATATCAACATCAAACGAACTCTCTTCAGAAGGCACAAAAAGTGAACCCATGAATCCACTAACAAAACACCTATGACGAAAGTTCTGCGATCCTGCTTCAACTTTTTTCACATACAATGAGAATGAGAACGCATTATTTGAATTCCCAGATTGAAACAATACATGAACATCATGAAACTGAATCTGGGAATGTGCAAATAAAGTATTCAGAAGGGACTTTCTCCATGTTCTTGTGGTAATGTTGGTAATCCTTCTAAGTGAAGCATGCAGAGTACAGCCCTGACAATATCAAATACAAAATTGAAATCACACACAAATCCAACAACATAATAAACATTGTATATTTGTTTATTTTATCAAAAGATAAATCTCTTTTTCAAGTAGATTTGATATTTTCAGAATCATGATATATGTTTATATGATTCATTATGATATAACAACAGGATATCTACCATAGTTATCCAACATATTGTCGTCTATATAAAGAGGTGGCAATAGAAATGATATATTTTCGTCTAGACAAAGGGGTGGTGCTTATGAGATAATATAAACTAAAAGAGAACAAGTTGTAGGGATGTCAACCTTGATGATCAAAGCACATAAATCATATGTTGCATCCACCATATTTATACAAATCAAATTGCAATACGGTATCAATCGAGTCATTCTGATATGGGTGCACAAAAGAAATAGGACCAGTTAGAACTCACATAGGCATTAAATGAAAATAAAAAGTCAAATGCTCATAAAGGTGAAAAAAACCAACGCTTAATGTTGTAATACAATTATTTGAAGATCTTTTTGTGTTTTAAATTGAACACTTCGATTCAGGCACGCCATTTGCAATACCAATAAATGGATTTAGAAGTGAACACTTGCCATACACTTTAGCAAAATTTGTAAATCATGTAAAGATACAACACTAATTTTTATAAATTTATATAGTAACTCAAGTACCATCGCTTTACAAAATATTATTTTGGCGTTACATTTTTAGACCATATAATAGCCCAACTGCCACGTAAATTTTCCCAATAGGGACAAGGTATTGTCCCTCAATTATCGACCTCTCTTGTTCAAGAAAAATATTATACAAAGAAAGGTTATAGCATCAATGTTTATATATGTTTGTGTCTATAGTTTTTATTAAAATTAAATTGATTTTTCAACATTGGATGTATAGATGAAATCAAGGAACAGGGTTGAAATGCCAAAAAAGAAGAAATTCCATGTATTCATGTCACTCTATGTCAAAGCTGTGACTTTGGGGTTGGCCCGACTCCCAAAGACGGTGTGGAGGTTATTATTTAGCAATTCGTCTGAAGACAGGTTAAAATGGCTATCACACTAGGTTGCGGGTTGCGTGGGTCGGACGGGTCAGTACAACATTAATTCGAAAAAATTAAAATTTCGACGAATCAATAAAACTCTCTTGAAAATTTTTTTTCAAAGGTATTGCTAAATATTGGAAACTATATTCTGCACATATATTGAGTTTCATATGTGATTAAAGCTAAGTAGTATTTCATTTCTAGTATTTCAAAATTAAACTAGGAGTGCTCCAAAATAAGATAAAATAAAGTAGGAGATTAGTTGAAAAGAAAAAATATAATAAAAAATATATCCCGTTATTAGTGGGAGAGAATTAAAAAGTTAAAAAAAGTTATATTAGCAATTATCCTCACTAACAATTTTGGCAATAAATGTGAGAATGTTAGCGGGAAGGCCAAATTTGATAACACCACCAAGATGCCACGTCCAGTAAAGGAGAAGGAAGGGATCAAGACATGACCTTGGAGGCTGAGAGAGGCTGAAAAAATGCAAAACAGATAGAACAATAGTATTGTATGGTTGTTAGTATAAGAGGGGTCACATATACCAAAAAGAATCTTCGAAGTTATGCACTCACCATGGACAGCTAAATCCTAATAGCAGTATAAAAAACTTGAAGATGCATATGAGAATTTGAAAATGCAAATGAACATGATAAACTAAAAACAAAGCATATGAGAATTTGTAGATCTGTTAAGGAAAAACTATATAATAAGAAAGCAATACATAGAAAATCATTTGGTAATGGTAAACAAAATTTTGCTATATATTTCTTGACTTCAATAATTCCTGAAAATTACTATTGAGGTGGACACACTCACACATACACACACATACATACATATATACATATACATTTTTTTTTCTTGAAACATGTGAACCCATTGAGGTTTGGATATTGAAGATCATAACAATGGTAATGTTTCTAAAGTAAATTGATAGAGATATAAACCATGTTTAGAGAATGAATTTAAAAAGAGTTTATTCCCCGTTTTCTATCCCTGACATTTGCAAGTAAATGGACAAATCGGATTAGCAAACACGGAGATGATAAAAAATTTAAGAAAAAAATGTTAATTTTTTAAATAAAAAGATTGGTCTTTGCAACATAAAGATAAACGTTGGGCATATTGAACCAATTTTAAAACACCATTAGGCATGTCCATTAATTGATTAAATTATGTTGAACTTAGAAATTATGGATATGAGAATTTGTAGATCTCTGGAAAAAAAAACTAAATAGTTATATCTGTAGATAGATACACTGGACAGCCACGTGGAGAATGGAGAATACTTTTGTTATTGCTTAAAAATAACAGAATACAACCTAAGCTATATATACAAGACTAGTTACCAAAAATATTTACAATCCTAGCCACAAACGGTAGACCTATCTTATGGAATAGAATATAAATCAAATATCCTAATGTAACTGAATGTATTATTTCCTATTCTTACACTCCCCCTCAAGTTGGTGCAAATATATCAATCATGCCCAACTTGCTAATGAAAAGTCTTCGAATTTGGGTGTAAAATGACTATTTGTTAATGCATCAACAATTTGTTGTTCAGAAGTAACGAAGGGAATACAAATTAGTCCGCCTTCAAACTTTTCTTTGATGAAGTGCCTGTCAACTTCGATATGCTTGGTCCAATCATGTTGCACTGGATTGTTTACAACGCTAATTGCTGATTTGTTGTCACATAACAGCATCATTGGCACTTCCCAACTTAACTTCTACTCTTCAAGTACAAGTTTCAGCCATAATAGTTCACATACTCCATTCGTCATCGCTCTGAGCTCGTATTCTGCACTACTACGAGCCACAATAATTTGTTTTTTACTTCTCCATGACACAAGGTTACCCCGTAGAAAAGTACAATAACAGGTGGTAGACCTTCTGTAAGAAATGGAGCCAGCCCAATCTGCGTCTGTATATGCCACTGTGTCTCTCTGGTTGTGATTTCCTGAGACCCCTTTAAATATCTCAAAATCTTGTAGACAGCCTCCATGTCTTCTTCGTGTGGTGAGTGCATAAATTGGCTAACCAAAGTGACTACAAAGGTGATATCCGGTCTTGTATGAGATAAGCATATGAGTTTCCCTACAAGACGATATCTTTCTTTCTCAACGGAAGCTCCCTTGGTTGCTGAATTTAACTTTTGATTTGGGTCCACGGGTATATCACTAGGTTTACATCCGCTCATTCCTGTCTCCTTGAGTAAGTCTAGAACATATTTTCTTTGAGACACATAAATTCCTTTTCTTGATCTAGCAACTTCCATCCCAAGAAGTATCTCAAGAATCCCAAATCTTTTATCTCAAACTCCAAATCCTGTAATAATTATGTCATCAACATACACAATCAAGATTGCCATCTAACCTTCACTCATGTTTCTCAAACATGGTATGGTCTGATTTCCCTCAAATATGCCCTTGCTTGTTTACTGATTTCGAGAATTTTTCAAACCAAGCACGTGGAGATTGTTTCAATCCATATAAAGACTTCTCTAATCTGCAGATTTTTCCACCAAACTGTTTCTCAAAGCCAGGCGTGGATCCATGAATACTTCTTCCCGTAAGTCTCCATTCAAAAACGCATTTTTTACATCCATCTGATATAGGGGCCAATCAAGATTTGCAGCCAAGGATAACAGTATTCGCACCGTGTTCAGCTTTGCTACTGAAGCAAATGTTTCCTGGTAGTCAATGCCATATGTTTGTGTGAAACCCTTAGCAACAAGCCTTGCTTTATAATGTTCCAACGAGCCATCGTGATTAAGTTTCACATTAAAGACCCATTGGCATCCTACTGCTCGTTTCCGTTCTGGTAAATGCACCATCTCCCATGTTCCACTTTGGTTAGAGCATTCATTTCCTGCTCGTTTTCCTTCGGGTAAATGCACCATCTCACATGTTCCATTTTTTTATTAGAGCATTCATTTCCTCAAGGACAGTTAACTTCCATTCAAGAACATTTAGAGCTTCCTGTATAGTCTTAGGAACATCCACACTTTGCAACTGAGAGAAAACTTGAATAGGAAGTAGATAAATCATTACAAAAAAGGTGGTTCGAAAGGGGGTGTTGAGTGCAAGCCCTGACACCTTTCCTAAGTGCAATGGGAATTTCTAATGACGTAGAAGAATTAGGAACAATACCTCAATTGGTATTATACAAATGTTGGACTTCAAGTTCAGAAACTTGGTCTTGTGGAATTGCAGGGTCCTCCTTACTTTGGGTTTGTCCCCTCCTATAAACTTGCCCAAACAATTTATCATCCCCAACTCGTGTTCGTGTATCAATATTATGTTGTGGTGTTGTTTGAGGTGCATCCAAAGTGATAAGAAATTCAGAACTTGGATTGTTTTCTTCATTCTCTGAATGTCCATTCTTTGAATCTAAACAAACGAGTCTTCCCATGTATATGCCCCTTGAAGAGGAGTGCGGAAAAACTGTTGTGATTAACAAAATGTGACATCCAGAGACACAAAGATGGTTTGTGAGTGGGGATCAAAGTATTTATACCTCTTTTGGGTAGGAGAATAGCCCAGGAACACACATTTGACAGCTCCAGGGTTTAGTTTGTCACGATTATGATGATGCACATGAACAAAAACCACACAACCAAATACTTTCAGTGGTAAATCAGAATATAAGTAAGATGTGGGAAATATTTTTTTGAAAATTGTTATGGCAGATACAAATTTTAACACCCGGGAGGGCATACGATTGATTAAATACGTAGCAGTGAGGATAGCCTCCCCCATAAGTATTTAGGGGCATGAGTAGTGAACATGAGTGACCTAGCTATTTCTAGGAGGTGGCGATTCTTCTTTTCGGCAATCCCATTCTGATGAGGAGTGTTGGTGCAAGAGCTGTGATGAACTATACCCTTTTCTTGGAAAAATTTACTAAGAATTTGATTAAAATACTCTTTCTCATTATCACTTCTCAAGGCCTGAATCTGTCTCGACCATCGTATAAAAATTTTTAAAAGTTTGTTCAGCTTCTGATTTATCACTGACTAGATAAACCCAACATAGACGTGTGTGGTCATCAATAAAGGTGATAAACCATCACCTTATTGACAGGGTCGCGGTTTTAAATGGTCCCAAACATCACTATGAATAAAGGCAAATGGTTTCGAAGCATGATATGGATGAGCAGGAAAAGATGAACGGTGATGTTTAGCAAAATGACAAATGTCACACCGAAAATCAGAAGCATTTTGATTATTAAATAACTGTGTGATAATTGTTGGGCTTGTCCACAGGAGTGACTTTCTTCCTCAAAAAATATAGGCCTCCAACTTCTTTACCACTATCAATCGTCTTCCCCGAGTCCAGTTCATGAAAACACACAAATTCGAGGAGAACTTAGCAGTACACTTTGAATCCCGAGTCAATTTACTAATATAAAGAATATTGCACGAAAGATTAGGGACATGTAAAACATTGAAGAGAGTTATGGTATGAGAAATGACAATAGACCCTTGTCCAGCAATAGCAGACAAAGTACCATCAGCTATTTTGATTTTCTAATTTCCAGCACAAGGTGTATAGGAATGAAACAGCTTGGACGATCCCGTTCTGTAATCTTTAGCACCTGAATCGATTATCCACGGGCATATGGATATAGAGGAAGCATTGAAACCAACAGACTGTAAATAGTTACCTTTTTTAGTTATGGAACAAGAACCTGGAGCATTCGGGAGAAAGATTTGGATTGAAAAAGCTTATACATTTGGTCTATTTGTTCCTTACTGAAAGAGGTTGTCCCCAAGGATTTTTTAGTGTTGTTTTGTTCGTCCTGACCAGATTGATAAGCTCTGGAACCGCCGCCCCCTATTGTCTTGCAGATTTTGGTTTCCAGTGAGGTGGCTTGCCATGTGAATCCCAACAGGTGTCTGCTGTATGCCGTTCTGACAGTGTTCACACACCACTGCTGCTTTCTTTGGTTGACGGTTGGGTACTATAGGAGTGAAGTGTTTGCTTAACATGGCTGAAGTTCATACTGCTGGTGAAGGTTCATATTCGTACTGTACTGCAGGGATATGCTCTTTTCTTTAATGCGCGCCTTCGTAACAAACAGGGTAGTCATAGGTTTCCCTATGGCTGGATTGAATCCTTCTTTTCTTTTTTCGGTATGCCGCTCCGCGAGCAAGGAGCGAAAGAACGAAGTGTGCTGTCGTGAAAATAGAAATCTATCTTAAGATAAGAATTGATTCAATAAGATAAAAGAGAGGATGAAATAAGGAATCGATTCAATCTCAATCTACGCTATTTATTGACTTATTGACAGCAGTGCTCAACACTATTTTCCTACGGCCTTCTCTTCCCTCCTTACTTCAGCGAAGACTTCACCCAAAGATGGCATTGCGTTTTTTTCCAGAATTCTTCACCGAACCCTCATCCAGGTCGCGATTCAGGCCTGCCAGGAACACATACACTCAATCACCTTCCATACTCTTGTGATACTTCAAGCTATCGTGTTTGCATTCCCACTTGTCATAATAGCACAAATCCAGCTCTTGCCAATCATCTCATTGTAGTATTCAATGACAATTTTCTCGCCTTGTCTGGACTACCACAATCTTGTTTTTTTCAAGTCAAATATCTGGGAAGAATTCTCCAAATCAGAATATGTTGCACGAACAGCGTCCCATATTTCTTGTGTGGTTGGAAGGAATAAAAAAGCCCTTCTGATTGAAGGCTCCATTGAGTTGATAAGCCATGCGATCACCGTGGAGTTTTCCCATTTCCACCCGTGCCACTTTTGGTCATCTTCCGGTGGCTAGGCGATGTCTCCCGTCGGGTACCCTAGAAGTCCCTTTCCATCGATTAAAAGTTTGATTGACTGAGCCCACTCCAAATAATTTTCTCCATTCAATTTGTGAACGGTTAGTTGTATTGGGGAGCTTTCATAACCATGGATATTTGCAGGAAATGCAAATGGTGATTTTTCACCCTTCATGCCATCAGTCTCAAACGAAGACATCATACGTGGGTCTCCATTTGACTCCTACCTTTTCCTTTCACTAATGCAGCGTGTATACAGATTCTAAGCTCTTATACCATGTAGATAGATACACTGGACAGCCATGTGGAGAATGGAGAATACTTCTATTATTGCTTAACAATAACAAAATACAACCTAAGATATATATACAAAACTAGTTAGCAAAAACATTTACAATACTAGCCATAATTAGTAGACTTATCTTATGGAATAGAATATAAATCAAATATCCTAATGCTAACTGAATGTATTCTTTCCTCTTTTTACAATATTTAAGGACAATTACTAAAAAATCATTTGAGATCGGTCAAAAAACTTGATTTACAATTCTCAACTCGCATATTTCCATGAAAACTACTATCGATATGGACATACCTATATGTTGCAAAACATGTACGTAACATTGAAAATCCAAAAAAATAGAAAAATGAGATTTTTTTATTTCAAAAAGAGTGTATCCCCTTTGCACTCTTTTTTATCATCATCGAACAAATGGGCATGAAAACTACCAACCGAGGAGATAAAACAAAACAATGCTATTTGTTAGGATACTATCAAAGAGGTCTCAAACTTGGATAATCGTACTAGAAGGTGCTTGATTTCCTTATTACCGGATCACCGAAGATGTATTTATTGAAAATGACAATTGGGGAAGTTCAGGATGGATTGATTATAAAGTGATCGAATGAGTGATTTTTAAGGACATGAGTAGTAATGAGTTCTATTATTTTAAAATTTCTATTCGTATTGTTTTGAACTATGTTTTCATTATTAAACTAGCGACAAATTTTATGTGTTTGGATTACCTAGTAATTCACGATTTGATAGCTTTCAACTAGGTGACTCAGCTCCAAGATACTTTTGCTTTTGGCAGTAAAAGTATCGAACTTCGGTCTATGTTGTTTATTGGTAACACAATGCTCACAAAAGGGTAAGTAAACTTTTGTGTAAGCCCCGGCAACAGCTTCTGTACAGAAAGAATCTTCAATCGACGTCCTGACATATATCCGAGCTTTCTATGCCATAACACCGATAATTCTTTTTCTGAACCATTTGATACATTGGCTACCTCTTTGTGTGTTTTTCCCGAAAAAACATACAGATTTGCAGCAACCTTTTACGCTTTCATCACCACAAGTGCGTCTTTTACAATCTTCATGATCTTATTCTCGATACGGCTATTGTACCCAATATTATCCAATTGTCCGAAGGACAAATGATTCTTTGTCAAGCCCTTAACATGTCGTACCTTTTATATGGTACGAATAGTGTCATCAAACATTTTTATTTTGATGGTATAAACCCAGTTATTTCCAAGGCATGATAATTCCCATGAATACAGACCCTCCTGAGATTGGTTCATACTTGTCGAACCATCTCTCCAAGACGTCATCTGCCACGTCGTTCTTGAGTCAAGATTCCATACGTCACAAGACTTTTGTCCAACTTCAGCAACAGTGGCTTCTCTAAATAATATTTCAGAACCGCCTAAAATACTTGCCACATTATAGTCCTCGCACACTCCTTATTGAAGTGCCCTTTAAAACAACATTTATAGCAGTAAATATTTTTCTTCTTACTTTTTGACTTTTGATCTACCATTCCTATGACTCCCACTGAAGTCACGATCTCTTATCATTGACAAGTCTTTGTTTGCTTAAAGTTGCCAAACGATCTTTATTCTTGTGTCGTCTTTCGTCGTTAAAAACTATACTTAAAACATAATCAAAGTATAAAACATCGGTAAGGATATTGTTGATTATGACGATGATAAGTTGATCATATGAATCTGGTAGAAATCTCGCAAGTTCTTTTTCCTCTATTATATGCCTCCATAGAGCTGATATGAGCAAATAGAGTTTCCATTGTACTGATATAATCGGTTATCAATGAGAATTCCGCTCCAAAGAGTATACAGTTTTCTATTTAAGAAAATCTTGTAATGTAGTGACTTGACCTTGTACATTTTTGTCAGAGTATCCCAGACATTTTTTGTCCATTTTATTTCAATGATACTCGACCAAACTTCATCTGCTATAACCAAATGTATATTGGAAATAGCAGCATCATTCATCTCATTCCATTTTTCATCATCCATGAAGTCCCTCGTTCTATCTTGAATAGCGGTCAATTAACATTCTTTTATTAAAATTGCTTGCATCTCAATTTATATAACATAAAATTGCTACCATTGAACTTTTTTATCTCACATTTTGTCATTATTCTGCCAACAATAATTACTCCGCCTTAATAAAAAATTCAAAAAGAATTTCTGATGTTGAATATCAGTCAAAGCTGCAAAACAGAGCATACTCATAATTTTAAGAAATTTTACTTCAAGGTTCTGATACCACTTTGTTGGTCCCATTTGCGCCATAGAAATATGAAATTGGAGAATAAAACGGACACCGAATTTTTACGTGGAAAACACTTGAAAGTTATTATGGTACACACAAGATAAAAAATTTCACTATAATATTTTGAAATTTACGTCATCTCATCATGTTTCGAATGATACATACTATTTTAATACATGAGAAGCCTATGTTACATATATTATATATTAGACTCAAATATATGAATATTTAAAGGGAAAGTAGAGAATTGATAATGATAAATCATAATTAGGGAGCTCCGTCAGCTTCTTGAAATTTGCAAGGAGACGTGTGCATTTGCTCATAAAGCCAAACAAGAATACCTCAGGGTCAATCTCCGCAAGAACCTTGCTCTTGTTCTCCATCGTAATGTCTTTAATCCTAGGCCTCCACTTCACTCCTCTTTCATCCGCCTCTTCCCTTGACAGGCCAAAAAATAATATTGACATTAGAATCGTATAAAGTAAGCAAACACAAGTAAACATGAAGGGTTTATGACGTCAAAAGTAATGACATTTCTAAGCGAATATGTTTTCATCCCACCATCAACATTTCTATTTTTGAACCTCTTCGTAAATGATACCAACTACTTTTTCATTGCATACTAAATAAATAACTATATATATTGTATCGCTTTGGAAACAAGTGACATAGATATTTGGAAAATTTTCGATATTCCTTTATATTCTCTAATTTAATATTTCTATCCATAACGTCGCCAACCATGAATCCACACATTCGAATAAGCAAATACAGAAAGGTTTACAAGAAAAAGTCACATACCCAATTGAAATAATGAGATGGAGGCCCCGAATCACGAGAGTGAAGGCGGACGAGGACCATGGCGAGAGTTTGATGCTCAGTTGTTCGACACGAACTTCTTTGAAACAACACCGCGAAGGGTCTTCAAGAAGCTCGTTAAGAGAGAATGTGTTGAGTTTGACGTTATTTAGGGTTCCATTCGAACGAAGGAGTCCCAATTTGATTTCAAGTTCTGGGTCGTCTCGAAGCCATGGCCGAAGAACAGCCGCGACTCTCCGTTGAATCACATCATTGAAGAACATCCTTCAATTCTGTACACTGTTATTTCGCCCTCATGATATTCAAGAAACTTGTGGATTCTAGGAATTGAACGAAACCGATAATTGAATCAAGGATTTCAGATTGAGAAGATAACGTATGTGACCGTTGAGGAGCTTATTCAGTGGGAGTGTGTTCGATATTTTATACTATACATCCTCCTCGAACTTTCCTTCTTTTATATTGTTCGTTTTAGTTTATGAATGATATATATTATAATAATTTCTAATTTACATAGTGAGACCCTTTCTTAATCAAATTGGGGAAGCAAAATTGAAGCAGGCCATTAGTGCCAAAAAAATTAAATCAAAAAAGGGTAAAGAACAAAATCTTTATAAAACCCTAAGAAAACATTTTACCATTTCTATTTAGGAATCCTCCATTTTCACCATCATATCTTGGCCATGGAGCTTCGAATTAAACAATGCCTAACATTTCGAAAAAATTCCATCTAATTTCTACGTCAATGATTTCAACTATTTTTAAGGTTAACTTACTGCATTATGCAAAATGTTGCAACTTTGTTCATATTCTTGTGAGCTATAAATACGTATTCATCGTTCTCAGATAACTAACAAATGTCTTGCACAAATAAGTTTTGCAAATTCACCGATGAGCCCTTATTAGCTCAATACCTAAGGTTGAGATCTTGATATTTGTTGGTCTCAGATTTGATTCCCGCTATTTGTGGGTGTTTTTTCCAATTTCTTTGGTAGTATTATTTTCTTTGTTTCGTTATCCGAGATAACCACGTCTTGGTTCGATGCTCAAGTCTCATGTGAAGTACCAACAATTTTTTTATATCATTGTAGTCGAAAAAAACTATCATACTTGTACTCTAAAAATTATTTTTCCAAATTCAAGAATACAACATAAATAATATATTAGGCTACATCTTCGGTTGTAAATTTGATCGATGATTTATAATATTGAATCACTCTTAACATTTGATCACCTTTTATCAACTAAAATAGTTCCATTCTAGATTTATTATGAGAAACTTCAAATTTCAATCCAACCCTTCACCATCTTTAGAATATGTTGCATTAAACCTATGACCGACGAATTTCCTGTTGGAGTGCAATAATTGCCCTTGCTAGGTAGAGTGATCGAACCGTGTCACTTGACTTGTTATACGTTTTAAAAGATCGGAGTTGCACCAGTAACACCAGCTATAGTTTTTGATAAAGCGACAAACGCTCGATCCTACAATTGGTATCAGAATCAAGGTCATGGTTTCGATTCTCATTGATTGCGAGGAGTTCGATTATTGGGAGGCCCGCTAGGTAGAGTGATCGAACCGTGACGCTTGAGTTGTTATACGGTTTAAAAGATTGAAGCTGCACCGTTATCATCAGCTATAAATTTTGGTAAAACGGCAAGCGCTCGATCCTACACTTTCTTATATAGAGGGAATACAAAGACTTTTCTTTTAATTTTTTTTTTACCACATGAGATCAAATCAAGATCTCTCATTTCCATATCTATTAGGGCATCTCCAACTCTTCATCAAATTGGTGTAAAACACCATTTTGATGTAGGATTTCATCTCCAGTGCGGTTGCACTGCCTCACCAAATAACTGCAGTCTCCAAAACTCAGCATCAAATTTGACGCAAAACATTTTGATGTGCTATTTTGGTGCGTTCCTCTCTCTTTTAAAAAAACTTAAAACAATTATTTAATAAATTTATTTTATATAAAATAATTGAATATTATTAATTAACTTAATTAATAACCGAAAATGACGGGACTTGGATGGTATCTCCTTTAAACAAATAATATTGTAATGGTGACAAGATAAAATGAATGGATACGAATAAAGTCTTACATGTCGAATTTTACAAAAAATAACTTCCAAGTAAAGATTTTTATAATAACAATTAATGTATATGATTGACTTCTTTTATAATATTATCTCTTTTGTTTTATATATTTCTTAATTTTTATAAAAATTAAAATTAATATTTTATCCAAAATTTAATTAATCAAAACAAACATATTATTTTTATCAATATTTCATATTACATTTCGAAGGATAATATTCCTGTGAGCTCAATATTAGAATCGAATTCCGAATTCATATAATTTTTGTTAAATATTGTAATAGTTTCATATTTATTTATTTTATATTATATTTTAATATAATTTATTTTTATAATTTTATTAAATGTTATTTTGATTAATTCTTAAATATATATTTAAAAATAACTAATACAACAATATAATTTCGAACTAAATTAAAACACATAATTGGAATATAAATATATAAAAGATAACTAAACGAGATAAAACCAAAAACGTAGATGAACAAAGATAATATTTAAAATATAACAAAATAGAAATTAATAAGTTTGACAATATACCTTTTGGTGTAAAATTTGAAGTAAATGAGTTGGAGATAATGTTGTATTTGATACAGAAACTGCATCCTTTTGTACAGAATTTGCATCAAAATAGAATTATGAGTATGAGTTGGAGATTTTATTATACAAAGTTTAAACAGTTAACACCAAAAATATTATTCACCAAGGAAAAGGACTCCACATCATGTAATAAGATTTCTAAAATCTACCTTGTTTATCTTAATCTACACAAGTACACATGTATGATCGAAGAAAGTACGTGACGAACTTGTGTGCAGATATGGGCGTAGAAAAGTAGCTTATTGTGTTATTTTCTTCTCCTTTCTTATTCTCCTTGTACAATAATAAAAGAAATATCAAGTTATTCAAAGTCAAAGGTGGAGATCATTCACACGGGTGGTGGCAATTGGCAAAGTACGTATCAACTTTACGATGAGATCAACATGAACAGTCATTATTGTATGGTCGTGACAGCAGCTTCATACAAGTAGCGATCCAGGACACCTGTTTTTTTGTAACATAACATATAACAGGTAATATAACATGATACATGAAAATGTATTGAATATTTTGTTTCTAAAATTTGATTTACTTTAATATTATGTAGAAAATGAATAACAGCCGGTTGTGCGAAAATAGAAAGTCAATAGTCTTTACGTACCACATTGATTTCGTCAATGAGAAGTTCTCAGTTGTATACCTGTTTCATTAAAAACGAGGATCCAAGACATAAGTAACTTAATAGTTTTGTATATACTTTTAATAATTGAATGAGAAATTTGTCCAAATTTTACCTTTTGACGACGAAACTTCTGAGTTCAGAGATAATTTTCTTTGCCTCTGCAAGATAACTTGTGCGGCACAAATAACGAAATCCTGAATTCCACGGTAGTTGAGAAATGTCAAACTGTGTTTGACAAATTGTGGCGCACCATAATTTGCAAACATGTACGTCCCCACGAAAGAAACTTCTCTCCCAAAGATATTTATGGCCGTGAAGGCAACTGATAATATACAGACATAGGAATATAGGATGTCTGTGGATAAAATTCAGATTGATTAACTTTCACTTATTCTATTACGCAATAGATAACTTGACGAAATCTCAACTTCGTGCCTCTTCGCATGCTATTCGGTAACAGTTAAGATTAGCTGTCCTCTTCTTTTCATGTTTCTTCACGATCAGTAGAAATTTTGACATGATATTATCATAATTAGGATATCACGAAAAATCATAAAGACACAATATAGACGGAACCAATAAGTCCGATCATACTACAAACCAATTCGAACTGTTATAAAATGTTATTATAGATATACAGACATCTCCTAACAAAATGTATTGAACTCTTGAAATAATGTGAGTACTGACACCGTTGTGAGAAGCTCCATGCAAAATCAAATCTTTGTTATATATATATATGTCATAGTCATGGGTTAATTTTTAGCAAGAAAAATATAATTCCATATGTTTTAAGTTGCAACGTGGCACAACAGTGAATGGATCAATCTATTCGTAGTCTATCTCTTTCATCTAAAATATAGGTGGACACATGATTTTTTATTTTAATATTCTTATCTCTTCATTAGATTGCTTTACTTTTCTCTTTATATTAAACTTCAAACATCCAGCTCCCGATTATTAAGCAGATGAAGAAGTCGAGAACAGGGGAACAGGAAATGGTAACAGAAACCAGCACCGCGAGGAGGCAAACTTTCGGCAACATGTTGCAATCAGATCCACAGGAGTACTCCTTCCGCCGCAGCAGCGCGGCGGATATCAGCCCGGAAAACCAAGACAGGACGCCGTCGCGGACCTCCGACATCAGCTCCATCTACAGCACCGCCACATGGGAATCTCCATCACCATTTTCAACCCCATCATGGGGCGGCCAACCCTTATCTCCATTATCCAAATCTCCCTGGTCTTCCCACATCCAGTCTGAAAATGGTTATTCTTACACAGGCTTGATGGGATCTCTTGTGCGTGAGGAAGGCCATATATATTCGTTAGCAGCTACCGGCGATTTGCTGTACACGGGTTCTGACAGCAAGAACATCAGGGTGTGGAAGAATCAGAAGGAATTCTCCGGTTTCAAATGTAATTCCGGTTTGGTTAAGGCAATAATCATGGCAGGGGACAGGATATTTTCCGGTCACCAGGATGGGAAAATCCGCGTATGGATGGTGTCGAGGAAGGATCCGAGCATCCACAAACGAATCGGGACATTGCCCACATTCAGAGACACCGTAAAAAGCTCATTGAATCCAAAAAACTACGTTGAGATCAGGAGACATCGAAACGCGATATGGATCAAACACGTTGATGCAATTTCATCTCTCAGCTTGAGCGAGGACAGATCATTTTTATATTCCAGCTCGTGGGACAAAACCTTTAAGGTGTGGCGGATCAACGACTCGAAATGCCTAGAATCGGTCAATGCGCACGATGATGCGGTGAATTCAGTGGTTACCGGGTTCAACGGGCTGGTTTTCACAGGCTCTGCCGATGGAACAATCAAGGTGTGGAGGAGGGAAATGCAAGCTAAAGGCGGCACGAAACATGTCTTCTCGCATACATTGTTGAAGCAAGATTGTGCCATAACATCATTAGCGGTGGACGCGTCCGCCACTGTTCTCTATTCCGGATCATCGGACGGGCTCGTAAACTTCTGGGAACGTGGCAAGGTCCTTTCGCACGGCGGGGTACTGAGGGGCCATAAGCTAGCAGTTTTGTGCCTGGCGACGGCCGGGACTTTGGTGTTCAGTGGTTCGGCGGATACAAACATTTGTGTTTGGAGAAGGGAAGGAGATGGGCATATTTGTTTATCGGTGTTGAGTGGGCACAGCGGTCCGGTGAAATGCTTGGCTGCGGAGGATGAGAAAGGAGAATATTCCAGCGAATTTGATAGGCACTATGTGGTGTACAGTGGTAGCCTTGATAAATCGGTGAAAATATGGCGGGTGTCTGCTTTGACGGCTGCGGCCATGCAACCTCCGCCAGGTGCCCCGCAGCAGAATTTTCAGCTGGAGACTAATAGCAGTTCATTCCCGACAAACATTTCTGCTCCCAGGTTCTCGCAGCAAGGAAGTAGAAGGGTGAGCCTTGGATCAAAATGATCGTTTTTTTTTCACTAAAAAAAAAAAAAAAAAAACCTGCTTGAGAGTCTCGATTAATATCAATATGCATAAATAATATATAATTGTATATTGTAAGTTTCATAAATATAACTTCTCCAGTACAATTTTATTCTTGATGTCTCAACTATGCGCGTAACTCCGATTTTGTGTATGTAATTTTAGAAATATACAAATCAAATTACACCTTTTATCTAAAGTGATATCCTACCATTGTATCGGGTTTATTATGTAAATTTTGTCTAAGTGATGAAACAAGTAGTAAATACAAATACTCTACTAATTTAAGATATTAATCATGGTTTTACATGATGTTTGTCTACACGTTGAGTGAGTACTCGAAGAACGTGGGCGATCATAATTCATTAGTAATGGCTTTGCATAATAATGCACTCTTTTATATATATATATAAAAAGTTGATAGTGTGGCCGCTTGTTATGGACGCCTGCGTGGGCGCTTGGAGATGCTCAGCCGAACATCTTATGAAATTGCTAAGATGTTCGGCTGAACATCTCCAGGCGCTCATAATAGGCGCCCATAACAGGCGCCCACAACATCAATGCCTATATATTTACATTTTTTTTTGAATATTTGAATTTACTTAAGTTTTCCAATTTAAAAAAAATGTGTAGTGGTTAAGAAAATGAGATAGTCGTGAGTATGTATCGAAAGTTTTGAGTAATCAATTTATATTTATGCACTTGAATTATTAAATATCTTTAATGGTAAATTTGAACATTTATTAAAATGACCAGGGTGTTATGCATTCTAATAAAATTCTAATATAGCAAGGATATACACCCTTCCCGTATTATCTCCACGGGAGGATAACATCTATGATATATATATTTTGGTTATACAAAGTGACAAATTTTATTAAAATCAAGTAACAGAGAAACTAATGATAAATTAAGGTGCACATAAAGATTTAACATATTGACTTTTCAAAAACAAATATTATCTTACCAATGAATACCGATTTAAGGATGATATCTTCCTTTTTAAAAAGGAAAAGGAAAGAAAATATCTAACGAAAGAAATTAGCCAACATTTCTTGTCATCATTAATTGTGTGTTCACAAGACAGAATAGAAAGAACCAAGAATAGCTGTATATTTGAAACTCCCCAAAGCTTGGTGTGAGCGAAATATGAAAGCGAGAAATTCATGCTCTTCCACTATGGTTATATGTTCCATATGGTGTTTGACCATTGGCGCAAATTTTCTTCTCTAGAAAACTGATATCAAATCAAACAACAATATATTTGAGATCACAGCACAAAGTCAAAGGATAAACAAATGTGTGGAAGGAATTATCGATGTCAATTTGACCGGTCATGATCTCCTAATAATTAAGAAAACAAAAGTTTAATTGGTCAAGAACGTCTATCCATAAAAATAAGAGTATATATAATATATAATACATTTATCTTCACAATTTATGTGAGGTATAATTAAAAAGACAGATCTGATATCCTATACAATTAACTTTCCCACATTCTTCCCTTAACTACCACGTGACACCATATGTTTGGTCCGAATTTAAAAAAACAATAACAAAAATGTTGAACTTAAAATGTTGGTCCAATCACATGGTACCACATGGCTGTCAGAGAAGGAGGTGGAGAAGTTAGTTATGCATGATATCGGATCTGATTAAAAAGGTATAGAGAACATATATATATATATATATACATATATTAATAAATGAACTTTGGATGTTAAAAATAGACGTGGACATGGGATGGGTAGCCAGATGGGCAAAGAACTAGAGTTGATTAGCCACCTAATTAATTAAAACTTTCATTATTATTAGTTAAGAGGAGTTTGTTGAAATTAAGTGGGGGTTGCATCTATTTAGTTATTTTATTTTACTTTCACATTTATGTATACCGAGTTACGGTTTACGGTGAGATCAGTTTAGTGTCATCTTCCCTCCAAATCGATTATTTTTTTTGGTGATCTAAGTCAAAATTTTATAGCTAAAAGAAAGTCTTAAATAACAAAAATTATGCATTTCTTTTTTATGAAATGTTCACTAAAGTGTGTGATTTCAACCTTGGTTTAGTATACCAGACATGAATATTCCCTTTTTTTTAAGGCATGTATTTTCTTAACACAGTAGTACTGTAGATTTATGTGATATTATTAGCCTATGTCGATAGCGAGCGCTACAGTGACCTTTAAGAAGTCCGGAAATAATACTCATAATTAATGTGCAATCAATATAACTAACCTGTTTGAATGAGCTAATTTTACTCTCATTCCATATAGTATAATATGAAAATAGATTCATCCCAAAGTATTTTTTTAGATCATTTACAACAATCACGTTCTTTACAACCATCATTTTGAATTTCACCTCGAAAGCCCAAAATATCCATCGAACATATGAATTTTCAAACCGGCTAAAACATATGGTTCTCAAATTTTTCTTTCAATATTTCATCTAAAGCTCTCCAAATTTCAAGGGTCACCTTAAGTTTTTCAAATATGTGGAAAACGATATATAAATAATTATAATATGATAACACGATATCATATAGAAACCATATACCTAAGTACATTGGAACAATTTTAGGATTAGAAGAAAATGATTTCTCTTTCGAGACCCTTGCAAAACTGTGTAAAGCCTCCTAACAAGCTCAACTTATTTCCATTCAACAAAACAATTAAGATTGCTTCGATGACGGAATCCTAGAAATCACGAGCTTCTAATAATTCTCCCAATGGACCACCTGAGGCTCTTCCGAATGTAACAAGCCTATGCATTGCATAAGTCCATAAACAATCACATTATCAATAAGCAACTTGGTACATTATAGGTTATATTTCCAGGGTACCAAACATAATATATTATTCATTAAAGGGTGGTCTTTCTTTGCTACTTTTCTCTTCACTGTTTTTGACTTATTCTTCCTAATAGCATCATCAACTAAAAGTTTCATAGACTTTGCTGATGACTTTCAAATTTTCTAATTCCAGGTTTCCAACGGTTGTCTCTTCAAGTATTTAATTGGTGTTTTTTTCAATTTCATTAACATAACATGGCGCAGAAAGCACATGCATAACAGAGAACATAGACACACCTTAGAAGGAAGATAAAGCCTTTAAGACTGACACAAATATTGAGTATCTTATGGCTACGCAAAGCTTAAGTGGTTTTGCTAAAGATAAATGTTGGGAATCCACAGCTACAAGCAACCAGAACCTGCACAGAAACAAACAACAGAGCCAAGAACATGCACAAGCACAACAGAGCAAACAAATAACACAGGCAGCATATATGTTAGCACAAAGCTATTCCACAGAGGGAGTATGGGACCAGATTTTGGCCAGGCTCAGGCACCAATGGAGCAGACCCAAACCAAGACACCAGCTTCACATCTAGCTCGAACCAGGACACAAGAACAGAAGGGACATCATTCTGGAGTTACACAGCCTGTCACAATACAAGACAACGGCTACACACAGAGATATCTAGCCACCACAGAACCCAAGCCCAGCCACAAACACGGGACGACGACTTATCACAGTGTGGCTAGAAACCCTCTCACCTAGCCCAACAAATACCCAAGCACAGAAGCCCTCTAACCCCCGGAGAAGGCGGCTACACACAGATGCAGCCCGCTCCTCACCGGTATAGAGCACAACAATGACACAACCCAACTCACGGTGGCTCACAGAGAACACACACCCACTGGAATACACCCCAAGCCAAACCCCTATATCTCTAGAGTCCCGACCCTCACAGAACTGAGACGGAGTCTCAGACAAGAGGAGATCGAATATCTCACACAGAGATACCACCGGCGACGATCACAGAGAGGCCGAGAAGCAGAGAGGCGGCGGAGAACACCAGACAAGAGGAGATCGAATATCTCACACAGAGATACCACCGGCGACGATCACAGAGAGGCCGAGAAGCAGAGAGGCGGCGGAGAACACGTAGGGTTAGGGGTTCAAATCGAGAGAAAAGGGGAAAGTGTATATGCGTCACAATTACACACAAGAGAACGGGGTATATAACAAATGGAGGGCCACGATTCACGCCAGGAAATCAGCGGCCAGGATGGTAAGTATGGCAATGGGCTTGGGCTGGTAAATAACGAGATCGGGCCAGCAAGGATCTTGGGCCACATTTCTCACAATAAATAACTACATCTCCCATTAAGTGATAACTCCCAACTACAAACATCTATTCCTTGATCTCATCGGCCTGAATCATCCTTTTCATGGGATCGAATTTGAACGAGTAGATTCTTCCATTGACAAGTCCATTTCCTTTAATAAACTCCGGCCCCTCCTCGGTTTCTTTTGCAGTACAGCAGAAGCAAAATGCTGCTTCCAGCGCCACTCTCTCGTGGTTGAACAAATCAGCCGTGTTGGCAAATTCTATAGGGAGAGTCTATGTTTCAAGCAAAGCCATGAAATCAAACAATTTCATCAGAAGCCTTTTCAATATTTGGAACAAACAGCTCTAACTTTGAGATGCTGAGAAAACATCACGCAAGCTAGCCAATGTGAAAAAAAATAAACAAAGTTGCTTGAAACAATATGAAGAGCAGAGGACAGATTTTAACATTCTTGATCTGTGAAAACTATTCGAAAGTACGGTGGGCTAAAAAACCGATCAACATTACCAGGACTCCTAGGTCCTGCTTCTCTCTCCAAAATGCTAGTCTTGGCTCGTTTGTTACTCATATCTGCTAACGAGTTTCAATATGAAAGGTAAAATGCAAGACAAAAAGGACAACCATGAATGTCAAATAAAATCAGACCAACGCCATATCAAAAATTTGTGTTACAATAAATACATTTCTCCACAGAAAAAGAACAAGAAGAAAAGAAAGATTTTTACTAAGATCCTGAAAAATTCGAAATACATGTTTTAACTTAAAAATATACACATACAAGAGATATATTCCACACAAAGTACAAAGAAACCACTGATTTCATGAAGAAGAACAAAAAAGAAAGCAAGCCATGGTGGCCGCGTTTGGTGAATGCGTAATCGATGCTCAATATCTGAACTTCTGAACTTCTGAACTTCTTCATCAGAGTAAGAGCACCGCGTTTTGAAATTTTCCTCTCGCGGACGCTGATCCCATAAACCAAAACATCAAATGTGGACTTTCCAGCAAACCTGAACACTTTTCCAAGAAAACAAAATTGTGCTAGGACATTTGTCTGACAAACATCAGAATCTTAAGTATCTCCACCGACTAAAGAATCAGTTTAAATCGATTTTGTTTTGGTTTTCCATATGTAGTTTGGTTTAACATTTCAGAATCTATATTAGATGAGAACATGGTTCGCAGTAACGGTCACGGAGATCGTCGCGGAGAACTCCGTTCCAGTTCCATTATCGTTTCACGGAACGGTCACGTCACGGAATTTTTTTAAAAAAATATATAAAACATAAACGCTTTTCGCATAAACAAGAACATTTCATACTCTTGAACACCTCTATGTCTGTCCACTCTTCACATAAGCACTAATCAAATCCGAATAAGCATAATCTTCGCATAAGCACTAATCAAATTCGAATAAGCATAAACGATATTACGACAAAAGCTCTCCTGGCTAAATCCATTTTGCCTAATCTACCTAGGGTACTAATCATGGATGTGATCAATTTCCTCAATTCATTCCTTCTCTTTTCACGACTAATTGCAATCTGGATGTTGCCTTCGACCACTCTCCTCTATTCCCCATACATTCTAGTAGATAATCTAACATTTCCTCTCTCAAGCATAACCTCAAACAGTCGCTGGGCCTCATCATTTGCCCTACAAAGCCCAAATATATATACGGCAGCATTGCCCAGAAACACATTGGAGGCGGGGCGGCAAGGGAATGCAGGAATACCCCGGGCGGCGGCGGCGGCGGGTGGGGGAGGTTTGGGGGCTACGTTCCGTGATGACCTGGAACTTTGGAAAGGTTGTCTCCTTTCCCGTTCAGGAACGGCCGGAACGGCCGTTCCGCTACCGATCTTGCGAACCATGGATGAGAATTAAAGATGGCACGCAGGGCACCGGCGAGTTGGTACTTCATGCACCCAGGGATACAGACGAGTTGGTAAGACTTAGTAATGTGAGAGTAACTCCTCCACTTCACGAGTTCGATGATCGTGTGGAGCATATTTCCTACTGAAATATCATATGATATGTTCTGGAGTTAGTCCGTTATATAAATCATTTCTCCAGTATCATTGTCTACTCATATATATCACTCGATTAAAATCTGGATGGGATCAAGAGAATCTGACCTATACATGAGTTACGTCGTTAACAGGTTAATCTTGTTTTAAAAAAAAATACTGTTACATGACAAGGAGAAATTTATTAAGAGTTTAGTACATAAATCCCGGCCAGTTTTACCCGACATATACAGCTAGTGCCTTACACTCCCACCTCTTGTTTTTATACACTGTCAAATTTTGTCTTTATTATTTAGTATATTGCATTTCGCATTCCTTGGTTCACATCAAGCCATCACACCCAGATATCTTTTTCATTTATAAATTTAACATATGAATATGATTATTGATCTTTTTCAGAAAATCATATGATTGATGATTTTAAAATACATAAAGATAACAATAATAGTTATTATATTATTATACCGTTGTTTGTGGTTTTCATTATTATTACTGTATTAAAACTCAAAATTCTATCCTAAAAGTTATAGAAACAATATATGTTTGATGGTAGAATTTTTACGTTAATATCTCTACTTTTCATTAATTCTTATTTTCTGGGTGAAATCATAATGTAAAATCAAATGTTTTAAAATGCTAAATAACTTTAGCCATCCGTAAACATTATTACATTACCGTACGAAATATACAATTAACTTAAATATTAAAGTTGTCTCTCTTGCGCCTTCGCTTCAACGCAAAACCTGCAATTTAGGGGGCCTTCCTCTTCTCTTCTTCGGAGAATACAATGCCATTTTCCCATTCTTCACCACCTTGGCTCCAATCACTATATCGTCCCTGTTCGACAAGAATTCGAACAAAATCGTACTTCCGACGCGTACCTTTCGGCCAACCAAGAAATCGTTCCACCCAACAGTCATTGCAAAGCTCTCTTCCCGTCTCCTAGCCGTCACAATAACTGGCCACTTCTTTGAGCTCGGCTGCGTCAGCAAGAAAATCCTTCCATTTTCCGCGATTCCGGTTGTCTCTGCGAAATCTCTAGGAACTTCCTGGTGTGTATAACAACAACAAACCACAAATGCTTTTAGCATAATGACTTCGATGTTACCTTAGGACCAAAACACTCACCAGTTCGGTTTCGTTACGTTTCCCCAATTTCGCACGGAATCGCAATTGTTTTACAGCCAGAAGACCATGATCTTCAACAATCCTCACATCTTCATCAACGATTTCCGGTTTCACAGCGAGATCTCCGTCAGTTGAGACACCATATCCTGTTTATGAATGTTCATTTTTAACAGACTTTGTCAACAAAGTTTCCAGTTCGCAACTTTTCAGAAACAGGGAGGAAGAAAAGGAAGCAAAGATATACCCACCATGGTGCTCTGATCCGCCCGAGGTATCATTGCAAACAACAAGCTCCTTCTTGCAGCCGCTCATCTCATATACGGAAACGTGGAATCCCGATTCTCCGTCAAACATGAAGAGCAAAAACTGCTTGAATTCCAGAGCAACATCACTGGCGAATTTCTCCCATCCCTCTGTGAAGAAGTGGTGTTCCCCGATCCTCTCGATCCTCACAATCCAGGACTCCCCCGTTTCTACTCTCAGCGTGGCCTTCCGCAGGACAATTTCTGCATGATCTTCGACAAATTGCGGCGGTAATCTCTGCAACACAGATCCAGACACAATTCAACAATACATTCACTGATGCAATCAAAAGTGGAGATACATTCTTACGAGCTGAGAATTGAAGTCATCGGTGATCAAGAGCTTGTAAAAAGAAGAAGCCATCATGTGTTGCTCTTGCTTTCGAGGAATAAAATGTTTGGGTCAAAAGAACTCATAGTGTGGTCCTTTGTGCTGGAGACTTTCTGGTCCTATTAGATTCTTTAAAGAGAGTGAGTGACCCACACTCCATAACATGGTCCTCCTTCAAGGCTGCTGCAAATTAATTACTGCAACCTCCTCCTATAAGGATTATTATCTATATATATATATATCTTTATAAATGTCGACTAAATTTAGTTCCTGGGAGTTACAATATAGGCTTGCATAATTTTTTATGTGATGTAGTTACACTGACAGTTGAGTACATGGACTTGAATAATTTAACATGAGTTCGAGTTCAAACACATCGTCACATGGTATTGCCCTTATGAATCATTTACTATGTCTTGTAAACTGCACCGTTTAAATATTTATTATTGTAGGGGCTTAAGCGTTAGATGTCTCACCTACTTATCAAAATACTTTTAGTCCCTCGATGATTCAACGTAAAAGTTTTGTCCCTCAGATAAAAATGATACATAATTTGTCGTGTCCTCAATCTTGTGGTTATAATGGTACGGATTAACAGAAGGAGGAAAGAATTAAAAAATTTAAAATCTTTTCCAGTTAGTATCGTATGGTAATTAGAGATAATTGATAAACCATGTATATTTGTTTTCAAATGATGAAAGACTGACTTTGCAAAAAAGAAAATATATATGGGTCACAATGTGAAAATGATTAAATGAGGGGTTGTGATTATAAAACACACCTGAAAAAAAGCACCGGCTATGATATGTAGCATCATTGGATATATGTATAGGAATGCTACACTAAACGTAGGCTACATGTAGACGTCATGTAGGTTAGATTTGTTTAAGATTAGGACAAAAAATTCTTCCGAAGGTTCCAAATTCTAAGCAACGAGCATGGTAATAGTTTAAGCTACACCATGCATGTAAACAAGCAAAATGAAGAACTTCAATAAACATCTGTAAATCCTACCAGAAACACAGTTGATTTTCATGCATTGTCCTACCGTCATTTGACAAAATAATGAATATCCCAACATGCCTCTTCAGTTGGTTCCAGAACTTTTCAAGTTCTCGCGACGCCTTTGCCTCAGCCTTCCAGCAATACTATCAGTGGATGGTTCCAGATGTGCACGTTTCTTGGTGGATTCCAAACGTGTTTCAGATGCAACAGAGTTCTGGTTCGTGCCTGTTTCTTGCTCATCACCGCTACAGAGAACTTCAGGCTTAGGTATCAAAAAATCTTTATGATCCTCACTGGCCTCAGTACAGAGAAATTCATTCCTGAGGGTTAGCTGACGAGTAGTCGTTTCCAAGTTATGCTCATCATAGCTACAGAGAACTTCAGGCTGAGTTGGTTTTATATCATTATGATTCTCACTGGACTCGGTACAGGGAAAATTATTCTTTATGGTTAGCTGAGGATTATTAGTCGCCCCTGAGCATTCCCTATCTGGTCGAGAAAGATCATCATCCTCTTGTGGTGTTGCATCTAAGTCTGAAAATGGCAGTGATCTCTTAGCAGAAACTGGAACCTTCATAACACTGGTCTTATCTAAATCTGGATTTGAACGATGAGTTTGCATGAGATAATGTGCGACTGACTTGTATCCTAGACTTGAAATCTGATAGACGGCGAAAAATCCTTAGGTTTGGCTTGTTCTATAAAGATGGTTATAGAAGAAGAATCAAAATAATAAAATTGTGCCTGGATATACCTTCCTGTAAAGGGGTCCAGTTGGAGGCCAACCTTTTGCTTGGCGGCACAAACTACAGTTGCAAATGCCACGACAGACTGGGCAAATCCAGTTAGGATTTCGTTTTGCTTCAAGCACATTTTCTCCATATCTGAAACAAAGTTTTGATGTTCTACAGTTGATTAATGAATGAGTGTACTCATCCTAGAGGAACTTTCCATTCAACAAAATTTGACTAATTGATGATAAAGCTCAGAGATTTCAATTGCATTCAGTAACGCACAAATCAAATTACGGAAACTCGCCTCATGTTACGAGAGCATCAAGGATCAAAGTGGGGCGCAAGCATACAAAAATGCATGATATGCCATATAACATATACCTCATATATAAACAATCCCCACAAAACTGTCCCTGAACCATGTTGCATTTGCAGCAGTGTGTTCGATGGCCAAGGGTTTTTTGCCTGAAATAGAGACCAGTAGTTCCTTAGATGTGCCTGAAACAGCCTAAAGCTTGTATCATAAGGTAAAGAGAGACAAATGGCACTTGGAGAATTTTAACTAAAGCAAAATTGATGCAAGGTGGAAATGAAATTGACAACTTATTGGATTATGTCTTGAAACAATTTTCCCTTCTAAGTTCTAAGGATTCTTCACTTGAATTTGAGGAAAGAGTTAGAATCACATATGCAAGTTTCAAATGCAAGATTAATGCACAAAAGGAGGCATCAACAGTCTAAAGGAATTGAGCAATCAAAACAGTAGAAGGACCTGCATTGGTGACAAGTCTTTCCCATAACCGGATCATAAATCCGCTTCCTGTCTTTTCCATATCCGTCAACGAAAAGGGTCCAACTCGTTTCAGTTCTACCCAGCAACTTTTCATCTTTATCCGTGTAAAACTCTGCCTTGGACCCCTCCTCTCTCAGCGAAGCATAAACTTCCAAAGATGTTTCTTTCTCTGTTGTAGGCGCTTCCGAGTAGTTAACTGGTGTTGAGTTCTGTAGCCTATTAAAAGTGATACACCATACATTCATTCATTTGAGTCTAAAGACTATCATAGTTGGTCAAATAATATTCTCAGGAATTTGATCATTTTCTATAGTTTCCATAAAATACATCAAAGACAAACGAAGCACCGAAAGAAATAAGATAAAGAAACACCTAGAAGAGCGGCGGACTGGGGCCGAGGAAGGCGAAAGGGAGGAGCTCCGAGGGCTTTTCCGATGACTCTTAATGGGTTTCTTGAGGGACTTAAAATTGAGAGACAGGTCGAAAATCCCAAGCTTCTGCATCCTCTGGAGGTTTTCTTTGATTCTTTCTTCTCTGAAGTGCTCGTAGCTTGAAATCTCCGCATTCTCTTCGGCCATCGTTTCCTCCTGATGTTGTGGCTTCATTAGGCAGAGCGAGCAAAGCGCACTGCTTACAACGTTGTGTATGTGGCGCCGTCGGAAATGAAACCCTCAGTGATCAGTGCTGTGTGTTTTTAAAGCATGAAATAGGGAGGTTGGGCTCTCAACGGTCTAATTTTCCAACACTCAGAATCACTATCTTGGGTTTGGTAAAAGGCAATCAAATCCATCGTAATTTTTGTAAATTACATAATTGTCCGGAGAGACACCCTGGCTCAAATTCGGTTCGATTAAACTCGAGTTGGAGTCGGCTCGAAAGCTTCAAACATGTTCACAAAACTATTCTATATATTAATAGAAAAACTAGACATTTAATTATTGAATATATAAATATATAATTTTAATTTAAGCTCACGGTCAGCTCGTATACATGAAAAACTCGATCTATAATTTATTTAATGTATAAATACATTATTTTCATAAAAATAAGGCTCACACGTGCAGCTCATGAACAATCAAACAATAACTTTATAATATTCGAATATATGTAAGTTTAGTTCCATTCAATAACTCGAATAGAATCAGATATTTATAATATTAGGAACCAGATATAGCCCCATTAAAAGAGGACGACTTCAGTCTGCAATAATGCAAGCTGGAATTTGATAATGGGCAGAGCCCAGCATAATTCTCTGTTGGGCTCAGGATCTAGAAACTCTAATAATGGACCCGTAACCCATTCGTCGCCCGTACAAACGTCCTTCATTTTTCAAGAAAATAAAAATATAATGTTTTTTCCTCCCCAAAATCGTAAAACTTAACATACTACGTGTTGGTTTTCATCATTTACTCAAAATTACTAAATCCTTAATATACATATTGTGTGTAAACAAATCAAATCGACTCGAATACTGATATCAATATAATACTGGAATTCGACTTGAATCAAATATGCGAGATTATTAAAAATCATTTAAATTTTATATTTTTTGGCTCGAGTTAACGAGCTAACAGAGCCCTCATGTAAGTTTGACTGGAAATTTTTGAACATATTCACAAACCATTACTTGGTTAATCATGAATTAAGATCTGTGACTGAATGAGCACGGAAGTTAATCATTTTCAAACCCTAAAAGATGTTTTCATCCTATTTTTGTCATATTATCAAATCTCTCATAAATATAAACGCCAATCAACCCAACTTCTAAGAAGATAGACCTAGTTTGTTATTGAAACAATTAATAGTATTCCCAGCAATTTTCCTAATACAGCATGTATGATACTCGAACACGGATTTTCTTGTACCAAACGCAAGCGCATTGGTCCGAACAAATTGAGGCAAGCCATAATTATAGTTAACCAACCCCCAAGAAAAATTAACCCACCATCCCCCATTAATCAACCGAGTCATACCAAAATACTACTCCAACTAAAATCCTAGTCCTTACATCAATCAAAAGTTTCTCAACAAAAAAATTGTGTCTAAACATATATATGCACCTTTTCATGTGTCACACACCAAGACTATGAAAGAAACCATGGCCTTAAACTTGAATCAGTACAATATACTAGCCCTCGTTTTCTTGATCGTTACCATGAATTTGTATACTTTCGTATTTGGCCAGAAAGAAGATTTATCGAAAGGGGCTTCATTCATTTTCGGTGATTCTTTGGTGGATGCTGGGAACAACAACTATATGCAGACTCTGTCGAAGGCTAATATTAACCCCAATGGGATTGATTTCAAGCCCTCCGGCGGGAATCCGACCGGTCGATACACCAACGGTAGAACCATTGGAGACCTTGTTGGTATGTACCCACCAGTACTCGTTAATTTACTATGCCACATAGTGATATGTGCCTGAAACACACGGAACATAATGTGTTGTAGGGGAGGAATTAGGACAGCCACACTACGCCGAGCCGTTTCTCGCCCCGAACACCTCCGGCAATGTTGTTTTGCATGGGGTTAATTATGCTTCAGGTGGTGGAGGGATCATGAATGCCACCGGAAGAATTTTTGTGAGTAAAACATGTTGGAAACAGTTCCGTCACATTAATATTTACCACACGATTATCAGTGGAACTTATAATTTACATAAGAATATTTTGGCAGGTGAATAGGCTCTCAATGGACGTTCAAGTAGATTACTTCAACATAACAAGGAAACAAATCGATGGATTGTTGGGTTCATCCAAGGCAAGAGACTACATTGCTAAGAATTCCATTTTCTCCATTACAATAGGGTCCAATGATTTCCTAAACAATTACCTCCTCCCCGTGATATCAATGGGTGCAAGAATAACACAAAGCCCCGATGCATTCGTCGATGATCTCATCAACCATCTAAGAGGTCAACTCACGGTACGCACCACAAATAATATTTTGATAAATATCCTAGCACAAAGTCGAACATGGTCGAAATCGAGTTTCGAGTTACATAAAATTACTTTAAGGGAAGAAGTATTTATAAAAATTGCAGAGACTATACCAACTTGATGCAAGGAAGTTTGTGGTGGGAAATGTGGGGCCGATTGGTTGCATTCCATATCAGAAAACCATCAACCAACTCGGCGAGAATGAATGCGTTTCATTACCCAATAAGCTTGCACTTCAATACAACGCCAGGTTAAAGGATCTTCTACAAGAACTAAATGACAACCTTAAAGGGGCCACGTTTGTACATGCCAATGTCTTCAATCTTGTCATGGAACTCATCACAAACTACGCGAAATACGGTAAGTACGTCGTATGCGCGAGTCGACGAATGAAATGGTCCATGCAAGTATATATATTCATCCCCAGTCACGAACTAATTTAATTTTCTTCAGGGTTTACAACTGCGACTAAAGCTTGCTGTGGAAACGGAGGGCAGTTTGCGGGTATAATCCCGTGCGGACCGACCTCGACTATGTGCTCCGATCGGGACAAGCACGTGTTTTGGGACCCTTACCATCCAAGTGAAGCTGCGAATATTATAATAGCCAAGCAACTAATCGATGGTGACACCAGATATGTATCTCCCATGAACCTCCGGCAACTCCGAGATCTCTAGTGAAGTTTTCTTCTTCTTTTTGTGTAGATGATCACATGTTTTCTCTACTTTTTCATTGCTTAATACGTGTGTTGTAACTTGTAACGTGTGGACTGTGGTTGAAAAAGAAAAAAAAAGTTGATGAGAAACCAAACATTCGATATATACAAATCTTTTTCTATTTCCCAATTCTTTTCTCTTTTTCTATTCTGTTCTCATCACTTGCACAATACTGATATATAAAATCTGGAATTGCATATTCCCCCCAAGATTCAGAAACCATCTTTCCATTGTTTTTTATTCCAAAATGAAGATGAAATTAATCTCAAAGCAATTTCACTTCTTATTAATTATTGATATTAAAAAATTGTACATACATGTAAGGAGTTGAACAACCTTCATTTCTCCATCTTTGATACACAATCCCCATCCCCCCTCCCATGGTCTCTTCTTGTTTTTCAGAAAGAATACTCCCATCATTTATATATCGATACTTTAAATTTGTCCAACGATTAATACAACTAACTATTTACTATTTGAAGATTTGAATTTTTTTCACATTTGCAAAACTACTTTTGTATACAAACAAGTTTAATCAATTGTTTAATGTTTGAGATTTCATTCAAAAATTGGTCAAACTATTCAATTGACCACAACAACATATATTCCATTAAAGGCAAATCAGGGACAACTCGTATGGTAAGTTGGAGCTTGGAAATAAAATTGAAATTGAGCAAGGAAAATGACAATGTGATGTGCGAATGGGACAAGAGGGGAGGGGGGGCTATATTCTTCCTAGGAAAACACGACAAATAGAAAGAGGAAGCACACAAACAAAGTGGCAGATATCACATCTGCTCTGTAACACCAGACATCATATATTATCGTAACTTTTTTTTTCTGGAAAAATTGTTTTCTATATACAAAAGAAATCTTAGAATTTATACTCATTAGCTGTTCAGTAAAATGTTTTCATCGATAACTCCGAAAAAATAAACAAAAAATAAAACCCCCATATTATTAATTTTAACCCTTCGTCGTAAGCCTCAATTTCACATATATATACTTCATAAAAACTGTTCTTTTATATATATATATATATAGAGAGAGAGAGATAATTTAGTTTTATTATTAATTGTCCATCCTGTAGAGTGGTAGAGAAGGGACAGAGGGCGTGCCTGGTGCAGCAGCATTGTGGAAAATGACTTGATAGGCAGTCAAATTGAACAACTACTTATTCTCTACCTGCACAGCGTGCCACCCTCAATCTGAATGCTAGATTTATGATTTACAGTAATAATAATTTCGAACTCTAGCTCTATACTTTTAAATACAGAATAGTGATCCTAAGAATAATCTTAGTCAGACAATATTTAAGAACATAATCCTTTCAAATAGGTTGGTTTGGTTAGTAGACAATTTATGTCATCCGACACTGGACCTTACTTATTTAACACAGAACTATATCTGTTATATCAAACAGGTGATTTGGATTGAAATTCCATCACCATATCGATTTATGCTCCAAAACAAGCAATTTGGAGATGGCCAACTTTGATATTAACAAGTGACTATTCATAAGTAATGATTCTAGATCAAATAGTACAAAAGCTTGATTGTCCTTGGAGAAACAATTAGTGCCATATTTTGTGAAGCAAAATTTGGTTTAATGAGACAAAAATATAGCAATATGGTGGATATGATTCATGAAGATGATGGGTCCCGCAATCCAATTATAAGCGCCACGCTAAGCCGACATTGCATGATATTGACTGTCCTAATTCAATCAACATTACATCACTCAAATCTTTTTCTTCTTCCCGCCTATGTCTCTTCAACTTGTTCTCGCCAATTTGTCCCTCTCAGACTTTGTTTCACATTTCCTTCTCTTATTTTTTTTTTTTTGCAAAAAAAAAAGAAAGAGATATTTGAGAATACATTATGTTGTTGCATTCCTTCGATTTCACGGCCTTAATTCTCTTGTGATTCAAACTAAAATGAAATTATTTGAGAAAACAAAACACAAAGTATATATGTTATTTCATGGCATCAAACCAATGAGGAGCAGACCAGACAAAGCCTGATTGTCGCCGACAACCAAGCTGTAAAAAGCTGCCCACCATCGTAAGAATAGAATAGAAATAGTGAAATACTTCGTTTTAGCAAAAACCCACACACAGAATCTCTCGAATCCGCCAATAAATACAAGCATTCGCGAAGCTCCAACCACATTTTCACTTCAAAAAACCCGAAGATAGAAAATGGCTAGTGAGGTTACTGAGAGGAAGACCACCAAGTCTAGTCACGCCGGTGTACAACCACCGGAGCCGGAACATCTTCCCTGCCCCCGCTGCGACTCCATCAACACCAAGTTTTGCTACTACAACAACTACAACTTCTCCCAGCCCCGCCACTTCTGCAAGTCCTGCCGCCGCTACTGGACCCACGGCGGAACTCTCCGGGACATCCCCATCGGAGGCGGCAGCCGGAAGAATGCCAAACGCTCTCGTATCGGCGTGGCTGATGCCAGTTCCGGCGCTGTTACCCCGTTCTCATCACCTCGTCAAGACTTCCGCCGCCTTCCAGGCATGAGCTCTCAGTTCCTGATGCCCATAACGGCCGATCATGGCCCCGCCGCCGTGCCGTTCATGGAAGTGAAAGCCGGGTTGAACCTGAACGCTTGTGGGAGTTATACTTCACTGTTGAATACTCAAGGGACTGGGCTGTTGGCTTTGGGTGGGTTTGGGCTTGGTATAGGGCCTGCGTCTGAAGATATGGGCTTTAGCCTGGGAAGATCGGTGTGGCCGTTTGCTGGGATGCTGGAAGGTGGGCCGACAGGCGTTGGGGCCATGTCCGGAGACACGTGGCAGTCTGAAAATGGGAGGGGTGGGTTCGTGGGAAATGGGGATTGTTTCTCAGTTCTCGCACCCGCTTCATTACTTAAGTGAAATGTCGTAGTTGAAATCGCATCCGAATACCTAAATCATCATTAGTGGAAATACATCTACTCATGTTTCAATCCGCAAGAAATTCCAAGGTTCAACTTAATCCCGTTTCAACAATGATAGAAGGAATTCGAGAGACATCGATCAGACAGTTGCCAAAATACAAGTCTTTATTCAATATAAAATGGTATGGTACTCCGTACTCGTCAATTGGAGTTGTAGATCACAAATCTTCTGCTCAATTTTTCAGCAAATTTTGAGGTACGGACGTTGGATGTTTATGGTTTTTCTCACGACAAACTATTATTGCATGGCCTATTTTCTCGGCTCAGTGTTTCGAGGAACTTGCGGTATCAGTGACCCGTGAAAACTTTATCTGCATCGTAATCAATTTCACAATTAATTGACAATAATGAACGTCTCCGGAAACAAGTAGAGTTGGGATAAACCTTCGCCAATCTCTTGATCTTGAGACATAGTTGCAACCTCTATATCAAAACAGCAAGAAAGTCTTTTTACTCCATACTGAAACACCTGTTTTCAGCTGCTCGCTTTAATGGAGCAACCCATACAGCATTTCACAAGTAGAAATATGATATCGAGAAAAGCACTTTCGGAAAGAATCACTCACAATGATACGGGTAATATACTGCGATGAGAAGATAATACAAAAGTAATGCTCAAACTGCAGACCGACCCTAAAATTTGTAATCGGTGAATAATGAGGACGTCAGCGTCGGATAAACCGAATAGTATACTAGTATGAATTATAATGTACATGGACGATGCTCCAAACCCTGAGGGGAAATGACAGTCACAGCATATATTTTGACATAACTTGCATATGGTGAAGGCAAACCAACCAACTACTTGAAAAAACAGGAACGAATACAACAAACTGTAACATATACAAATATAATAAAGGAACTTTCAACTTATTATGTGGCTGACCTTGACTATATCTCGAGCTCTATCCATGTTTCGACGATAAAAGTTAATGAATGTAAGCTCATCACTTTCATTCAATAAGAATAACTTGACAAACTACAGCCTCAGTCACCCCTGCTTTTTAACCTTTGCCCATGTTTTTATGGTCGCTCCCTCACTTCTCAATATTCGTAGCAACTTTTCCGTCAAGGATCACCACTTTCTCCTTCTTTAACCTCGTGGTTAGTGCACATATAGTCGAATAAATATTGGAACTAGGGAACTAAATATCTTTCAAATAACTATATCTATGATGTACATATTTTTTCTATTCAAACAGAAACAGAAAATCGAAAATAGATCGGCTTAGTTATATTCTCAAAATAATGATTAGCCTACAATTGATACAAGCATGTAACTTGGCATGTGTATGAAGTTGAAATGAGGTCAACGGTATCTACTTTGTTTTCAATGGGCATCAAGTTGCCGAGAAGTTTACGCAGCTCAAGTTGTATTTCATTGTTTTGCAGGTGTGTTTCATCCCCTGAAGAAAAGATATGAACATTGTTGCTGATTTCTATCCAGCTTAGTCCAGGTTCTTTGTCCGACACAACTTCTCTCACATTTCTCCTTATCTTTGAGACATCATCCCATCTGCCGGCTGCAGCATATAGCTTTGTGAGCAGTATATTTGCAGCAATATCTTCGGGATTTAAGGCTAAAATCTGCTCCGCAGCACGAACACCGCCTCTCAAATTTCTGCTCTCGATAGAGAAACACAAGATCGTTCTCCATAGTTCCAGATATTCATCGGCAAATGGTGATTCATCGATCAACTTCTCAGCCTCTTCCATTAATCCCACTCGACTTAACAGGCTTATCATACAAGAAAAATGCTTCGGTCCTGGTGTTAAACCACTTTCTTTCATGTAGTTCCAGAAAAACCAACTTTCATTCACCAAGCCACAATGACCACAAGTAGCAAGTAAAGATATGAATGTAACGTGATCAGGTCTAAGATCATGTTTAAGAATCTCTTCAAATAATTGAAATGCTTCCTTGGCTTTACCATGGTGACCATAACCTCCGAGCATCGAGTTCCAACACTTCAAATCACGATCAGGCAGACAAGAGAATACACATTCAGCAGCTTTAAGTTCCCCAATTTTTACATACATATTTACCAAGGATCCATTAACACATGTTTCAGTGTCACTCCCAGTTTTTAATGCCAAGGAATGAACCATCTCCCCTTGTCTAAGAGTTGCCTGATCGGCACACGCGCTCAAAGCACTACTTAAAGCGAAGCTATCTAATTTTAAACCTTCATGGCACAACCCACGGAAGAACTGCAATGAGATCTCACTTTCCCCGATCCTACCGTTCCCCCGAATCATATCAGTCCAAAGAACAACATCTTTGTTTGGAATAACATTGAAAATCTTTTGCGATGACTTGCCATCATCATTGCTGAAGTACATGGATATGAGTGCGCTTCCGATATAAAGACTTCTTGCAAAACCTGCTTTCTCAATTTGGGCATGAAGTGGTTCCCCACACCTGGAAGCGGGGTATACACCTGTACCAGATATAACTGTTGCAAAAGTATATTCATCAGGTTTAACACGTGATAAACGCCCCAACTTAACAAACATAAACATTGTCATATCTCCATCTCCACTCTCGGAAAACCCGCCAATAATTGAGTTCCAAGAAACCAAATCTGGATTCGCAATTCTTGAAAAAACCTTAAATAATGCATTTATGTCACCACAGCTACAATACATGTGAAGCAACACATTTTGCAAAGGCAAATCAACGTAAGTTTCCGATACAAGAACTTTGGCATGCATTAGTTTCCCCACCACATGATTTCCCAATATGGCACAAGCTTTCAAAACCAATGAGTATGTAAATTGGGAAGGAGTACCCTCATCCTTTAGCATATTCTTAAAAATCTCAAGACCTTCCATTATTTTCCCATTCTTCACACAACCCGAAATAACTGCATTCCAAGCAGTGGTGTCTTTGTCAGTCATAAGAGAAAACACTTTTTTAGCACAATCCATATACCCCAAATCCGAATACATTCCAAGTAGAGAGGTCTGAACAAGGAGATTGTTGCAGAATCCTCTTTTTACACAACAATTATGCAACAAAGAACCCAATACCTCGTTTCCTGGTCCCGACAATGCGTGTAAAAGACTGGTGAAGGTTGAGTCATTCGCCACCAAGTTCCCATTTTCCAATTCATGAAACAAACAAAATGCCCGATGGGCTTGTTGCGGACTACGCGAATAGGCTGAAATCAGCGCGTTATACGATATGATATTTCTATGCGGCATTTTGTCAAACAAGAGTTGGGAGTCCTCTAAAGACCCGCAGCGTCCGTACATGGACAGAATGTTGTTGTGCAGAAACGGTGATACCCGGTGGTAGTGTGTGGATGTAGTAAGTAAGGCATGAAGTTGACGCGCTTCCCGGAGAGAGGTCGCGGCGGCGCATTTTCGTAAGAGGACAGTCGCCAAACACGAAGCTTCAATCGGCTGCAATGGTGGCATATATAGACCTTTGCTCCACACATTACACACGGGTATAACAAATTTTCGGCAATCTATCTTGTCCACTGGTATAATAAAAATTCCATTTTATTCCATTTTTACAAATATTAATTCTTATATAAAGTTTAATTTAATAATCATAAATTAGTAAAATTCAATTTCCAATTAATAATACTGATTTTACGTTTTCTCGTGACTCTTATATTAGAAGTCAATAACATGTACCTATTGAGTAAAATCTCTCCAAGATATACATCTTATGTATCAAAAAATTAATCTAGTAGTTTTTAATTATTAAAGCCTGATGTCAACTGATTTTTCTATTCATATGGCTGATCAAGTTACAGGAACTCGATTTGATTAGTTTGTTAGTAATAAGATAAGACAGTATTACTATGTAAATATATTATGTACATAGAGTCAAGAAACTAGCTATCAATTATGACAAACTGATGTTCTTATGTTCTGGGTTTTAGTGATGTACAATGTCCATGCACACACAAACCAACGATGAAGCTTGTCATTTTGCTAGTGTCAACTCTCAATCAGCTCCGGCCTGGAAACGCATTAAATTCTGATTTATCTGTAAACTAGCAATTGAATTAAGACGCGATATGGAAGAGAGTAAGAAGCAAAAGCACATCGTGCTGATTCATGGGGCATGCCATGGTGCATGGTGTTGGTACAGAGTTACGACAAGGCTGAGATCCCAAGGCCACCGTGTCACCGCCCTGGACATGGCCGCTGCCGGAGCTAATACCACGCCTTTGGCAGAGGTGAGCACTTTCTCCGACTATTCGCAGCCGCTGATGGAGTTGTTGGAGGCTTCGCCGGCGGAGGAGAGGGTGGTTCTTGTCGGGCATAGCATGGGTGGGATTAATATATCCCTCGCAATGGAAAAATACCCCAATAAAATTGATGTTGCTGTTTTTGTTACTGCCTTTATGCCCGGCCCTGACCTCACTGTCCATGCTATTCGTCAAGAGGTAAAGTAAAAATCATATCAACAAATTAAGAGTTGCAATATTCTAACAATATTAATTCTATGTTTCTTTATAGAAATTCATCCTTTTATTTTATTAACAGATATATAACTTATTTCGTGGATATATATATATATATATATATATATATATGTAGCAATTAGAGACCGGCGTTTCGCTTGTTATAATCCCCGATTCGATCGGAGGTCGATTTTCGACAAATCACCTGATGTTGATAAATGCCACATCAAAGACAGAAAAACAATATTGGGTCTGGACTAATTATTACAATAGCAATTATAAGTGACCATTTGATCACATATATTGGATTTTTCATTGTCTTCATTGCATGTAAAGAAATCGTGATATATATTTGACATGTTTTTAATTTGTTGGATATGAATACGTACTCATATGTACAGCACGAGAGGCAAGTGGAGAGTTTTCTGGACTGCCAATTATCGTTTAGCAACGGAGAGGACAAGCCTCCCACCTCCTTCCTCTTAGGCCCAAAGTTTTTGTCCTCTCACTTGTATCAACTCTCTCCTCCCGAGGTAACCCATGATTGAACCACATTCAATAATTAATATATATATAGTATGCAAAACGAATGTTTATCTCAAATATATTTATGAATAAAACCAGCATTTTATGGAGATATAAGATATTATATATTTAGCTGATTGTGCATGCATGCATACACGATATCTTGAAAAGGAAATGCAACACAATCACCTCATTTGAAATCCAAATAATTATTGGTCTTTCAACCATTCTTTTCTATATATATATACTTATTTTGATGATGTTGGTATGTATAGGATTTTACTCTGGCAACTTCACTGGTGAGACCCATAGGACTTTATCAGGATGCGCCTGATCTGTTGAAAGAAACCCATCTGTCCAAAGAAAAATATGGTTCGGTTCGACGAGTTTATGTTGTTTGCGAATATGATTACGTTTTAACGAAAGAATACCAGGAGTGGATGATTGAAAATAATCCGACAGAGGAGGTGAAGATGATTCATGGTGCGGATCATATGGTCATGTTCTCCAAACCCCAAGAATTGTGTGTCTGTCTACAACAAATCATGGGAAATTAACTGATATTGATCTTCAATGGCTTCCCTTACTCTTGGTTTTGAAGTTATTTGCATGTCTGTCTGAAATTTAGATGCCATGAAGATTCAATATGGGTCACTTGTGTACATGAAATTGAGTGAATAAAGTGGACAATCTGTTTGTGTTAATTTGTGAATTGCTGGGCGTGCCAGGCGCTCGTGCGCCAATTCGTGTAAAAAAGTGTAAAAATATCTAACTTCTAAAATCAAAAACGAAAATAGGAACTAAACTTGACCGTCAGTTATAATCTCCTAAACGATATGATGCCGAAAAGTAAAAATGATCAAATTGAAATTCATAGGAATAAACTCCTGACATTGATTTGTATTTTCAACAAAAATGTAGGATGTTTACAAGAATGTAATAATAAAAACAAAGTCGAAAAGTTGAATTGAAATGCAGAAAGCCTAATGAAACTAGGAAATTTGAATGATAAATTTGCTGAGAATTGACAGTAAGTTGTGCAGACTTTTGTGCTGAGTTTTTGTGCAGATTGTTGATGATTCTCTGTTGATCGTCTTCTCTTTATGTTTCTTCATTGGGGAGTTTACCCATGTTCACACGTTTTGGGCCACGTTCCACAACTCCCAACTGTTTTGGCGCTCACTTCTTTTCTTTCATGGACCGGGTTTGATTATAAATGGATTTGGGCTTTTCGCTGACTAGGCTTCTCGCCTTTCCAATGGGCTAATTATTTTTTAGCACCAACACAATCTTTATTGAATGCTCTTCGCCTGGTTATTTCAACCAAGAAAATGTACAAATTGTCCATGGCCAAATTGATGTAGGCACGAGGGCATTAGATCGGTTTTGATACCAAAACGTCGAGAGCTGAAGTTGAGATAATATATGCAAATACCCTCACGCCCAAAAATATAGGTCAGAAGCGTTGAGTATATCAACGTGAGGGACGTACGAATAGCCTATATATAACGGTGGTCCTGTACTCAGATAGCATGTTAAAATCGTAGCCCAAAATTAACTAATTCAAGTGTGAACGTTATCCAAGTGCATACATATTTCGAAGGATTTGATGTAACCGACCTACCATAGATAATATCTAACGTCATAACATAATAAGGGCTGATACAGTGGGCACCTACTATGGACACTTTATGGACACCTGTGTGATGTGGCAGCACCAAGAAATGTCACGTCACAGCCTATCAAATTTAATAACATAATATATGTAAAAATAAATGGTATATATAAGTTAAACAAGCAAAAGAGTTTCCATCGTAAGCAGTGGGCAGTGCAGGTACGTGAGAATCAAAGAATGAATAATTGACTGAATTATTATTGTGGTGGAAGCGCATATATTGGACCGTACTCGGGGATAAAAGTGAATGAAGCGGGTCATGGACCCAAGAAAGACTATTTGCCGCATAAAGGGGGACAACAACCGGGCCGGGGCCCCATTTACGATGTGCAAGTGAATTCCGATTGAATCGAATCATTCTCCCTCCCCTTTCACATATTATTCATCATTGTTATTATTATTTTTTTATTAGATTTACCCTTTTATATAGTTAATTTCATTTTCATGGCTACTATGCACAAAGTACATTGCTTTCGATCTATAATGCAGAAAATATAGTGTCCAATCTTCCAATACTACGCCGACTGCTAACTTTTTAATGGTTTTTTTAAACTAAATTCCATTGATTTTTTCTATATATCTAGCTAGGATCATCGAAGGTGGTGGTATAATAATTGAATGTGGTTGATAGATTTGAGAGCATGAAAAGGACGTGGCGAGAATGTCGAGCACTGTAGATGAGTGAAGGTGTGACTGTGAGGCGCATGCAAGGAGAGAATAGAGGATGAGAATATTATCTGCCCCAGCTGCCCGGCCACCACCATTCTCACGTCCTTTTCTGCTGCCCCACCACCACCAATCACCACCACACATATAATTCAAATAAAGTACCGATTTATATAATATTCAAATTCTAAAGTTAGTAACTATTTTATTTATTTTTGATATACTCGTATCTTTTTGGTTGAGGTTGTGTTTCCGGACGGCACGCGCGGTCAGGTCAATTCAGGTGTACGTACAGAGTATCTGTTTCCCTCTGTTCAATTGCTGGATTGTGCAGATATATCGTTAGTAATTTACATCTTATAATAATAGAAGACGATGGTAAAAAGTACTCCTTGTCCGTAGATTGAAAATATTCTACCGTGTCCGGTGAAAATTAATTTATCGTATGAGTAATTCATTTATCCGGTAACCCTTTTTAGCATTTGATACCACTAAATGTTTAGCTCGGTATCCAAAGTAAAACTTTTCTTAGAAACGATGCTAATAGCTCTTCATCAGCTCCACTAGACCACTCCTAGCTCGGGAGAGCATCTTGCTGACTAGACACGACACCTCGGGATTTCGGTATACGGCTAGTATAGCATCCCAACCTAATAGCATAACGAGTGATAGTCCGACCCCACATGAGCAACTTGGCCCTCTTGATTAATTCATGATGAATACGCTGACAAAATATGGAAGAAGCCATCCCTACCTGCAGATGGTAGGTGAGACTACATGTCAGGCCCACTACAATTCATAATTATCCATACAAGTTCATCCAACCACTTTGTTCACCTATAAATATCCAGGTAGATCATCTCTTTTATTTGTTCAGTGACTTCATTTCTTCTATTATATACATACTATTTGCCTTCGAACACTTATTCTAACTTAAGCATTGGAGGGATATTGTAAGTGAGGCACAGCCCGATCTCCCGAGCTAAAAATAGTCGAAATCCCCGACCTGATCAATCTCACATGGTGGTAGCTCATTGGCTGGGCAAAATTCGGTTACATCAGCATTATTTATCCGGCTAGTTTTTTGTGCGGTGAATCATTATCCGGTGAAGATTTTTCGAGCATAAACTTATTGAATAGTGAAATGGAAGACTTGTTTCGATATGTGTAATTCAGAAGCAAGACGAGATTGTGTTGAGTCTTCATCTCATTATTCTTTAGTTTAATGCTCTAATTAAGCATACCTCAATCTGAATTAACTTAAACATCCGGTGAAACTCTTTTCAGTTCCTGCAATAAATTAAAGGTTCTATTTGTTCTATCCATCACAAACTTTTCCAATATACATCAACCAAAAAAAATATTTGTTTATTTCAAACGCAACATATTAATCAGGAAGAAAATTGTACATTATAAGTGGGTTGGAATTTCAATCAAGATTTTGTAACAGTTGAATAAAATTCCGTGTCTGAGGATTACAGATGAAATAGAAGAAGAAATTGATAATTTTGTGTAGTATGGTTGGTCTCTCCATTTATGGAACATAGTCTTGTGATTGAAGTGTCACCAATAATGGATGTAAGAACAAGCATGTCTTTTTGGTCATGCTGGTCGTTTTCTTTGTTATCTTTAATTTGTTTCAGTCCAGGTCTCGGGCAACCCGCTTCCACGTTACTCTCGAAACATTTACATTCTGTTACCAAATAGATATTTTCAAGTTTGATTATTTATATATTATCAGAACTGATCTTCATGTCATCTTTCCATTTCTTTGTAAAATTTAGGAGTTTTTCAACACAAAATTGTTGGTGTAATGTGATAAACATCGAGAACCCCCACCATCTCAAGAGGTATTGACTATATAATTAAAAGAATAGAACATTTGGACCAAAATAAAGAATAAAATTAAATGAAATTGTGATTTTTTTCATAAATATTAACTTTATGCGTGCTCTATATAGTTGAAAATTTTACATCCCTCCCTATATTAAAAATTTGTGGTCAACTGAATATATTTCAAATGGACAAAATTCAAGATTAATATCTTTAATAGCATCCAAAGCAGTCGTTTTTAACCTTGCTTCCGTTTTTTATACTATTTTTAATGAAAACCTAAGATATTTTTTAATCTTCGTGTTATACTATGTTGGTATACCGGGAGTCCATTGTTGTCCTTAATATTTCTCGGAATTATCACCAAATAATCTTTGGTATTATACGTTCATTAATTTGACCAGCAGCTTTTCATGCATTTGACATGTGTATCTGTACTGTCTGTGTGAATAAATATTCAAATGAAGCAAGTAAATGAGGAGGGTTACTTTGTTCCAAAAAATGTGACATGGAACACCATAGATAATTATACATAGTAAAATTTAAATTCTGGTTCGTAAAGATCTATATAATAAATCATATTCCTAATTATAAAGTTAAACTGCTTGCCTCAATCAGACTCATTTGATACATTCTAGCATGTTTAAGCTAATTACAATACATTTTTTAAGACAAATTAAAAATTAGAAATGAGTTTTTAGAAAAGAAATGAGAAATTAGGATAAGGTTTAATTAACTCATTCTACGATGTTTCTTTGTAAATAAACATGTTCTGCTAAATTCCAATTTTAATCTTTTCTTTTTTGGGAAAAAAGATCCCTTCATTGGGTATACGACTAGTTTCTTTTTAATGCCATAAAGTTTTGATCTTTTCCCTTAAATCTAACATCATTATTTAGGTTTAATCCAATTAAGGATCAGTGCTTCATAATTGACATAATGATGAAATTGAAGATGGATTGATTCAAGCACACGCACAAACAAATTAAAGCTGCACACAAACAAACAAATTATGAAGAACTAGCTAGCTAGCATGCACAATGAATCCCCCTCGTGTTGCTAAAAAAGTGGCAGTATCATTAGTAATTATACTAGGTTGATCGAGTGTTCAATTAAGTTTTTTTTTTAACTTTAATTCAATAATCGATCGGTGAGGCCAAATTGAAGCCATAAGTTTCGGCCATTAAGTGCGGTGGTGGGGTACTATTCTTTAACACACTCGAAACCATTTCTTTTCTACTTGGATTGATTTCGACAGCTACACGACAAATTTAAGTGTAATCTCCCTATGCCAAACTTGCAGTTTCCACTCTTGTTTAGTGTGTGAAATGAGTGAATTTTCGACATGCTGCATGCAAGACCTTTCAATATACTGTTTTAATATATCTAAAAATTATTTTCCCATGTGAGAAAAATTGATCTAACCGAGAAACAAACCCTAAATAATATGGAAGAAATTTGAATATTATATGTTTCACAGTTGTAATATTGAGTCAGCAGATAAATATGATCGAGATCTATTACAAAATTTAATCATCAAAGTAAAAAAATAATAGTACATCGTGGCATATGGAGAATACAGGAGATGAATTAATGTAATATCTCAATTATAATAAACTATTAGAATTGTGTACGTTACTGATCCGAAAACAAAAGGACTAAGTTTTTGTTTTCGAAAGTAGACAAAGGAGCCTGTCCCTTTACTTTGTTACATCCTATATAAAAGATTTTTCTATCTTAACTTCTTCTGTTCCTTCCTCTAAGTTCCCCCATAAATTGTTGGCTCACCAATTCAAAACCCTTTATTTTCAACTGAAAAGAAACAAAGGTAAGCTCCCATTTACATGTTTCCTCATCTCTTTTCACACAATCACAGAGTAAATAGTGAAACAAACAATTTTCTTCATCTTTTTCCACTAAAAAGGACTAACAAATTTCTTCTTTTTTGGTTGGTTCTTTTGTAGATCTACAAAGAATAGGAAAAGATGATTCAAGAGCTTCTTGGGGGAGGCAACGTTGGCTTAATTGGTGGGGAAAGATCCAAATTTTCTGACCCTAATGGAGGTTTTCTTCATGGCTCCGTTTCTCCTTCGCCGTCCAGCACACCTTCACCCTCTTCTTCAGCTGGAGCTGCAACTGCACCAGCGGCTGCGATGGAGAATCTGAGATGCCCACGATGCGATTCTTCCAATACGAAGTTCTGTTATTATAACAACTACAACCTCACTCAGCCACGCCATTTCTGCAAGACTTGCCGCCGCTACTGGACAAAAGGTGGTGCCTTGCGCAACGTTCCCATCGGAGGTGGATGCCGGAAGAACAAGAGCACAACAATAGCTGCAGCGGTGGGGAAGGCCTCGAGTACTGTTGGAAAGTTGAAAACGTTCTCACCGGAGATGGGGAAGTCAACCGCCTTGTTCAGTGGCTTTGAGCAAGCTGATCCTTTCACTCAAAGCCCCATTCTATGGGCCACACCTCAAAATTCTCACATACTTTCCTTACTAAGAGCAAACCAACAAAACCCTAGTCCTAATCCACTCTCCAGTCCTGGAAAAGTAGAAGGTGGTTTGTTTGGATCACCACACTCGGTGACAGATTGTTCCATTCCCAATTCGTGGTTTCACTCTCGGGCCTTAGGCTTCGACCCTTCAGGCCCGATCCCGGTTCCACCTATCGGCCTGTCAAATTCTTTCCACAGAAACAATCAGCACCAAGCTCAAACAAACCAAGCCATTATGCTCGGTGAAGTTCAAAACAATGGGATTCAAGAACTCTATCAAAAATCAGATCTTCACCAAATTACTATCCTGGTAACGTGCAGCCGGTACTTCTTGGAAGCATGGTGTCTTCCCCTTCTTCTTCCACCATTTTCGAATCGGCACCGGCCATCCCCGGAGCCGAAATGGGCTTCTGCAGTCAAACTATTTCTTGGCCAACTGATCATCTACCCACTACAAATGGTGCATATCCTTAAGCGGATCAAAATCGGTATTTACAAATAATTATATACTGCACGGGACCATTAATATATGCGCCCATGACTTAATCATCATTTGATCATAAAGTTTATAAGTGGGTACGTACTCCGCATAAATTACTTTATTATCGAACGATAATTAATTAATGCGGCGAAATTTCAAATACTCGTGTAGTGTATAATAAGATATACTTCATTAGTTTCATTTACAAAGCTAGCTAGGGTTTGGGGTTATTATTTAACTGTCATTTGGAGTGTGGTATATCATATATGGGTGAATTTTCCTTCTTAGTTATTTAAGTGTGTTTAATTAGTTTATGGTGTGTGTTGTAATTGTGAGGGGTGTGGGAGAAATTTTAGATGTTCAGTGATTATCTGTGCATGGTTTATGCTGTAGATTTCATTATATTATAAAATTAAATCATTGGAACTGGTATTAATTTTGTTTATTGCATGATGCTCAATCCACCAATCCTAAATAATATTTTTGATATGTGGGAAGCTTCACACTTCACAAAGAAGATTTGGGTTGTACAATATCTTGAATCTAATTTAATATAATCTTTCAATCGTATGCCCTTTTCTTTTCTTCATAATATAAGGCCAGAAAGTATATATCTATATCTATATAAAATTTTTTGAATGTATATATAATATAGTGCTTTAATTATACATATAATCTTGATGATATGCTCAAAGATTTGAACTAGGAAGACAATGCGGAGTAAGCTTGGTTTGAACAGACCGGGGAAGATTCTTGATTTGTTGTTGAGCTTTATCTATTATTATTATTATTAAGGTTTCCCAGACTGGAAAAACGTGATTCTCACAGTTGGAAGGAGAATCCTTCCAATATGGCGAACTGCGACCCAAGGTAATTAAATTAATATGTTTAATTAGATAGTTAAATTAACTAATATGTTTAAATCATATCATTAAATTATTAAAGGCATATCTTAACTTCTATATTTATTTTATTTCGATGCATATGACGGTGAGGACCACATACAGCACCAGGTGTCAACACCTGTTAGAGTCCAATATATATAGATTATGACAAAAGCTTATCTTAATAATTAAATAAGCCAAATATAGTTCACACATGACTTCAATAATAATACTATTTATTCTATATTTCTATACAAGGAAATTCATCGCCCTTTTTTTCTTTAAGGATGCTGAAATAGACTACTCAATTCGCACAGAAATCGAGGTAGTGACCGCATTTTGGCATGAGTTGTTATGACTAAATGGCTTAGTTAAATGCATCACTTTTGTATTGGGCTGACTTTAGGCCCTATAATAATTATTCTTGGGCCGATAACCAAAAAACCTGGGCCCTCTATTTGACTGGGTCGCTGTTTCTCGAATGTCTTATGGTCATTACCCTTTGTAAAAAATAACTTCGTCAGATTTACAATTTCTTTCCCCACACTGGTAGAAATTAATCTCTAATAGTATATAGGATTAATATTAACAATAAGAAAAATTAGGTTCTTATATCTTCATTCGAAACTAGAATATTAAATTTAAAATTTTAAAGGAATTAAATTGAAAAATGTAAAGGAAATACAATGTCAAAAAATTAAATCAAGCACGAGGGACATCTCAAGCAAGGAAGAGAGGAATTGAGCAAATAGGTACTAGCGTATTTTTAATTAACATCTATACCGTAGAAAAATAATTTAAGACAATTTAATAGAAGTATTTATATACACAGGGAAATTCTTTTATAATCTACAAAAATAAGATTTAAATATTTGTAATTAATCTTAACTGATGAACCGAACAGTCTCTAAAAGTTACTAGAAGGCCAATATATCCTTCATCCGAAATTGTCTGTGAGAATATATATCAGTTAGACGTATAAATCTTTTAATTCTCTAAAATGATTTAAAGACTATTTTCACCTCAGCCTTCGTAAGTAGATATGCATGAAAAGGTTCTCATTTGCTGCTACCAATTTTTTATATATTTTTTATTTTGGACATGTTTTTTGTTTTTTGGAATAATTTCGAACATGAAAAAAGAGTTCATTATGGTCCAAATCATCAGATATATATGCACGAATTATATAAGATAGGGAGAAGGCCGCATGTCTTCCACGTCTCTTATTACTCTAATACGTGTAACCCCAAAAAATCATATCATATATTCAAATACTGTATATATACATATACATTCAAACATCTCTCGTAATTTCCGGATTTAAATATCTATAGCCAGAAGATTGTCGTAAGAAAGCTCTGCACATAAGTATACCAATCATGTCCGCTGCACCGGAAGCCGATCCTTCCCCGCCTAAAGCCCATCTTCAAGAGAATCCAGGTACCTTTAGTTTACATGGATGGTTACTGTAAATGGAAATATATGTATATACAATTTGAAAAACTTGCTGAGAATTTTTTTTAGATTGGGTGAGGGATATCGTTTTATGGAGAAGGAAGGATGCTGGAATTTTGATTCTTCTTGCGGCAACAGCTATATGGGTGGCGATGGAGATATATGGCTTTAAGCTCGTCACCCTTTTTTCTTGGCTGGCTATGGCGATTGTGGTTTGTTTGTTTGCTTGGGGGAATCTTAATCGTGTTTTCAATAGGTACGCACCTTCAAAACATTTCTATACCTTCCATTAATTCTGAAATTATTTATGTTCAATTTATATTTTTTTTTCAAGGAACAAATTAAGATAATCAATCAGTTATAAATATATATGTATGTCGAGACACGTACACACTTTTGTTATATTCATGTCATATTTAAGTTGCATAATATGATCCTAGCTAGAGCCACACTCAAAAAGGATACAGAAACAAGGGAAATTTATTAATCCAAATATACAGGTCCTCCATCGAATATATATAAATTAATGAACGAAATTTGATCATATATATCCATTCTGACTTTACTTTTCAATTGATATTGAATAATCTGGTGCAGAGATAGTCCTGACGTGTCAAGATTGGAAATCAGCGAGCAGACGGCAGTAGAGACGGCAACTTTATTCCTTGAGCGGATCAACGAAGCGATTCGAATGATTATCCACTTGGGTGCCCACAGCCAATGGCTTGTGTTCGCCGGAGTTATGGCTTCTCTCTATGTACTTTCCTTGCTGGGAAGCTACTTGGATGTGCTCACAATCTGGTACATAGGTATTTCTCCATGTAACCATAGCCTTGACTTGTGTGAAATCCGGCATTTAAAGATCTAACTCTTTATATCGACTGGTAGGCTCAAGTTTGATAAACTTTTATACAAATGGTTTAAATGGTCTGAATTATTGGATTTTCATTTTGTAGGCGTTGTGGGAGGATTAACAGTGCCTTTGATATATGCGAAAAATGAGAAGAAGATAAATGAGTCTGCTGAGAAGCTGAGGATACAATCTGAAAGGTTGTACTTCATGGTAAGGGAGAAGCTCCAGAAATTGATAAATAAGTTCACAGGGAAACAGAAAGAACCAATCAAGGAGAAGAAGGCGGAGTAGCTAGCTAGTGTTTTTTTTCTATCCTTTTTATATATCATCTTCTGAAGTCGCATGTTTCTTGTTAAGAGTTTGATATGGTCGGTGTGTCTGGAGATGAATTGTGCTGTTGTATGATTTGGAGTAGATATTGCTACATTATTTCATACTTCTGTTTTATTTTGGCGTGCCTTTTGTCTCTTGGTTACCGAACATACTCGTTTGATATTTCTGTTAGTTGAGACTTCGTCTCATCTTGGATTGTCGCAATTCCAATGGGATCTATTGATTGATTTACATGTCGTCGTTGCGTTAAGTAAATCTTGCCCAGTCTTATGGCAAAGTTCTCATATTGTGAAATCATCTGTTGGTCTTTTAATGGTGTATCAAACAGTCGGAGAAGGTAAGTTTGTAATATAAATTTCGGGGCACGAAACACTATCGGAATTACTGCAAAGAAATATAGTTAAATGGAATTTTTTTTAAAAAAAAACTAAATTGAAAATTTTATCAGTCGACAATTGAATTATTAAAAGAACATATGAGCAGACTCAAAGTTTGAAAGAAATTAAACCACATGCAGTACCCCCCGTAAACATATATACTTGAGGATGTTCACTAAGTAGAGGCTTACCAAGCAAGTACTGAACAATAACACACTACCCTAGTGATGCAGGCCATCAACCATAAACTATAAATCACGTGTATGTTGGAATGTATATCTACTTTTCATTGAGGACTGGGTCCGGTGGGTCGAAGGTCGATTTCGTGGGTCCAGGCACATCGGTCCTGAACGTGCAGTTGCCAGTATGTTTGAGCGAGTGCATCTGGATCCATCGACCCATCTCCTTCTGCTCCCTGTGACTCCCCGACCGACGAAGAAGAAGAGGACCTCTGCGGAGATGGTTGGATGGTACCCCTGTCCAAGACATAGACCATCTGAATCAAATGTTACCAAAGACTACATATGGATGAGTGAGCTATCGGACCTTGTTGATGTGTTTAGAGGTTAATAATTGGATTGGTAGGTGGCTAATGGTCATGGAACCGAAAGATAGTGGGCCTAATTTAGATATTGCACTTGATGTTTGACGTGGTTTAATTCAATATGAGTTGCACGGATGTGTTGCAGGTTTTCCAAAATTAGGAAAAAGAAAGAAAGATGGTGGGCCTAGCGGTAAACGGGTAGAGTTGCTCCTTGCAGAAAAAGAATGTGGCATATATATATTCTAGTCGGCGTGGGGCAAAAGTGTAAGATCTTGTGTGAAAAAGTGACAAGATTCTCTAGGGATCGGTCATGATTCATCCAGAATGAGATCTTAATTAGACACACACAACCCCATATTAATTGTCCAAGAAAATTGTGTACTCTATGATTGATCTCCAAGGACAATTAAGTCATCCTCCCTCTATAATAATCTATTAACCAGAGATACAATTAATTTTCTTATCAATTTTTAAAATGGGTTAAGCAGATAAACAAACCTAGGGGAGCTGACAATTCCGTCGATGATGACATGAGCCACGTGTACTCCCCGAGGCTGGAATTCTCTGGCCAGGCATTGAGCTAACCCTCTCATCGCAAACTTCCCACAACCTGTGATTTTTCATATATTATTTTTTTTACAAAATAACTTAGGATTTGAAATTTCAAGTTTTCTAAATACTTTGTAAACGAGTCTGCTTTAAAAACGACGGAACAAAACCAAGAATTCTAAATACTATAAATAATTAATATCGCAAAATAGTTTATTCCATTTGGTGTTTCGTTACAAGATTAAGTGATGAAGAGTAAACGGAGAAGAAACCAATCAATGAATTAATGACATACACAAATCGGAGAAACCAGCAATCCCGTTAAGAGAAGCGGAGCAGCCAGTGAACAGAATGGTCCCTCTTCCTCTATCCACCATGCCCGGAAGCACCTGCAGTTACTCCAAAAATTCAATACCAGCTTCCTAGCTAGGTAGTGTGTAATTTGAATAACACATCAATGACCTGTTGGGCACAGTGGAATGCGCCGACGGCGGAGACGGCGACGGATTTCTCGAAGTGATCGAGCCTGATATCGGCCAGATTGATGGGGCTCCACGAGATTGGATGGTAAGCGTTGTATACTAAAACTTCCACGAAACCCAGAGATAGGACCCCCTCGAATGCCTCCTTTATGCTTCGGGATTCCGAGCAATCGATTCGGATTGCGAATACCTGCGCTTTCTCTTCTCTCGCTATCTCATCTGCAAATCTGGATAGCCTACCTGTAACAAATATATATAATCAGCATGTGGGTGGAACACATATATACACATAACATAATAGGAGTGTGTGGTGTTGTACTGGCCTAGGTCACGGGCGAGAATGGCGACAGTGTACCCTTCATGCGCGAATTTCAGGGCGATGGACCGGCCGAGCTTGGCACCGACGCCAACTATAGCGGCGATGCCTTTCGGTGAGGCGGAGCTTCCCACGTTACGCATCGTATGTGAGTCTGCGATTTATGTTATTGTCGATGCATAAACAAGCTGGTGGTTTGGAGGAGATTCTCAGGGGAGTGGGATGGAATTGAATGATTTTGTTCATGCAACCGATTCGCTTTCTGGATTAAAAATGGGTTCCCGGAGGAGAGGCAGCGGTGGCGGTGTATTCGTACGGCGTGCATCTGCTTATGATTGGTCGATGCCTCGATGGACTCTATATATTTTAGCTCCAGCTAAAATACTATATATAAATTAGGTATCCTCCTTCCATCAATATCCCCAACTATACACATAATGTATATATTTTCTCACACATACAAAATGAATTATATGTTTTTTTAAAACAAAAAAAATTCCTTTTATTATTCCATAGGAGAAGCCCGCTGCATCAAAAATGCCATGTAATAAGTGATGAATGGTTTATTACAAGTTTAAATAGATTGGGGAAAAGCTTTACCATTGTTGGCTACATGGTTTTTTTTTTTAAAAAAAAAATTAGTGATAAGATATGTGGACTATAGAGTTAAACCATTGCTTATCCACTGGATATTTTTTTGTCTATTTATCATATGTACCATTGTACATATCTAACTCTTACCATAGACACTTTATCCAAACTTGTGGACTCTCACATGTGTTGTGTTGAATGTGGAATATAATAAATAACTTTCTAATTTTTTTTTTTGGCTTTTTATGCATTGTTATCCTATTTTTTAGTAATTTATCCTATTTTCGGTTTTAGTCCATAGACTTGTGCAGGTTTAGTCCGGTGCAATAAATTTTATTTTTTTAGCTATTTTGGTTCAGTAAATAAGTCAAATATTTCTAATATCGATTCGGTGCCATTACAATTTCTACTACCATACAGGAACCTTATTTTCTCAAAGTAGTTCTTAAAAAACATTATCTATGTTTTTTTTAAAATAATATAATCTCAGAATTGTATATTGCCAAATTTCTCCATATTAATTATTACTCCATCTTACATAGACATCAATTTTTTTTTGTCGATCTATATATAGTCTAGTTTTCATTTTTTAGCATTATTTCTTCCATTATCACTCTAACTCTCAACTTAATTTACCTATTACTGTATTTAACATGAGCAATCACATCCAAATATTTTTTTTTAATTCACATAGACATGGGAAATAAAATATAGATAAATGACATTGGCTGCTAACGTGGCGAGAAGTTGATGGAAGATGAGTATTAATTACTAATGATGATACCCGATGATTGGCATTATTCTTACACAAATATATGTGTCTGTGTGTGTGATCATAGAGATGGACAACACCTAGCATGGCATGGCTGGCATCTTTATTACGACTTGACAAGTTGATGATTGGTGGACCGGATCCAGTCTTCATTCCCAGAGCAGATCTTTCTCGATTTTATTTTATTTTTTTTTGCTACAAAATTATATTTTTACTATTTTAAGATTTATTCTGACATTTTAAGTTAAGACGGTTGTACTATCTTTTCGTGAAAAAACCACCTCAAACTGTAAATCACAAATTTTTTTTTTTTTTGGAAATCATTTCAAATTTTCTATAGTTTATTTTAAAACAAAATTAATTGTGTCATAGTGAAAGGGTATTCAAAAGATTACTTAATTTAAAGTAAAAGACATATTTGTATAGATTACTTGAATTTTCAATATACAATACACAAATAATCAAAGATAATAATTCGGATTGTCATAATTGGTGTATCTAAATTTTATTTGAATAAGGGGAGGGACCAAAATTAGGCTCATTTAATGTTGTGGGGGTCATCCTATACACAATATCCCATTATGCTTTATTATGTGAAGCTAACTTTTGTACAACATGTCGCCGTGCACAAATTAAAGAGTCAACATAATATCAATTTATATATAATAAATAATAAATAATTTTTAAAGTTAATATATGAGGTTTTATTATTGAATAATTTATCTTTACTCTACTAGATTGTTCGTAAGGTTATTGAGAAACCAATTTTACAAAAGCAACTAATTAGTAAAATGTATACTCGAACACCATTAATATACAAAATACAGGTGAATTAAACAATAGTTAATATCTACTCGTAATATATACTAGCAAATTATAGAACAATCTCGTTTGGAGAAATGAAAAGAATGGAACTGGAAAATAGCCGATAACATCCAGGGGCGAAACATAGCATGGGCTAGCCTAGTCTTTAGCCCAGGTTGATTTCAAAGCCCATATATATATATATATATATATATATATTGGTTTCGCCCCTGATATCATCGACGGCAAGCCTTTCACCACTACTTTCTTTTGTTTTGCTTTAAATCTTTATTCCTATTTCTTCTTTCTTTTAAGTGGTTCTCCATTTCCTTTCCATAAATATAATTCTGGAAATTTGACACTTAATTTTCCTAAATACCCTATTAATAACACATATAATTTATGTACACTATCGATAGTTATAACTTATAAATTGTAAACACGAGGCTCCGAGTGTTATGATATAGTTTTTTTTATTTAATATATAGCCTTATTTTTAATTCGATATAGATATTAACGAAAAATATAATGTTGTAAGTTCACTAACTCAAAAAAAATATTCAATCTTATCCAAACTTAAATGATGATATTAGTACCCGTGATCCAAAATTATTATAATATAATAAATCTGTAAGAAAATAATTTCATCAATATAAATAAAATTGTAAAAACTATGAGTGAAAATAGATTGAGTCAAGTACTACTTAAAGTAAGGATATGCTCACTGTCATCATACAATCATCATCTGATGTGACTTCCAACATAAACATGAGATATTTTTAGTACTCCTACTTCTTCTCTCCAATTTTTGTAGTTTTTTTTTTTAAATTTTATGTGAATTGCTTGATACATATTATTTTATTAAAAAAATAGGGACAGAAGGTTAATTTTGTTTTTTTTTTATGTCAATTTACTGAGTAAAATTTTAATATATCAGACTTTATATTGTGTATGTGGGCCTGTGGCGTAGATAAATGTAGAAACCTTTAAAAAGTAAAATGTACTCTCGACGGGATCTTTATTTTGGAAGTGGAGGATCTGGATCTGGTGTGAGTCCATTTAATTCTCCACTTTCTTTGGGCTGACTACTCAGTTCTACGATGATCATGGGCTTATAGGCCCATTAGTATATATTTTATAATTTATATATCTTTTGAAACAAGGAATTATATATAAATATATAATATATAATGATTTCGTCAAAAAGTGTCACTAAGGCTGGTATGGTTTCATAACGAAACTCCTGGCTGGTAAAAAGTCTTTCACCTTGCGGAGTTCCTCATTTCATTTACATTTTCACCTCCGACTCTGACCACGGCCATTGCTCCTCTGTTCGCCACCGCTGGTTTCCCGAATACCGTCACGTCCGATTTTCCGCCTCCGCATCTGTCGCGCCAATTTTGCTTACATTTGCTGCTGCCACCGGCGTCTCGACCTTAACTGACTCCTCTTCTATCAAGGACTTCGTCAGTGGAATAAGCCGGATAAGGTGATGTTACTGTATAATTATTATATTCTTAATCTGAATATGTATTACGTTAAGCTCACTGGTCATTCAAAGTCATGTCTGGCTACTTCATCATGCGGTAGACATGTTTGCAGTTATTCATGTCACAGGAGCAGACGCTAACTTGTAAGCCTGATCAGTATCTGAAAAAATAGAAGTGGACAGTTTCCAATTTCACCCAAGTGTTTACTCTGAGTTAATTTTTTTCTTTTTCGTGATGTGACTTTCTTCATCTTGGTTCATTTTGTAGTACAATGAGCTTTAATGATCAAAGAAAGGAGCTTTAATTCTCAAATAAAGTAGCATTAATGATCTATCCTTTCTCGCTTTCTTTCTTTTTGGTCCATGACCATGGCACTCTGCTTTGCTATGTGTAATGAGGTCATAAAATCAAAGTGAACCGAGTCTGCTGTAGAATAAAGGTGAAGGATGGTAGTCGTGGAAACTTGGAATAGAATCCCAAAATATTGCTTGTTCTAGATTATCAAATGGATTGAAAGTTTGATACACAAAGTATTCAAAAATTGAGTTTGCTACACAAACTTTTAATCATCTCATTCTATGACCAGCTTTTCCAAAACATGGAATGTATGAATGCGTCCTTCTCTATTTGTTTCTTGGAATAACCATATTTGGACCTGTCTTCTCTTATTATTAGATGCTTGATTATGATAAATTTGGAAGCACAACCTTGCCAGGAATATGTAAATTTTCATCACTCGATCCCTGTTGCTCTTCCAGAACGAGATGACCCCATTTCAGAATGATATTTTGTTCCTGAGATAGAGTACCATCATTAGATACAATATCAAGTAGCATTAATTTGTTCAGTAATTACTGTTATATCCTTATATGCAGTAGGGATTCTTGCAATGCATCGTGTTGGCAGTGCAGGGAATGCATCTGGTTCAGTTCGTACTCGCAAAGAAAAGAGGTTGACATATGTGTTAAATGACACTGATGATATAAAGGTGGTCCATATTTTTTAATGCTAACACATCCTCTACGCTTGTAGTTCTTTGTCGTTCTTAGATGCGGTCATGTGCTCTACGGATGTAAAATATGTTCATCCTAAAGTCGATGATTATATGACTGCCTCTTTTTTTCCAAAGGAAGAAAATACTAAAATAAAGGACAGAAGATAACCTTGTGACTTTAATTTGAACAGGAGACACTTATTGCTTATTCTTTTTATGACGCGAATGTGGTTATAACCTTCATTATTTATTGTTGGTTTGTGACATGAACTATAATATATAAAATTTATGTTGGACCTCGCAAAGGTAAAATTTTTCTTAGGACTTATTTGTAATTACTATCTTTTTTCTTCATTTATAACATATTACCGTTCCTATATAAAAAAAAAAGACTTACACAGGAAGTGACAAGGTCTAATTGGTTACATCTATTGCAATAAAATGTTCTCACTAGTTCTGTGCATTTGTAACAAAAAAATGTAATTCATCAATCATTACCACAATTTATGTGCATGCTGGATGGATCAATTTATAAATTTTTCAAGTCAGTTGATCTGGCTGTTAACTATCTGCAGCATTGTGCTGGCATAAACTGTTTGGCTGTATCGAAGTCAGCTGTAGCTGATGGGTGTGATGATCTTTTCACTGGTAGTCGTGATGGTACATTGAAGAGATGGGCATTGGCTGGAGATGGTGCCACCTTTTCTGCTACATTTGAGTCCCATGCTGATTGGGTCAGTTGATCTCGACTTTGATTAAGACTGATTTTATATGGATTTGAGGGTTTATATTGCTAAAGCGTATGGTCTACCAAATTTCCGAAAAAGACCCCTGTATTATAAATGTCATCAGAAGCATTTCTACTTAACTTTGCTTTAATTCGAACCGACGTTAGGACTAATCACTTAATCAGCCATCGGATGAGAGTGTGATGTGTCACTGGATTCTCCCAGTGTTTTATGCCTTGCGTGATTGTGATTGATTGTTGAGTTGTTGTCTTTCTAAACTTGATTGTCCGTAGAAGAATGTTAACACATAAATAGGAAGTTATGTTTGTATATGAAGCTTTCTTTATGACTTATAATTCCAGCAGGCACATTGATGCTGTTTCTGAATCGGTGCTTTTCTCTTTCTACTCTGTTTTGCCTTGCCCACTCTTTAGAGTTTAATGTGTCTGCTGGGCAGGTCAATGATGTTGTTCTTACAGGTGGTGATACATTAGTCTCTTGCTCTTCAGATACCACTGTTAAGGTTTGAGTCATTTGACACTCTTTGCATTTACGCCACATTATATGTATGTTAACAACTTTTCATGCATGAAATAATTTAAATAAACTCATACTAAATATCAGGTATGGAATCGCTCATCCGGTGGAAAATGTATGACGACGTTACGTCAGCACTCTGATTATGTCACTTGCCTTGCTGCAGTGGAACAAAATGTATTCTTCCTCCCAGATGATTTTTCAAAGGCTTACTTCAATATCTTCTAGTAGTTGCCTGGTACACTGAGGCTTGGTCCATGGGTTCTTTCATCAGCCCATGATTTTGTACATTTGTTAAATTCAGAACAATGTCTTCGCTTCTGGTGGTCTTGGTGGGGAGGTTTTCATATGGGATCTTGAAGCCGCTCTTGTTCCAATCACCAAATCAAATGATGCACCTGAAGATGAATGTTCAACCGGTGTAAATGGTTCAATTTCCTCGTTATCGATTTCTTGCATTCGGCCGATAAGCTCAAGCAATAACATTTCTCAGCATGCCACTCAATGTCACGGATATGTTCCCCTTGCTGCAAAAGGCCATAAAGAGTCAGTTTATGCATTGGCCACAAATGACAGAGGAACACTTCTTGTTTCTGGTGGGACTGAAAAGGTCTCGTGGTTGTTATTTAATTGACACCCCTGTTTGATATCATGGACAGTAAATGAGCTGTTAAGAGATTTTTTTTGTTTCCTCATGATGCCTCATATCTCTATAGTTTGGATAATTGCAAAATCCAGGTTGTTTCAGTTGTGTCGATGACTTTTCATAGGTTGTGCGTGTTTGGGACCCAAGAACTGGTGCAAAAACCATGAAGCTCAGAGGACATACTGATAATATTAGGGCCCTACTGTTGGACTCTACTGGCAGGTTTGTTGAAGAGGTTTCGACTAAACTCAATTTAAATGACCAATATTTTCTTGGGAATTCATGTTTTATTCCAACTGTTTGCGGATAGGATTTAAATCATTTTGTTAAAGGTACTTGTTTTTTATGACAAGTTGGTGTGGAAGTGTGTGGAAACTTAGCCAAGCTGCCGAACCATAGACGCTATATGTGTTGAGCATTCATGTTGGTCAATGGTGGTATTACTTTCCAATCCTGGCAATGCTGTGAGCTTATGATAATTCTGCAAGCCTAATGTCATGCCAGTCCAAATTCCAACCTTTTTCTGCAATCTTAACGTTTTAAGTTTTATTTCACATTTTAGTCATTATATGATCTCTAGAATTGCTTTTACCTTGTATGTTTAACTTGAAACAAAGCCTTGCTCCAACTACACCATCTCCCATCATGTGGTCCCCACAAGAGTATTCACTTTAACAACTATATTATACACTGGTTCGCTTATGCCCTTTATCTTGCATAACTATGTTGAATATCCTTTATTTTCTTTTTTTGTCCCTTTTTGTCTTTCTGGTGTCTATCCCTTTTGGTCAATAAGATATTGTACTGGTTACTTCTGGTTTTTATTTAAAATTAGATTCTGCAGCGGTTTTGCATTTTTAGTTTTTTTTAAAAAAAATAAGTTTTTAACATTTTATTGAATATATTTTCATCTTATGATTTGCAGATATTGCTTATCTGGTTCCTCTGATTCGATGATCAGGTAGGCATGGTATACAATTTAGATATCTCCTCAAAAGCATCAAGTTCTGCTCTCTCTTTTTCATGTACATGTTGTGACATGGGATTTTGGCAATTTTTCTTATATATTTCTTAATCTTTTTTATATGTTTTTGGTTCTTTGATTAGGTTATGGGATCTTGGTCAGCAGCGATGCGTGCATTCATATGCTGTGCATGCAGACTCTGTCTGGGCACTTGCCAGTACTCCAACATTTAGCCATGTTTACAGTGGTGGAAGAGATCTTTCTGTTAGTGCATAGAGATTCGCATCTTACTTCTTTATTTTCTGATTTATATCATGTTCTGAGAGATTCCAGTTTGTGCTTTTTAGTTATATTTCACAGATTTGTCAACCAGAGAGAGTGTATTACTTTGTACAAAAGCACATCCTATATTGCAATTGGCATTGCATGAGGATGGCATGTGGGTCGCCACCACAGATTCTACTATACACAGATGGCCAGCTGAAGCACATAATCCCCTGAAAGTATTCCAAAAAGGTGGTTCATTTTTAGCTGGGAACTTGTCATTTTCAAGGGCAAGGGTTTCAGTTGAAGGGTGTGCTCCTGTGAGTTAGTTTCTCCTCTTTGATCGTGTTTCATTTTATACTCGCAGCTGCTTCACAACTTTAATCATGTAACATGAAAATATTTTCAATCAAATGGTTTTCTTGTTTGAAAATTAGACCTCCATTTCCTTTCTGGTTGACTGATGGTGGAGAAAAATAGTTGTTGCTGTAACGTTCATGGACATTCACTTCACTGAAATTTAACTGAAACTGTAAGGTCTGCAAGGGATACAGATTGTGATAAATTTGGCTTGTGCTGGAGAGACGAAACATGTCGAAGAACTTGCAAATGGCAGATTCCTGACCACATCCTCTTTTTCATTATTTAATCAGATGATTTTTTATCTAAATTGTCGGTATCTGTTCATTTAAAGTTTAATCTTTACTAAGTGTGCATGTAAATTGGAGATGACACACACTTATTAGTTCTCCCAATGAGAGAATTTATAATATTCACTTTTCCCATCCCTATGTCTTTTTCATTATTTGCATCTCCTTTTCAGCTCTTTAGACATTAATATCTGAATCTATTATTTATCAGAATATGTTTTGGAATAATGTTTTGCGATTCTTAAGAAGCTCTTGAAACTTGGTGCCTCCATTATAATGCAATTTAATTGGATTATATCTGAAAGACACAACTGACAATTTAGTGATGGTTCAGGTTCCAATTTATAAAAAACCGTCTTTTAGTATTTGCGGAGCTGCAGCAATAGTGCAGCACGAGATCTTAAACAATAGAAGACATGTCCTAACTAAGGTTATTTGACATATATTTCTGTACGCTCATTATTTTGCTTATTAACTTCTTGGACTGAGGTGATTGCTGTTATTTGCAGGACACCTCTGGCACTGTGAAGTTATGGGAAATTACAAAAGGTGTCGTTATTGAAAACTACGGAGAGGTTAATGATATTGTTTGACTTAATGTTTTTTCCCTTTGCTGATTGTGGTTGGATGTGGGATCCCTGTAATATTAATTATAGGATTTACCATATACCAGCATCTTCTGTGTGTTTATGCATACTGTACTTTCTGACTGTAAGGTGAGTATTCCTGCATGGTTCACTGTAGACACAAGGCTGGGTAGTTTGTCAGTACACTTGGACACACCACAGTGCTTTTCTGCTGAGATGTACTCTGCTGATCTTGGCATTAAGGGGAAACCAGAGGATGACAAGGTACGCCTCTGTTGAAGGCTTGAAGCTTTGGTTTTTGTTGACGGTTTCTCCATTTCCCGGTTGTGATGAATTTTATTTATATTTTTAAGTATCATGATAATAATATGAAGAAGATGGTTTTTATTTAAAAATATTATCCATAATATTGGAAGTCAAATGTATATGAACTTCGCCAAAATATAGGTTAATTTGGCAAGAGAAACCCTCAAAGGGTTGATGGCTCAATGGTTAACTAAAAAACGACAGAGATTTGGGTCTCGAGCTTTGGCAAATGGAGATATTCCGCCTGGAAAGGAGATGTCTGCAAGGACGTTAACGTTATCTCGAGTTGAGGGGGACGACAATTCCGAAAATGATTCTACAGTGTATCAGCCATTTGAGTTTTCGGCTGCTTGCCCTCCTTCTATAGTTACTGAAGCTCTGTAGGAGGCCTATGGAGAAAGAAAATTACTGACCTTAATGGATCTGAAGATGAGAAAGACTTACCATGGTGGGTCATCGATTGTGTGTTGAATAATCGCTTGCCACCCAGAGAAAATACCAAGTAATCCTCCAGACAAATTCCATTTCTTGCTTTTGCTTTAAAGTTTCTCCTGATTGTTAAGAAACTTAACAAACTTGATGTATCTATTTTATTTATTATTAATATTTTTTCCCCTGGTTCCTGAGATTATGTCACTCTGATTTTTTTGAGGAATTCAGTTACGTCTTGGCAACAAGTTTCTAATTACTACTATTCATTTGCCTAGTAGGTGGTTGTTAACTGGTTTAGTCTTACTGTTACTCACTTTTTGCCAACTAAGAAGTTCACGTTATATTTTAAAAGTAAAAGGTGAAAAGGCTGTCTTGAAATCCTGTGTTATAATGCCTACCTGTTTGCCTAGACGAACTTGACACTTACTCAATACACAAGATATGGATTGTTAGGTGAATGATACAAAGTTATGTTGAAAATCTGCTCACTCACTTGTTGAGTTTGTCTTGCCGACCGCAAGAAAAGCATGGTATATATCTTTTGCTTTTTGTTCGCTGAGTTTGGTATGCTGTAAAACTTTTTATGAGATTCGTTTCATGATTTTTCTCTCCATATCTCTCTCTCTCTCTGTCCAGAGTTGTGTTAGAGTTACTATTTATAGTCATGCTCTTCCCATCATAATTTCAATTTGTGTGATAACACAAACTTTTATCGATGGGATAAAAAAGTTCAAGCAATTGCAATATCAATTCTTGTTTTTATTTCCTGGCTCCCTTTTGTGGTGGTCAGCTACTCACGGATTTTCTGTATCGCAGATGTAGCTTCTATTTACATCCATGTGAAGGTTCTACCGGACAGATCCTTACGCAAGGGAAACTAAGTGCTCCTCGCATTTTGAGAATACATAAAGTAAGAATTTCCACTGTGTAGCTGAAGTTTGATTTTTGGAACTTGCCCAAACTTTTTGTTGTGTTCGATGCATGTATCCTGTTAGTTGGCCACCTGTTTATTTTCAAATGAGTAAAAATATAAATCCGTTATCTCAATATGGCAATGTAATAACTGGGAACTATGTCATTTGTAATTTGCCCTTACTGTTGTACCCAACTTATTTTGTCAAGAGTTCAACACAAATTCATGCAATGATGTTGGTTTTTATGCTGGGATTGTTTCATCTAAAATCTGTGTTGATAGTTAATTATGTGAAGCTGCCATACTTTCTATTTGTAGGTTGTAAATTATGTTTTAGAAAAGATGGTTCTTGATAAGCCAATGGAAAATATAAATGGCGATGGTGCATCTGCTCTAGCCATGACCAGTGGTCTTGTTGGAGATGGATCTTTTCGTTCTGGATTGAAACCTTTGCAAAAACATAAGCCTTCTATTGAGATCTTGTGCAATAACCAGGCAAGTTTATGATATTTTTTAACATTTTTTGTGATATAGCTCCCACATATTTATATTGATTTATTGTTTCTTACATATTTTTGTTCCAGTATAAAAATTGGAGGAAATATTCAAGGGAAACATGCTTTTGTTATGGTTTCATATTAAAAAGAGTTTCTAATCCGCTTCTTTTCTGTGTTCTGTGTGTGCCTGTGAGAGTTTTAACTGCCTACGAGGATTTGTAGTTGGAGGGGAGTTTAAATGTTTTAGCAGTTCACATCCATTTTCCTGTGACTTGTCAGTATTTCCTTTTCGTTTGCCGCTGTTAGACTGACTTGTGGAGAAGCTTCAATTCGGTACTGTTAGTGTACACTTTTTTAATTCACTTGAATTATTGATATTTTAGTCCTTGAAAATACCTTGCAGTTTTGTTTTCTGCTATATACTTTATTTGAATATCAGTTCTAGTTTCCTTTTGATTTGATTTTCTTTAGTTCATGGTCATCACTCATCCGGCATTTGTTTATTTTGACCTTTCTCCAAAACTCCCAAGGATAAATCGTTGCATCCTTTTCCCTTCTGAGTGGATCGATATGTTTCTCCAGGTATTACCTACAGATATGAGCCTGGCCACTGTACGAGGTTACATATGGAAGAAACCTGAAGATCTTATCCTGAACTACAGAGTGGTGCAGGGTAGTTGATGGATTGGCTTGAAGGTGATTGTGCACTGTTAGTTTGGTTTTGGTTGTAATTTTCCATACCTGTGCTTTCATGTATTTTCACTGCTTTATAATTAATTCGAGTAGTATCGATTGGTTGGCATTTTATGCGTGAGTGCTGATATTTGACCAAAATTTTACCCGAGTCTTTCTGATATTTTCTTTTTTACGTTTGCTATACACTTCATCGGCGGGAAAAACCTAGTGCATAGAGTTTGACTACAAATGGTTCAGCTGACAGCTACCAATGTATTTTTGCTTGTTTGATGCGACCTATTTTTCCACTAACTGGCCAAGTTCTTTGCAAGTTGCCACACATTCCAACAGTGCAGTGAAAACCAACTGCTTGTAGCATTTGCATAACCTGTCACTAATTTCTTTAGAAACAATGCATTTATCTAACATTTCTCCGGCGTATGTTTTGCACCAAAAACTTCTTTGAGCACCTTACCTCTATCTTGTCTTCTGCAGTGTGAAAGTGGTTTGTCATTGTGAAGTTTATCATGGGGGTGTCCTACTTGGGGAGCTTTTCGGGTCATCTCTTAAGCTTAACTGCTTCCTCTGAGACAATAGTTGTGGAAACGATGAAGTCGGGACGATAATAAAGCTAGTGAAATGTTTCAACTTGCATAAGGACGCCTCTTGATGAGCTAGATTGGTGTGGCAGAGATACTTGATTTTGAAGAGATCTTGAAGAGCACCAATCAATTCAGAGGATCCCCAAGCAAAATGTGCTTGCCACCCCAGAATTAGTTTTGTGAAGTACTGCATATTTTTTGCTCTCTCAATTTTAATCCTTTGTGGCTAGGTTTCTTTGTAGTTTGAGTTTCAACTTTTGTAAAATAAATTCTTAGTTGTTTTCAATCCTTTATGGCTACCACTGTTTGTTGTCACAAGGTTTTTGAGTTCAAATGTTAGCCTCAACTACCACTGTTTATATAATGGAATGCAGATAACGTCTGCCCTGATTATTTAGGTAAATTCGGTCATCTGGGTTGGAGTCGAGATAACCTACGAACTCAATTTTTCGTCTGTTCATATAGCTTGTGATTTTGAGTCGTTTTTTTTATATTCTTGTAATAATAAATTCAGTACCAGTATATAAACTTTATAATAAAGTTCATGGAGCATATAAATGAGTTGATGAAAAATATGCAAACACAAGCTGAGGTTTTTTTTTTTTGTTATTTTTGAACTTTTGGAGTTCATGATATCTCGTAAGATCGACCGACAGAAAGTATTGTCTGTCTATGTATTTTGTCGACACATATAAAATTCTTGATTCTATTTGTCACACCGATTAGACACATGAAATATTACCATTTATTTTTTGAGTTTCTTCTAGGTTTTTTTTTTCCTTTGGATTAATGAGTTTCTTCTCGTTTAAACTTTATGACACATGCTTTTTATATACGTGCATAAAAAAATAGTTTTACAGAAAATTGTTTAAGTCTGTCTCTAGGTGGTGGTTTTAATCAAAATGCTCCAAAAGAAATTGGCATATGATCGAAATATCATTTTCTTTTCTTTTTCTTTTTCAGAATAATAAGATTCTTGGATAGTCAAAAGAAAATGTTTTTGAAAATGAAATGAGTGACCCATATGGAACATCGAAACCAGGAAACACAATTAATGACCAAATCCCTACAAAGTTTCAATTTTATAATTTCAGAGAACCCCTAACTTTATTTGAATCTCTTCAATTTTCCTGGATTTCTAAGTTAAGATTCCTCATCAGATTTATCCCCCACTCTTGAATTGCCTTTCTTTCCCTCCCTTGCTATAAAAATATATCGTCAACTCTCCATCTCTTCTTTCCCTTCAATTTATGATGTTCGAGTTGCCCTTTTATCCCTTTCTCTACCTTCACATTAAGATCATCCCTTCTTTCAAAAATTTAATTTTAATTTTAGATTAGAATAACTATATATGAAGAGAAAATTTGCTCACAAAAAGTGTACTCATTATCAGTACAATTGAAACCTTGCCCTTGAAGAAAAATGGAGTCATCAATTTACTACGTTTAGGAGAATGGAGGCACAGCAAAACAAACGTCGCCATTTACATGAAATTCAATTTAAATACACATAGGCAGGAAGATTTCAACGATCATCATTTAATATTAATGTACTTCTTCCACATAAAATTTGTGCCAAGTTCCATCACCATTCAATTTTATTTATTAAACCTTCCATATGCTTGTACCCTAAAGATCCTTCTTACTATATGGCTTTTGAATACTAATTTCTTGTAAATTTTTTTATATATTTCTTGTATTCACTCGAAGGGTTGTATGATTAAATCGGGTACTGAAACATTGGGGAAAAGTTATTTAATTGTATATATGTGAATAGGCTTGTAATTCTTTAAGGAAATAATGGTTGGATGTGACTTTTGTAATTATTAAAGATAAGTGGCTTATTGTATTATAATGTAATTAACTATTCTTTATAGTTTTCCGTTCCCCAGCGATCATAATGTCCAAATGCCCTTGTCAATTCACATAATATTATAATATTATGCGAAAGGAATCTAATGATTGCTTTTAATTATTTTAGGTGTGATTTAACATCATAATGTCAATGTATGCTTGCCTTTAATTCAAAACCAATTTAGCATGTTTAGTGATTCCTAAGCAATCACTTGCATCTTAGTTGCTTTCCCCTTTATCGTACGGGAATTCCATCATTCGAGATGGTGAAAACTAATGGTGGTGAAAATATTAAGATTTAGTGCCTTCTTAAAATAATACATTACTTTTTTAAGGGTTTGCTAAACGATACATGTATAGTTAATTATATCTTTTCACTATAAATAATTTTTATAGAGATTTTGACCTATGATCTCAGCCATAAAATTAAATTCATATTCCTCTACATAGCTTATCTTTGCTTCTTCTTTTTACCCTAAAATATTTTTCGCTAGAAATTTTAGTACGTCCCTTTTCTTTTTCAAGGGTGTTGATGTTGACACCAACATGATGGTGATGTATATGTATAAGATCAAGTTACATTTATCATGAGATGAGATTAAAATTGTCAAAAACATGAAGATATATGACTAGAATTTAAAATTTATAACATATAAGACCGAAATTAAGAAGAAGGAAGAGATATATATATATATAGATATTAGTGAAAATTAATATTACACGAAAATACAAGTGATGAAAGAATATGAATGTGGGGTTGGATTAAATAAGGTTGACAACGTGACAACATCATTTATTTCCATTAAAGTCTGATTATTCAAGTTGTCCAGAGATGTACAATCAGCATGCATGTTATCTACTTTAATTGGCAAAAATGAAGTGATCCCCACATGAACTGATAAAACATGCACTATTAAGGTGTTCAAATTTTATATGCAAACCAACACATCTCGTGTTCGTATAGATTGGTGAGCTATAAAAAATTCAACACAAAATATTGGGCATGCATGCCAATTATATTTATATTGATTGAAAGGGGTATATATATATATATATATATATATTCCAGACATGATATGTAAATAATATATGAAAACGACATAAATTTATATATATAAACTAGTTACCTTTTGTATTTTCTATAGTTGAATAATGAAAATGACTTCATTCTCGCGAACAATGTGCCCACCATGATTACTCACCTAACAGAACTGTGCATGCCTTTATGGCCCTAAAATAAATGGACTTGCATGCTATGTCTAGTACGTACACCAAATGGATCGTCTTCATACACATACAGCACATACATCCTAAAACGCTAGTTAATATGCTCATATTTCATGTTCACGATATCAAATATATACATAAGTAACGTGATATTTCTTGGTGTTATCATATCACTGGATATACATAAAGATATTCATATCAGATGCCCACAATATTAGTCATATATATAAATATCCAAATATTTATAAAAGACTTAATTGATATATTATTGTAACTAAAAGTTGATTTTATCTAGACTAAAATATTTTTATATGTTATGAAGCATATAAATCTTGACAACTATAAATTTTCACACGCCGCCCACTACAACGAATCCTTTCTTTTTCATGAAATTTTCTCTCCGACGTCAACAATCTTCATTTCAAAAGGAATTTCCCATGGATTAACATTACTACTTTTCGAAAAAATAAAATGATGATTAGATTTGCTTCGGCCATCTGAAAACATCACATGAATTGTGTCTGATATTTATTAATTTGGATCAAATTGTTAAAAAATTGCGATATGTTTATTTAGTGAATTGTAATTCTATAAACAAAGAATTATAATATTATAACGTAGATAGAAAAAATAAGATTCTTTTATCTCGTCATGTATTGACATTAATCAATCATTCTCCTTTAATACAAAATATACGATACTCATTTATCAAGGTACTTTCTTCTCGCTGGATCGGATATATTAGGATATAATTATTAATAAATTGTGTGATTATAAAAGAATTATGTTGGGTAAATAATAATATTTGATAAAAGTAATATGCTTGATTTGATTGATAAAATTTGAGATCAAATATTGAATTATATTTTTAAAATTTGTAAAAATTAATAAATATACTAAAAAAAAATGAGGATGAAAGATAATATTATATTTTTATATTAATCATTTGATTGATTCGAGATAAATGATTACATAGTTGACTGATGTGAAATAAATATGTATGATCTTGATTGATGCAAGATAAATAATATTATAGTCAAACTTGAGATAGTATATAATCAGGATAGAATTTCTAATATTATATTGTGAGTCAAACGGTGTCCAAAAGCACACTTTCAAGTCAATATAATCTTTTTAAATACAATGTGTGCCTAATTTAATCTAGTATGAGTGAATTGGACTTAAATAATGAAGTTTATAGGTTAAATTTCTTTAATCTAGTATGAGTGAATTAGACTTAAATAATGAAGTTTATAGGTTAAATTTCTTTTTTAAATGAATCATTTACAAATGAGCAGTTTAGGATGAATTTTCCCATTTACAATTGATAAAACATGCACTATTAAGGTGTTCAAATTTTATATGCAAACCAACACATCTCGTGTTCGTATAGATTGGTGAGCTATAAAAAATTCAACACAAAATATTGGGCATGCATGCCAATTATATTTATATTGATTGAAAGGGGTATATATATATATATATATATATATTCCAGACATGATATAGTAAATAATATATAGAAAACGACATAATTTATATATATAAACTAGTTACCTTTTGTATTTTCTATAGTTGAATAATGAAAATGACTTCATTCTCGCGAACAATGTGCCCACCATGATTACTCACCTAACAGAACTGTGCATGCCTTTATGGCCCTAAAATAAATGGACTTGCATGCTATGTCTAGTACGTACACCAAATGGATCGTCTTCATACACATACAGCACATACATCCTAAAACGCTAGTTAATATGCTCATATTTCATGTTCACGATATCAAATATATACATAAGTAACGTGATATTTCTTGGTGTTATCATATCACTGGATATACATAAAGATATTCATATCAGATGCCCACAATATTAGTCATATATATAAATATCCAAATATTTATAAAAGACTTAATTGATATATTATTGTAACTAAAAGTTGATTTTATCTAGACTAAAATATTTTTATATGTTATGAAGCATATAAATCTTGACAACTATAAATTTTCACACGCCGCCCACTACAACGAATCCTTTCTTTTTCATGAAATTTTCTCTCCGACGTCAACAATCTTCATTTCAAAAGGAATTTCCCATGGATTAACATTACTACTTTTCGAAAAAATAAAATGATGATTAGATTTGCTTCGGCCATCTGAAAACATCACATGAATTGTGTCTGATATTTATTAATTTGGATCAAATTGTTAAAAAATTGCGATATGTTTATTTAGTGAATTGTAATTCTATAAACAAAGAATTATAATATTATAACGTAGATAGAAAAAATAAGATTCTTTTATCTCGTCATGTATTGACATTAATCAATCATTCTCCTTTAATACAAAATATACGATACTCATTTATCAAGGTACTTTCTTCTCGCTGGATCGGATATATTAGGATATAATTATTAATAAATTGTGTGATTATAAAAGAATTATGTTGGGTAAATAATAATATTTGATAAAAGTAATATGCTTGATTTGATTGATAAAATTTGAGATCAAATGCGTATAGCATATTTATATGTATCAGTTGAGCTAGCCAGGGGATGCCCTGTGCTTCATTGTTGTATCCAGTGGTTAGAGTCTGATAATTGTGTTCGTATGCTATACTGATGTTATTACTGTGTTGTTTTGTTGATTTCTTAAACTGGGATATCTATTTTGAGTATCGCACTATTTTAAATTATATTGTTGTAAACCGTCAGGAGAAAAGCAAAAATGTTACCTGCTTTTTAGTAGCTTCCGCATGTGTTTGTATGTTTTATCTCTGATTTGAGCACGAGGCCTGACACGGAAGCATTAAATAGTGGCTAAATGCTTTGGCATGACTTAGAAAACATAATTTCAAAATACACTTATACTCAAAATATTGGTTTTACAACAACCAAAAAGCTGCACACCACAGCTACAAATACAGCAAGTACCAGCATACAAGCCAACAGATATATATATATAATGGGCTGATAAAATGAGAACCTATGATGGGCACCTGGTGATGTGGCAGCACCAGGAAGTACCACGTCACCAGGTGCCCACACAGGTGCTCACAGTATAATATATATATATATACATATATATATATATATATATATATGGGACACTCTATCAAACTCTGGGACATCACCAGCTGAGTCACCTCCACTGCCAGCTGAAAAACCTGGAGAACCTGAATGACACATAACAAACCAAACAGTCCCAAAGGAACGGGGTCAAACCCCAGTATGAAGAGTAACTTAAAACAGCAATTAGACAACAACAGATATAAATGAATGTGCTATGCATGAGGACAGCGGAATACAAGAACAGTAGGTTACAATCGAAACAGGGAGTCCAAATGAGCTCAAGAACAATCCAACAGATTTCACAGGTCGAAAGGAATGAAGTGGCCACGAGGTATGTGAGACCGTGGTAGCTACCCACTCGTCTCAACACATTGTACCGAAGCATAAATCCAATTTCTCAACCTATTGTTGCCAAGTTCATGAGAGCGTGGTAGCTATCCACTCGTCTCATAGCGGCTAACAACTAGATCAGCAGGGAGATGAGGAGCACGGTATTGCCGCTCGTCCTCAATAGAAGCATCCTGGTACACACGGGTTATCACAACAACAAACGGCTAACAAGATATGAGCTCAACAGGAAAGATGCGTGTATACACAACTATAGCTTGCAACAGCCAGCACAGAACATCAGCAAACAACAACAATACGATAGCATACACTGCACAACATACCATCAAACATACATAAATATCCATGCCTGTCACAACGTCGTGATATAAGTTCACATCCGTACCTCAGCTTCTGTGATACAATTAACACAACAAGAGTCCCGAACAACTCAGAGAAGCATCAGAACAAATCACAAAACCTCCGGATCCCGAAGGTAAAGCCAACAACAATAGTTTGTATACCAAATTATTTTTATTATATAAACATGTGATACCTATGCATCCTCGGTCATATCATCTTGTTATACAATATATATTTGAAATCGAATGCGAGGGTTTCTGAAATGAATAAAATAGTTGTTTTTAGTTTAAATTTTAAACCATAATCATGTAATCTTTTTTCCCTCGCGACAACTTAGATTATTTCCACAATTAACGTATTGTTTGGTTCTGCTCTAAATATAGGCAGTGAATCAGAGATCTGTCACAGCTCCCCCAATGATACCGACGGCTTTCGTTCTAGATTAGAACACAAGATAATATTGGCTCATTTAGTGTGATAAAGAGAGGGTGATATATTATGTATGCATAATAAAATAAATGGCACCCATATGTGTAAAGAATATCTAATTATTATTTGGGTGATATATTATGTATGCATAATAAAATAAATGGCATCCAAATATGTAAGCAATATCTAAATATTATTTTTACAGCAAATGCGTCAATGAATACAAAATATTATATCTCAAAGCCATAAAAGGTTCAAATATAATTTTAGCAAGTAAGGTACGTAGGTATCTTAATTTGATACTCGAAGCCTTTATTTTTCCCGCCATTTACGATAATAAGAGAAATATATAACGATAAATGCGTGGGAAAAAGGTAGTAATTAAAAAAGTAGGCTTTTATTTTTGCTTTCTTGGTTCTTTCCGCTTTGGAAAAAAGCGTGAAAAGAGAGACATTTCAAATCCTAAGTTTCTTTTCCTCTGCTTTAAATTTTGGCCTTTCCCTTGTGAGCAAAAAACTAAAGAACGCCTCAAGGTTTATATTGACGCCAATAAATAATTACAACAAAAGGGGGTCAAAGATAGAGAAAATATGATAAAATTAAAGAAAAAAGTACTAACTTTTATCTGTCTTTTTTTTTTAAAAAAATGAATCTCAGTTATATCTATGTGCAAAAAATATGCATTGATAGCATGATTCTTATTGTTGAACAAACGGAGCTACCTCGGATCTTGGACTGAGCACTGGAGTTGAAGGGAGGGAGGAAGCATAGCGCGAAAAACACCGTGTTCATGTATAGTTTTTATTTGATACAAAAAGGATATTGAAAGATAGCCTATTAGAGGTCAAATCCATGTACAGGTCGGATGTCATTTGACTCATACATGTTTCAAATCGTTTATGCAGGGACCTGAGGGAGATGACTTATATAACAGCCCGACGGCCAGAGTATACCCCACAATATTTCAGTGGAGAATATATTCCACACGAGAATCGAATACGTGAAGCTAAAGATGACGTGCCCCTTGGAGCTACATAAAGCATAATGATGTTACCGAAGATTGTTAAATTTTCTCCGACCGTAGAACGAAATTTGCACATCAATTATGTAAAGTTCCCATGGGGTGTAGCAAGTCATGCTTTTGATAATTACATAATTTATGGGACGAGGTTAACTTTGTAATTTTCAAAAAACAAACGATTATCATGCTTTATGGTAAAAATGTGGTTAACTAAAACACTGCATCCGTGTGATTTCACCACCATAATCAACACACTTCTCCAACTTTACAACAAATTCATATTATGTTCTTAGGTAAGGGATAGGTGTTACGAAATCGAGCCACTAGGGATGCTCATGGTTTGGTCTAGTCGAGTTCCATTTTATACTTTAACTAAAATCTTAGTTTTTTCGAAGAAATGTACAGTTTCTTTTTAAAAGATAGGGAGAAAAGAATAATTGACATTCTTGTAGTGATGCTTTAATAAATTGATTTGAAGGGAAAAATGATTTATCATATGAATATAAGTTAAGTTTATTTTCTTAACCTCTGGATAACAAAATTAGAACCTACGTATATGTTTGGACAATCCTGATAATTAATTAGTCACTAAGTGCGCTAAAAATGTTAATTACATGGCATCAAAGCGGCAAAAATGATCCAACGGTTAATATTGCGTGCCAGATCTGCGTAACGGTGAACGTCAGAAAATCCAGTCGACGTTAACGGAGTTTGAATCATGCCAAAATAGAAACACATCTGAGCCGTTGAAAAGGAATTCTCGATGATGATGATGATGATCACCACCCACTCACGCTCTCCCTAAACCTTTTTATAACATCACCAAAAAAAGCGCTGCAACAAGATAATTCTCCCGCATTGCAGAATATTGCTACGTGCGGATCACTCTCCCTCCTCTCTTTGCGCATGCTAGAGCGTGAGATTTTCTGGAATGGGGAGATATATGAGGAAGTGCAAGCGTGCGAGGGAGGTGGCGGTGGAATTGGATTTGGAAAGCACGCCGCAGATTGATGCCAGGATGACTCGAACATCGGCAGCTCAGAATGGGCAGGAAAAGAAGAGGAAAAGTGGATTGGGAGAATCGGAGATGACTGAATCCTTAGTGCGGCTCAAAAAGCGGCTTCTAGCAGTGGTTCCGGCGGGGAATTCTAATTTGCCGGTGAGTTCGGGAGATTCGACATGCGACAGCAGTGGTTCCGATCATGTTCTGGTGTCTTGTTGCTCAAGCAGCGAATCGAGTCAGCTGGCGGAGGGGAGTACGGATTTCGTAGATCTGGAGGTATGTCTTAAATTATGAATGAGTGGTTGAATTGTAAACTCATACTTATTATTCTCTGGAAGTTACAGACGGCGGAATTAATATCATCGTAGAGCTTTAATTATATTTCAAAATTCAATACACGAGGTTCCCATTTTGAATTCCTAGCTTTTTCCTTACGCACAGGAGGGGAATGAAGAGTTTTTAACTACATCAGGTGGCGATTTAGTGGAGAGGTAAATCGTGTACTTAATTAGAGCATGAACCTTCAAAACTCTACGTGATTTGATTTTATTTAAATTCAATATTTAAATCTTCAAGCGAATCATTCCCTGTTTGATTTCTTCCACGTACAGTTCCACTTTCACTCGTGCACTCTCTCACCTTCACTCACTTCCATGCGCAGAAGTGGTCGTACTGTTAGATTTTTTCCCTTACGAGATGTTACATCGTTTTCAGGACTGAACCGACACCGTCTAGCGAGGCTCAAGCTGAGCTAGGCGAGCTGGAGTCTACCGCGATGCGCGAGTCCAATTTTCTCCGACGTTCGATCTCATCGCAGAAAATGCCGTCCGTGGCTGAACTCGAAGAATTCTTTTCTGCTGTTGAAACCAAACTCCATAAACAATTCATGGACAAGTAATCTCTCTCCCTCTCTCTCCCCAGCCCCGCCCATCCAACAAACCATGGTAGCTACTGAATTCGATGACATATATTTATATAATTTGCGAATGTAGGTATAACTATGACATATTGAAGGACGAGCCACTAGAGGGGCGCTACGAATGGGATCGGATTCCAGCTGTAAAGCCTTGAAAGTGGAGAAGAAACCGTGAGTCTCTTTCACTGAAACTGACCGGTTAAGGTAATCAAGATCATTATGGGTTCCGACTTCCACTAATTAATTAAAGATGAATAGATCAACTAAGGGACCTACGATTTCTTCTGTAGACTTAATTTTTATTTGTGGGTAGTTCAATTACCTGATGTACAGCTACCTATCTAGCTTCTTCTTCAAATATGTTAATCATTTCTTTCTGAGTTCTGTCACTAGTGTAACTGTAGAAAAGAAGAAAGAAGAAATTGATCAAGAATCTAGATCCTCTTTCTCTGTAAGGTATATTGTTTAGTCTCACGATTTGAAACTTCGTTTTGTGCGCTGGATTGGAAATCTAATCCTTCTATGGGAGAGATTTCTTAATAACGTTGAAAATAAAAGTCCATTCTTCTCTAGCTTCTAGTTACTTGGTTTCCTTCTTTCTTTATAGTTATCATTTGTTTGCACTTATTTGCTCTTTCAAAAAGCTTCGAACCAGACTTGAGGAATTGGCCTTAGGCGTCCATGTCGGATCGCAAATTATTGTTCCATTATTATATACATTTTTTGTTCTGGCACTTAATGTTGCCCTCATCCCGTTTTCTGCCTTTTGCCAATAATTTACAGGTAACGAAAAAAGAATGTGAATATATGCATTGAGTAATAATTTATCCTTAGAGTTCAGAATGTAAGTGAAGTTGGGGGAATTAATGGTATGTGATGATGATATTTTGTATATACTGGTACAAAGCTACAGTAAACACAGTGCTTGCCGTGTAAGCTACGGACATGTGCTCAAGATCCGAAAAATTAAGCCGATTTCACCCGCCCATGTGGCTGTGTTTGTGGACCTAATCTGGCCAAGGGATAAAAATCCTCCCTCCCCCCTATTTTTTCCAGAATAGAAACAAGTATAAGTGATTACATGCTTTACATACATTTTATATTTCAATAGTGTATACAAAAAAATTGATTTATATTAACAAAATGTATTTTTGGTGATTGATGACAGTTGAAACGAAAATAATGACTATTAATTACACTGAAATGTTAAAGATGAGATAAAATTGTTATTTAAGGAAATTGTATTGAACAAAATGGAAGCAGTAGCAACTTATTTAATTTTAGAAGTGAGTTAATTCAAAGAAAATAAAGAGAGCGTAAAATGTGGATGAATCATATGTACAAAAGTTCAATTTGATTTTCGCCGTATTTCTATGTGTGCAGTGTGCTGCACAGAGTTATTATTATTGATTCGGTTTTCTGTTCTCACGGTTTTTTTTTTTTTACAAAAACGTAGCCAAGTAGCTTCCTCCCTTTGCCCTTTTTCAGTTCATTACCAAGTACAAACGAGCCAGTGAAATCAATTATTACTCCTATTCTTTTGTTGTATGCAACGCATATATACTGCATGAAAACATGCAAGTGTAAAAGGAAGTTTGGAACCACCACGTACTGAACCAACCGCCAATTTCCCTTAAAATTGATTTTTCGTTTTTTTTTTAGTTAACATTAATGAGTTAATCCCATGTATAGGTTAAAGGCCACTTGACCCATACATGTGGTAAATGGAGGGATATGCACGAGTAAGCAGGGGTCCGAGGAAGAGGACCCATATAACGGACTAATTCCTAGAATATACCCCACAATATTTCAGTAGGGAATATGCTCCACACGAGAATCGAACCCGTGAAGCCGGGGAAGTTGTTCCCACGTCAACCTAGGTTTTACCAACTCGCCTGTGCCACAGGGGAAAATTGATTTTTCTAATTACATGTCATTCTCATAGAAGTATTCTTTTCTTTAGTTTTTTTTTTTTTATCTCAAACTAAAATATTTGCCATCAATTTGCTTTCCGCCAACAACTAATCCCTTATATTCTTATTTTTTTAAAAAAAACTTAAGAATAAACTACGCCCATCGCAAAATATTACTCTACATGACTCTCTGAAAACCCATGGGATGGTAATAATGTGACTTTAAATTAGGAACGATGTTGGTTAAAGGGGGAGACAGAGAGATGTGATAGAGATAGTTTCTTTTTTTCACTAAGGAAATGAACAAGAATAGGTGGGTATGGAGGGGTAGTGGTCCTTCGTTTCCCTTAATGAAATTGAAAGAGAAGGCTACACGAATAGTGGTAGGGCATAGGCATTATATAAATACGTCTCCATCATTTCACTTTGGTTTTAACTTTGGGTGAGATTATATCTGTTTGAGTGTTTTCAGAGAAGATGAAAAATGCAACTTTCAAGTATTAATTAGTAACTCAGCTTTTGATCGTCTTAGTTCCCACCAACAAACAGTATGTATTTTATATATAATTTAACGGGGCAAGTTTTTTAGGAATTTTAATAATCTCTTTTTCATCACACATGGGTAGGTTTTATTGGGATTTGGCAAGGGAAGGTATGTCTGGGTGTGAGTGATGTAACGATAAGGAAATGGAAGGGTGTGTAATTCTCAGAATCTTTGATTCAGGACGTAATTATCATGACAACTAATCATCCCATTATTTTATTAATTAGTCGCATTAAGTATCTTATCCACTTATTTATTTATTACCTGCAAAATCATGCTCATAAATGGCTTTAGGTATCCCTAATTAAAATATCCCTATCCCAATCCCAATTATCGAAAGAGTGAAAGCACTGATTTTTACTTTAAAAAAAAAACAAATGTTCATTTTTTAGCTATACGATTTGTTCCACCAAAAGAAGTATGAATTCAACCAGAAAAATTTTAAAAAGTTTTAAAAATGACATATATATCCATCCCCCGATGTGCGCACTTAACAATGTAAATCAATATCTTCGAGTGATTAATGTACAATCACTCGATTGCATCCAATAATAAATTTTAAAAAGGTGAACATGAAAGAAGATGAGTTGGCTGAGTGGAATAATTCGTTGGTGATTTGGGATCCCGATGAAGTTAACGAATCAAGCTTTTATTTAATGTTTTCCACTTTATTGGAATCTCACCAGTTGTGGAAATTAGCGGCTCCCTGCAGAGTAAGTTCCCCATGTTCCAGTAGACTATAGGCCAACAATATAATGCTTATGATATAAATAAATAGCATATAAAAAAAATGTGAAATTGTAAGTGTGAGGTCCGGGGCTCTTAGAGGACGGAGAGTGATCGTCGGTGTCAAGAGGTTGAACGGACAATGAGCGGCTCCTGACAGGCTTCTAGAGGTGAAGGGGCGCATGATACCGATCCACACCGGAATGAGAGGGATTACGAGACTGTGATGTTATAGATGTAATTGAAATTAGTTGAGGAAGACTTATCAGATTTAATTGGTACTACTCATACCAACAAGGTGTATCTTCTTTTCTGGAGCTCATCACTTAATAACTCCAAAGTTAAGCGTGCTTGACTTGGGACAATTTTGGGATGTGAACCCCTAGGAAGTTTCTCATGATACGTGCGAGTGAGGACAAAACACGTAGAAAAGACCAGTATTGGTACAGTGGGACAGTCGTTGAATCTGGGATGTTATTGTTACGGTAAGTCTACTTCAAATTATAATTCTTACAAGAATACATATTCTTTGACAATCAAGTCGACTAAATTCGAGTATCTCGTGTGTCAGCATACATAGATATCCGTAATACAAACAAAACAAGGAAAAAATTTCAAGACTTACATTCCTACAACCACATATCTTCCTATGCCTGAAATTTACTTACAGCACCTGCTAAAAATTTTGTGCACACAAAATGAACTGAATAACATGAGCTCTGATGAGAATAAAACAAAACGTCGAGAAACTTTTAATCTTCTGCAAAACCTACACGATATCGAGGGAAGCAATTGATCTGGTAGACATGGATCTGTTGGATCCTTCCTTTGCTGCAGCAGAAGATAATGATCTGTTAGATCCATCCTTTGAACCAGAGTGGCCCACGGCCTTTGAGCCGCCACCTTCTTTCGCTAATGCATAAGTAACTAGTGCCTTTACAACCTGCCGGAATCTCCTTCGGTAAGTTGGTAGCTTTGCAGAATTCCTGACAATCCCCAACATTCTGCCAATAAACGCAGTTTAAGATTTTATGAGTAACCAAGGACAGACTGATTTTTTGCAAGTAAATTAATCTAAGTTTTATACCTGCGACTGATGCCCTCCATTTGAGCGGCTCTGATAGCATCTTTAGGAACAAAATTCCCGTTTTCCCAAGTTTTGAAACGCTGATCATTGTCTCCAAAAAGAATAAGTTTCTCCAGATACAGTATCTCGCCTTCCTCCAAGTTGATCACTCTGATTTGTTCCTTAAGTACCATTATAGGGTGGAAAAACCAGTCCAACAGTCTGTCCTGGGGTCTATTGTGATAGTTAACCTCGGTATTGTCCATAAACATGAGACCATTTGATCCCGTTTTAATGGAGTGGAGAAGAATATGAAACAGTGACAAACAAGGCATCCCGACACCAATGATAGGTGCATCGTGTGAATTCTTGGCTTTCAACCACTCAGAGAAGTCAGCTGATGTTAACGCACCCTTGTCCAAAAGCTCTCTTCCCGTCACTTCGCAATATCTCATCATGCTTCCCCATACCTTTCGAGAACAAGGATTCATCAAAAACATCGATCAAGTAGCAGCAAAATCTCACGAATCTTTGAGAGTAAAATACTTATCTTTCAAATTTTTACATACCTGGACCATTTTCACCTCCTTTATTGCTTCCCTTACAGATCTTGATGATGTCAGGCTTGGCACAAGAATCGCTGGAGTTTCAGTAAGAACAGAACCACGTGAAGAAAGGTTTCTTCCAATCGAAAATTCAGAAGTATTGGATATCTTTTTCTTCCGGTACCTTGGCCTATTAGTGACAAAGCCATTAGCTTATTCGCAAATAACAACCTATTACTCATTCAACCAAATAAATTAATAAAATTCCTTACTTAGGGAGAATCGATCCTTCACGAAGATAAAGCCAATCATTTGTGTACTCGTCAAATTCCGCAATCATTGCAACCACATAAGCAATGCCTCGTCGGAAGGATCTTTCCTGGTTTAAAATTGGAAATGAGTGTAAATAACCTATACCGAGCATAAAATCTTAGTAAAATATTACATTATGAGTAATTGTAACCTGATATACTATAACGGATCCATACAATCCTATGAAAAAGCTCGAAAATATAGCCATTATGATGCTCCCAATGACGACGAGTGGCCACATAATAATTGTCAAACCAGCAATGGGAATGCAAGCAGTTTCAAGAAATGGACCTTCCCGACTGATCAAATCGTGTAGCAGCCTATGCCATCCCTTAAACAACATGTAAGGACTCTTTACTAAAGCTATAACAGTGTAAAGAGGGATCTCGACAATCAATCCAAGGAGTCCAACTATGATGCATGCTGGCACATGAACGAATCTGCAAGACAATTTGTTATGACTATGTTGAGAATCAAACTAACATCAGATAAAAAACATCCCGCAGCAAGGAGTTAAGAACCCTATACTTTTCATTCATAATTCTTTTTAAAAGCTGCAAATTTATGTTCTTCAGTAACCTATGTTGCACTTCCTTTAGTTAGGACATGCCTTCAGCAAAATGAAATGGTTACGGCATTATTAAGTAAACAAATCTATCGAACTCTTCTTCAATGTTCCTCTAAAATTTAGATTGTACATGCTGGCAGTAAGAAATATGATCAGATCTGTCTTTTGCTAATAACTAAATAAAATTGGCAGAGGAAGAATGAACAGAGAAACAGGTCGAATGCCGACCTAACTACATAATGAGGTCTACTACATCTTTATATACATTAAACTGCTGGCAAATCAGACATTTTGTTTTCAAGTGTCAGTGTCAATTCCCTGAAACATGCATGTTAAACATCAATAAGAAAGAATTACCTAAGAGGTTGAATCTCACTAGCAGGATTTTCTCTCAACTCCTTCAGATAGAGTGAATAAGAATGGTAACATACATCAGCAAAATCTTGAACCACCGTACAGCTACCCTTGATAGTTTCCCATGTCCCATCCTAAAAGTCACATTCCACAAGAAACTTGAGATTCAAATACACATTTGAACAGAGACATGAAACGAACAAGAAGACCGAAATATCAGGTTGTGAAACATGTACCAATATACAGTGGACACATTTCCTGGATTCACGATCATCAAGTCTGAAAGCTTCAAAAGACGCAATCCACGGAGTGAAAAAACCATAACCCAATCCCGCAAGTACACTGCCAGCTATGCTGAGGCCCAGCCAAAGAGCAAACAAAGCAGGTAATCCTAACAAGACCGCAACTTTAAGTGGCGCATCAAATCTGTCGGTCCTGTTTACATCAATTTGTTAAAGAAACCAAAAACCCATTCGAAAAAAATGATCATATTTGTGTATGACTAATGGATAATTACTTCAAAACGGTGTAGACTGTCCAGGCCACATGTGCCGGGAAAAGGCCAAGAATCACCCCTAAATTTCCTAATATCAGAATCAAGCTAGCAATCGGACCTACAAACACACCTGCAGCGCACCAAGAAGATAACAAAAATGGTCACCACATAAAGAAAATAAAGAAACAACCTTTTATTTTAAAAAAAAAAGAATTTTAATATCAAGATAAGATAATACAAACTTTTAAGGGCACCAAAGCATAGGACTGCACAGAACGCAAAAACCACCAAGACTGTTTTGCCACAATCTGTCAAGCTGCGAGGCATGTGTGATTACAGAAGAAACTCCTCAGAATCAGATAAAAAATCCTCCCGAGAAACTTTACAAAAATGAGAGCCCAAATTATTCCGAGAGAAAACGAAAGAAACTCTCCTAGAAGTTCCAAGAACAAGAGAACGACCAGAGAATCAAAGAACACAAATCGAAGGGCAATCAGCTCAGGTTTGAAGAGTCTTTCATGTAACTTGTTTTAGAATACAAAATTGGTGGGACGTTGCAATATACATCTTTCCCTTGAAAATGAACTGCGCGTTCATCTAGAAGATCGGATATACGTGCGCTCTTGAGGAACAATATTACAGATAATGATTTGAATTATTTTCATAAAAGCAAGGAAAGAGGAGAAATGGGATGAGACATTGACCAGACAAAGTAGGATAATTATTGAGATACAAATTCTAAAATGGCGGCTAATATAAAATGGGAGCATCGAACTTTCTTTTGGTTGCCATTTATTGGCAGATAACTGCGGTTCAAGTAGGCAGCCGCGTTGCCTGCTCCCCCATGTGCTTTCTAATTTGTAATTTTGTAGGTATATTCTTAAAATAACAATATTTTTTGTAGGTATATTTTAAAATAATTAAACATGTAATCATATGCAAAAGGAGCAGGACACCCAACATCAGCAGTTGTAATAATCATTGTTTACAGAATACATACATCAATACCTCATTTTTCTAGAATCTTGATGCAACCGCCCTACCTCGTATCCTGGCTCTCAAGTTGCTTAATATAACCCTAAAAAAGTTTCTGATCATATTCCTTATCATGTTGATATATTTACAAGGTTCTCTCTTAGATTGTTTTTGGTGGATGATCATGTGTGTCAATAATGGTTAGTAGTGCTTTAGGCTTTTGTTGTTTTTGTAGTTTCTTTTAGGTTGTAATATTCGTATATTGATTGGACTCTGATGTATAATAAAAGAGTGATTAAACTTAATTCTTGGTTTGTTGACTTGGGCTAACTTTCTGTAGTAAAAAGAATGTGGCTTGATGAATCAGTTACTACGAAAGTCAAATGAAACTGTGACATCGTGAAGTGAAATATAATATATATATATATATTTAGGTAGTATGGTATGTAGGTGTAAGAAAATATGTGATCTTTAGCTACGTAAAATATATTAAGAAAATAATTAAATGTCCATGATAAATGCACCCCCTATAAATATATATTATATTATATTACTAAAACCAGTCTATGTATGATTGATTCATGATCTCATTTTCCAGTAGATGATATCCTCTGTCGCCTCTGTTTGAGTTAGCTTATCTCAATATATGTTCGGGTTCTGTAAAAAGCAAAACAAGTATTTTGTTTAAATCATTAAATTTTCTTGGTTATATTTTGCAGTTCCTCCAAGGAGAAGTTGAGATTTTATTAATTTTCCATATATTTTGGGTACCTTCCATGAAGGTCTATGTACACACCTGATGATGTAACAACATCAGAAAAAATCACATTATCAAATATCCACATAGATACTCATTCAAGATGCCCACAATATCAATTTTATATATAAAAATAAATAACTTTCTGAAACTACATGATATGTACATCGTTAAGATTACGGGAATTTGTCATTTAATTAGCCGAAATTCACACATCACGATCGCATATAGTTGGAGGGCAATAAATGAAAGACTACTTAAGAGGTAACAACTTACTTGACTGAGTGGAAATTATAGAAAGTGATATTAAGCGACTTATTTGAGAATATGATATTATAAAATAAATCGATGCTCTTTTCTATTTTCCTTCTCTTCTTTGATAATTAAATTCCACCTTCAAAATTTATTTATCAATTCTGATTCACTTCCTCTTTAACATATTTTAATTTTACAAATAAAGACAAAAATGTAAAAATATATTTGGTAAAAGTATTTCATCAATATCCAATACTCCTAATAGATTTACAACCAAAGACATATACATCTGTATCATCTTTTTGAAATAAAAAACCCCTAATCATTATTTGAATATATAAAACATCGACTAAAATAACCTATCAAGACTAGCGCTTATACTCGATAGCCTGCAATTCAAGAAAATATGTAATCTAATATTTTCAACGAAAAAATACAGATGCACTGTCGTAATGGAAATTCCGACCTTCGAGAGAAGAACAAGTGACGGAGCCAGATTCCTAATTTAAACATCATCAAAGGTTTTTGGATAATTTTAAAAATATGAGTCAGTGATTTCACCTTGAAATTTATGGTGGTGTTCATTGCATGTTTGATCTTGTCACTAGTTTCAGCTGCAACAGCATAATTTGATCTGTTATGTTACATAACTAAGACTATCCTGAATGAACTTTCATGATTCGCAGGTCAGGAAAACTTAGAAAGTCTTACTTGTATATTTTCTGGCACTTTCAAGAAGATAATCATGTTTACATCAGCTCAAAGATCTGCACAACGGAATTACGTTTAAGTTAATCAAATTTAGAGGGAATGTAACCGCGAAGTCCCATGAATTTAAGCAATAATGTCTATGATTCAGAGCCAAATCTTAAATATGTTCAAGTAGATGGCATATAATAACACATACGTGTATAGGCATTTCAGCTATGACCAGACCACTGCTTTCTTCAATGGTTTTAAGTACTACAACTTCTCCACCGACAACCATGTTGATCACAATGCCATCTACATACAAATGAGAAAGGATACATTGTCAATGAATTATTCTCATATTTTACACATAAGAGGAAATTCCACAGCTCATTTCCAAGCAGAATTCATATTAGTTGAATTGAAGGCAAACCTGATGATAAGCATGTGGACATGCGCCTTGTATATGTCTCCTGTTTAATATATTACAAAATTTCAAAATTGGCCATTCTGAAAATGCACATTCAGAGCATTACGTTTAACGTGGTTCATGGCCATTATTCCAACTTCAAGTAACAGTTGGTAACTGAGGATCTCTCTTGGTCATTTAACATACACTTGATTATTAAAGAGCTTCATAGATGAATAAAGAGTGTCCAGGTTAACTGTCCTAAACGTATTTTCTATTTGCCAATGAAACATACCTTCTTTGATGGCAGCTCATAATTTATCAAAATACGAGCACTGACAGGTAACTCCCCCGAGCCAATGAGCGGAAGGCAGGCATCAGTAACAACAATCACATTCGACTTTCTATCCTCTTCCTTTTCTTCATTTCTATCAACTTCATCTTTTCCCATTCTATTCCACCTCCCTGTCGCCCGTCTGAAGTTATCTAGAATCTGAGCTCTCTCTACATCAGAAAGATCACTGTACTGCAATTGCAATATAATAAAGCTTCAATTACTACTGCAAACTTCAAGAAAAGTTGAAGAATTCAAGTTTCCATTTATTTTCGTTAGAAGTTCATAAAACTCGACATGGGTGATGGCCAACATAGTATCAGACATCTACCCTGCCCTACACGTACATGCCAAAGATTGGAGAGTAAATGTCCGAAACAGGGGCACACCTACGACAACACATAAATTAACTTAATGACAAATTAAAGGTTTTCCTGCATCAAGATTTGAATATGTGGCACAAAGAAAAATTTCCCGTCAGCTCGAATGGACCAACTATAAGGTAACATAAACAGCTAAACAACTACTGAAATGTGGTGTTTAATATAAAAATAGCATAATGCTACCAATTTACTAATCATGTCATCATCAAGAAAATACAGTAAGCAGCTTTTGTTTCAGTATTTAGTAAATGTAAACTACAGAAAAAGACTTAGATGAAGAAAATTTTAACTAGTCACGAAGTGCAGGCTTAAACCACTCGCTAAGGGTATGGGAAAAGGTGTACACATACCAAAGCGGAAATGTTGACGTACGAGGAAAGATTAGATACACTGGAGCAAACAGCATCAAGTTCATCCCGTGTGCTGCAGCAAACTACCATTGTAAGCCAAGGCCGCCGCCCAACCATCCCCAAAAGATCCACTAGGGTTTCCTGTGACGAAAGATTTCCCATTTTTCTAAACAAAAGTCCCAGTTAAACATATACCAGTTCCTAAAAAAGAAATTTATAACCATCTTGAATTGAAGTCTGTCGACAGCGAGGTAGAAGTGGCGCTGCGGGCTGAATAGAAGAAAATGTAAACTAATTCAAACCATTTGCTCATATATATTAAGACTAAAAATAGTTCATGACAAGAAAACGTTTTTTTTTAAAAAAAAAAAGAAAGAGAGAAAGGATTGACGGTGTACGGGTACCTGGAAGAAGACGGCGGCGAAGGAGAGGTGGACAGAGATGATTCCGAGGAATCCATTTTTTCCCGACTTCCTAATTCTTTTTCTATTTGTCCTTTTGAGTTTTTATTAAAGTCGGACTCGATTTAATGTTAGTCCAAATGGGGTGGTCAACTGGTCATTTTAGTATTGCCTTCCTTTGGTTGAGAAATCACATCAAAAAATCTTAAAACTCACACTAACATGTCCATGTTAGAAAATTTAGGAGAAATTCATCTTATCTAAAAATTATTCGGTGACAAGATATTTGCTCCTTCACTCAAATTTTCAGCCAGTACAATCAAAATACTTCCTTCATATAAAGCGCCATCAAATAATCTTATAACTAAAGTCAAGATCATAAATGATAGATGAAAAGGAGAGGTATAGTACAGAAGAAATCTTAACTCAACTCTGTTAGAGATTGTATTAGAAACCGTTGGACCATAAGCAACAGACTGCAGTATGAGGCCGTAATCTAGGAATAGGATGACACCCCTTGAATGCTTGGGTTGAAGGGTACTTTACTGTATTACAGGGACTGATCTTAAGTATCTTCAAATAACTACTGCAAATAAAAATTTAATTGCTTGGTTATCACTAGACTAGACTTTTACTCTATCTTGGAGAAAAATGGAGCCCTCCATCAAACTCCAAACCATGAAATAATTTATCTCAGTATCTTCACTATGTAGCATTTCACAGGTTTACCATCAAGAATATCTATTCATCTGTCTCCTTTAGAGCGTTCCACACTCGCTATGATGGAGAAATCATTCTGGAGACCTCTGTTCATCAACATCGGTATAGTTTAGCCTTCTGTTAACGCTATCCTTCTGCAAGACACTATAACAGGAAAACGTTTGATCCTGTTGAAGTAGCAAGGATCGACATAATGAGTGGAAACTAATCAATATATGCATGTTAAAAGCTGACTTAAGTCGCCTAATGTCAACAAAATGCAACCATTGAAACCATGCATTTTATTTTTCATGATTTCCTTCACTTACTCCCCATTTCTTCTCTCTTTACAATCAATTAACCAAATAATAAAATTATTTAATAATTTAAGATAACTAAATATTATGTATACACTTTTTCTTTTTTCCAATTCAGACGAAACTAATTATATATGGCTTAAAAATCATTAAAATAAATAAAATTATACTTATATAAACATATGTTCACGTAATGTATGCTTGTTGATATAAATTTATACTTATGTTTACCTTTGGATTATTTTGCGCTCTTATTTTCACAAAATCAAAGCCTTTCCGAATGTGTCATTTATCTGGCGGTCTTTTACCTTACGTAAAGTTCTGAGTATATGTTGTCTTTCTTGATGGAAATTGTACGAGATCGTATATGGATGAATGCTTGTGAAACAACAGAAGTAAAATAATGAAGGAGATGAGTATTATGAGAATAAATAAATGGAAGTAGACCAGTTTTCCTATAGCAACTTAGCATGAAAGAATCCATCTGTGCTGCATATAGGATAACATCGTACTGTTCACGATCTCCCATCACTGCTGCTTATTTCAGTTCTTATCTGCCAATTTATCTTTATATTCTATACTTTTTATGTGTTTTTTGCATTTTTGTCATCGGTTTTTCGAACATTGTAGCAGCTGGAAAATAAACTCGTCATCTCCGATTACATGCTATCTTCATCGGAGCTTCTATCGTACCGCCGCATGTTGTATCTGTTAAGGGCTGGCATAGGCGCAGGTACAGGTATTCTGAATGATTTACCAGCTCCCATAGTAGGCCTGTCCTGCATTCTGCCTACGTCTTTGCACACATTGTCTAATATGGAGAGAAAGTCACGTACGATGAGGAAAATTCTTAGTGGATGAGCCTCCTCTTTCGCAGCATCTCCATGGAAGTACTCGGTTACCTCAGCCACAAGGGACAAGGCTTTTCTCTCTTCAGACCTAACCCGGTGAATTTCTTCAGTAGCTTCATCAATAAACTCTTTCATCGAATCACAGAATTTACTGTTCACGCTCTGTTTCTCGAATTGAAGAACTGATCTAACTTTCTCAAGTCCGGTTTCGAGTTTGGAGACATAGCTGCTCAATACATCCGAGTCCATTGCTGCTGCCTTTTTAACACTTCCAAGTTCTTTACTTAACCCGGATACGACCTGCAATCCTTTCTTCTTGAACTCTTCTTCCTGAAAAGTGGTTTTGATTGGCATATGTTCGCTGGTGTGTTCGGAAACTTCTCCTTCGGACCTGATTATCTCTTGGACGACAAAGTGAAGCAACGTTGTTTTTCCATCTGTTCCCTTTATGTCCACTAATTTTAAGAGAGTTTCTAGTTTAAAAGCACGAGCATCGCCACGATTTGTGCCATCGTTCATGCGGTTTCCTGTCTTCAAAACAGCCTCAAGCAGCTTAAGAAACAGGCGGCTATTCTTCAATTCCTCACTCGCCTCCTGCATTGTGCAATGATCCACTTGTGAGAAAACTCGTGGAGCCTAAGAATTGAGATTTTCAGTTACACTAGAATGACAAAGTTTGTAAGTAATTGGTCACTGTTTTGCCGGACAATCTCTCAAGAGTTCGATTTTTCGGACATATTCCTTGTTAGTCTCCGACTTATAGACGTAGAAAAGTGCTAGAACATAAGTTTTATATCCTCTATCCTGAGCTCAAGCTCTTTGGATATATGGTTCCGACATTCAGCACGAAAACTGTAAATCATAAAACATCACGTATAATTAGCTAAGTTCAATCCAATAATTGGTTGTACCTCTAGAGTTTGAAAAGCTTTTCGCAAGTAATTAACTTCTGTATCAAAGTTTGCTCTGTATAGCATGGCTTCTACTCTTTTAAATGCAAATGGGATAGCGAGTATTGACTTGAGGAATCTCTCTGCGGATCCCAACTTAAAGCCTTCATCATTGTAGTTTATAAGTTTTATTTCTTCCTCTTTGGTTGGCGCCATCTTCACTAATGTCTCCAAAAGCTCTGGACCCAATCCCTCTGGATTTCCTGCAGCATCATAACAATCTTCGAATAAGCAAGCACATTATCAAAATTTCGGAGGGATAATGTATACTAGAAATCTCAAATAATATTGAACCCCTGTTGAGGAATTTGAAGAAATAAAGCACTGTGGGCTAGGGGTTGAAATAAAGTTTATTCTTCAGATTCCAAGCTTGCTCTCTGCATTTAATACATAGTATAGAGAAGAATTATGATGATTCAGCATTAATGTCTACATGGTTTTAGGTAGAGGTTTCTATCATATCATCTTTTCATTTTCCAATAAAGGGGTCATCGCATTAAATATTTCATCGCTAAATTGCATAATTAACTGGCTAAAAATTACAACCAATGCGTTTTAAATAATAACTATATGGTTCATTGACAACTAGTTTATTTTTTTGGTATAGCTGATTTTTATTCACTTGTGCATAAAGATAAGAATACATACCATCTAAAAGCGCTTCACAAACTTCTTCTCTTGTCACGTTCATTGCTCGCAATAGAATGGCTATGTTTTGGGATTTCTTTGGATCCAGCACTCTGTTTTCCTGATCCAAAGAAGGGATCGCCAACTTCCTTCCCTCTTTAGGAACCGAATTAAATCCGAAAAGAGATTCCATTGCGTCCTCGTTCAATCTGTTAGACATGTATCCTATTAACAGATTGTATATACATAAATCGCCATTATTTCCATGTAAGTAATGTACATTCACTTACTGGAATGAACTTGACTTTAAATGGTCCCAGACGGTGTCCCTATCCGAGGTGGCTCTGACTTTGTCCCAATGCAAAGGTTTCAACTTTGGCTTGGACCCATCATCACCATGTTTCTCTGATGAACTGGAACCTTTACCCGCTCCTTCAACGGTGGTTATTTTTTCAGTCCTTGGGGTTGCTTTCGGACTGGGAGACTTTAACTGTGGCCTCGTGAAAGGGACATTTGTTTCCACGGGTCCGAATTTTCTTGGTCCCGGCAAAGTGTGCGGAGGAGGAGGAGGCGGAGGTGGAATCGGTATTCTAGATGTGTGTTGCTCGTGGTTGCTTATTGATTGGAAGCGTGCCATATCCGGTGGTGGAGGTGGTGCCGCGAATTTAGGTGCTGCCCTTTTAGGAGTAAATGACAGTGTTTTACTAGGCTGCGATTGCCCACACGAAGAAGTTTCAGATGGTAGCAAAGATTGCTTTATTGACTGCATCACCGCGGGCTTTGTGTCTGGGGATGATGCTGATAAACGAGATTTGGGTGATGTTCTCTTGGAATGAGGGACAGAGGTATTAGCATTGATACGAGTCTCTGGATTTATCTGGCTGATATTGTTACTTCGGTGGCTGTGGCGTGAACCGGGAGACTCGTTGTTCATTGATGATCCTTGTGGAGTGTAAAAATTGGTGTCATTACTCTCATCATCTGATGAGGACATTGGTGGAGGCGAATTTATACTCGGCGGCTTTGTTAAAGGTGGCAGAGGCTGAAGCTCGGGACTAGGCCGGTACCGTTGGGATCTTTTTCCGGGCTTCAGTTTCTGATATGGTGAGCCATTTGCATCATCATTAGCGGTAGTGTCATTTACTACAGTTGTTGCAGATGGCTCCACTGTCCCAATGTAGAGGAAAGTAGATGGCGGCATTCTTGATTCTTCATTGGTGAATCTTGAATTCCCATCAACAAGCTTCCGGGACTCATCGGTATGATTGGAACGCTGCTTGAATAAATAGAAGGCCAATGCAGATACCATTACCAGAGTCAGAATTCCTGATGAAACTGCAATTCCAATTTTCTTGGCAGAATTGGTTGGCTTCGTGGCAACTGGATTAGACGCCTTGTTGGCTGGAGTTGGTGGCGTCTGCTGGCCGGCACTGCTGCCTCCCTGCTCCACCGTTGGACCAGTTGGGAGTTCATGGAAGAATGGCTGGTCTTGGTCCGGCGAATCCTGGGTTGTCGGTGGTGGTGGTGGTGGAGGCGGCGGAGGCGTTGTTTCTGAATTAGATGGAAACAATGGTTGGTGCAGAATTCTCCTGGTTCTCTCTTCATGAAGGATTTTTGGTTCTGCCCCTGCAATCAGTTGGAGCATAAAAGAGATAACCAATGTCAAAATCAGGAAAAAGCACAGATCATAGGCTCTCATTGTGCTTTTTTCTTGATAAGCTCATTTATGTTTCTCTGTTTCCCCTTGTTCATATCTGGTTCTAAATTCTCAGTTCTCACCGAAATTCAGAGACGAAAAGAGAAAGACAAGGACTGGGTTTCGTTTGTAAAGGAGAAGCTTCACAGAGCTGCAAGATCTTGATGCTTATTGCTCTCTCTCTCTCTCTCTCTCTCTGTGGGGACGATCACTTGGGAATGGCTACACTTTCCACCTCTGTATCCTCTAGGTTTCTTTTTACATTATTATACTCTGCCTAAACTTGAGTTTCACACCTGCGAAGTAATTATTATTTTCTTTTCATATTGCAAAGTACTTGAGGGTGTTTAATTTTGTTCTTTTGATCTATAAATAGTAATATAGGACGAATTATCATTTTATCTTTTTTCTTGTTAAAGTAAGATAATTATTGGGGATAAAAAAAGAAAGAACGCGCAAAAAAAAAAAAACGTTTGGAGATTCACATAACCATTGTTGTATCTATACAAAATTTTATTTATTTATTTTTATTTTTTGTTTAGATCTTCTCAAATGTCCACACGATGAGTAGCCATATGCAAGTAGGAGTGAACCTTTTGGGAAATAAACTTAATGAACTATGATGACCACCAATTGCTCCACGTTCATCAACCATTTTTTTTCTCCATGAAACTCAAGGACCTGTGCAGTTAGAACAATTCATTAATTTAAATATTAAAAAAAAACGCAAAATATAGATATATTATCATTATATACCTGAAGATTGATCTGAGTATAATTGATAACAAAATTTCAGAGTTTCAGAGAGGAATAATTAGTAAATAGTAGATTAATATCTGGATAACTAATTAGTTTCCTGGAATGGAACGTTTATAGAACAAGACCCTCTTTGCTAATTATTGTCTATGCGTTTTGGACATAAAAACCACCAAAAATTTGGAGCATGGATTTATTTTTGTATGGCATCGATATGTCATATCCATAAAGTCAGTGGTCATGGAAAGATCCAAATACCCATTTATGACAAGATAAAATGAAACTCAGAAAATAATTTTATTTATTTATGGGGATGAGTTCTCAATCTTTTTTAATCTTTGTCTTTTTTATTTATGGGGATGAGTTCTCAATACAAGCACATGTCCGGAGCATATTGCTTTTTTAATCTTTGTCTTTAATTCTTTTTATTTCTTTTTCTCATTTGCATGCCACTTCATAATGGGATTGGAATCACAAAAGGGACAGCACCATATATCCTTTCCCTCACTCCCATTATATTGTTCCTTGTACATATTCTCAACTCAAGTTTTGAATTATTTAAATACATAATAGAAAGTTTGGCTCAAATTATTAGGAATTCTACTATTTTTGCATGTGTAGACATCCAATTTTCCCCTTCACAAAATTTAAATGTCCGGTTACCGCAATAAAAATTGATTAATGCATTTTTTTATCTAAGAAACCAAAAATTAATTATCCCAATTCCCACCCGTCCAAATAATAAATACATAGATAAGCCTTGTCACGTTGCGTGGAGGCCAAGGATACAAACAAGTTGTGGAACTAATTATAATAATGCTTATTGTTAATTTAAGTTTCAGCATCTATGGAAACAAAATTAATTATGATGTATAATTAGATCCATTACTACAACAATAAGCAATTGAGCACCATAGATAATCCGTTCATTGCTTACACAAAAAGAGAATGTTTGATTAATTTTTATAGACAATCCTTGAACGCATAAAAATATTTAATTTAATAAGTTAATTTAAGGACAATTGTTGGTAAATTTTGTCGGATTAATCGTCGCCACATTATTGATAATTGATGGAGTGCCCACTTTTTGATATTTTCTTCAAATTTGACGGAAGGGTTGTCGGCACTTGCTCTTTCAATGAATGCTCCTGAAACAGAGAATGGAGGAAAATAACTAAAATAAAAAAAAAATTGAATTTATATCGAGTAAAATTTAATGTAGGGTGACAAAAAACGACATTCTCGGTTATACGTATAGAAACATGGATCCTAAGTCGTGGATACTGATGTAGCGCAATTATCTCAGCCGACGAGCTGATGACACTTCGGGAGCTCGGGACGTAGGGTACTGGTGGATGGAAAGTGCTTCTTCTTGGAGCCTACAATCACAAATCACGGGTCAGAGGGCGTCGGAAATGTGTCCGACGAAGGCCCTCCGATGCTTAAGTCAAGCAGAATACGAGAGCAAAAAGGAGAACAGGAAAATATATGTTGGGAATAAAGGATGCTAGGATGTGTGTGAATGAATGAGGCGTACCTGATATTTATAGAGGGGCTAGGCGGTGGAGATGAGCATATCCTGACGAATATTCGCCTACATCGGGTATCTCGGACGAGACCCTCCGCGATCCTTGTGGATCCTACCGTTCAAGTAAGGAAAGACATATCATTCCTGGATTCTTTAAATAAGGAAAGACGTATTTGTGTTGGATTCTGCTTGCCATGACACTGTTCTCGGGAAACACTCCCGATCTGAGCACGATTCCTCGGGCAAACTCCCGATCTCAGCGCGAGTCCTCGGACGACTTCCAGATCTTAATAGCGTAGGTCGGGGCCTGTAGCTTGCTGCTTGCTTCTCGGGTCCCGGTGTGATAATAGGGGACATCAGGTACTATTCCCCCTATTTTTTTCCCTTTTCATGGTTAATTGTTAGTAAATCAAATTATTACCATGCAAAATTCCATTATAATTTCACACGTCAGGCATCTCAACCTTTGCTTCCATATCACAGATTCGGACATCTACTTTATAACGATGCATTCTTCGTAATACACGCCATGTAATCAACACTTAATGATAAACAGAGATAAAGATATTATTATTATAATTATTATTAATGGGGCATAAAATATAAGAATTTCTTGGCAAATATTTCTTAAAATAATTTCAAAATTCGAAGCTCGAGTTCAGTGTGGATGAGAAGCTTATTGTCTCTCTCTCAGACTCGCGCAGACTCTCGCTCTCTCAATATCAAACATTGGGAATATAGTTGGCATTTGTAAACAATTAACCTGGTTGGTCTGGGCTAGGCGTTTGGGCCCATGTCAGTAAATCAGGCCTACAAAATCACTCCAAAGACTAGGACAGAGCCCTTTTCGAAAATGAGCAAATTTAAGGCCCAAATAATATGCAACCAGAACATTTCTTCATTGCAAATGCACAACATAATTACAAATTTTTTTGTATTGAATAATTATAGTATACACAAAACACTAGTGATGGAAATAGACGGGGTCCAAACTTCACCTCGCATACCAAACCTAAGTCAGGTAAGGACGGTCAAGGGATCTAGACTCGCGTCCGAGGTTGATCTTTGGTTTTGCCTGAATATACCATAAATATATGTATAATGTTATATATATTATCTAATAATGATAACTTTTATTTATATCTATGCCAAGAATTAAAAAAATTGTTTTGAATGTTTTTAAAAAAGAATGTTTATCTTAAGAATTTTTTTATTGGCGTTTGGACTGGGGTGGGATGAGACACCAAAGCGTCCCTAAATATATTACAACTAGCTAAATTTTGTGAAAGAATTTACGAAATTTATACTTTGGTTTGTTTTTAAAATGTACATTTCCTAAAATTATATGTTAAAATTCATTTGACTTGTAAGATGAACGATAACAGGTTGGATAATGAACTGACAGACGATGGACATGACCATATTTGTAACTCTTTACGTACTATAAAACTAAAGTCAAGAGTAAGCTTGATGCAATGATCTTAATCACATCTGATGCCAAAAGATGAAAAAGCTTACACGGGAATCTTACTCGGGAACGTCTGCCCCTACCAATAGATGAAAGAACTTACACGGGAATCTTACTCGGGAAAAGCTTACGATTGATGCCTACTCGTAAAAGCCTACTCGGGAACATCTGTCCGAGGATTCCAAAAGAGAAAAGCTGTCTAGCACATGCTTGCTAATGATTAAATCGGGTACGTGTTGTCAGGCTTCTATTTGAAGGGGCAACTGACATCTGGACAGCTGCTCACCCCTCCATGGTGACCGTATGTCATCTATGCCATAAATCCTTAAATTGAAACGTTCTTCCTTTAAACTCATAGCTGGTTGAAAACATAATTTGAAATCAACAACCTTCGGGTTCCTTGTGCTTCGAAATTCATTTTAAAATCTCTTTTAAAACTTTTGCTGAGTATCAGGTTCGACTACTGGAACTCATCGCTGAAATGAACAGACGTGACGAAGTGGAACTATACTGGGAAACAAACCAGATCTTTACCTTTCATCGTTATCGCTGAAAGGAATCAGCTGTTGGTAAAGGAAACAATATCGTTATCGTAAAACAGCTGCAAGGATACTAACAGTGAAACAGACGTTACTTTGGAACAGTAGTGTTATCGGGTGACTGCTGACACTATAGGAATAGTACTTTAGAAGTGAACAGTTGTTGGTCAACTCAGCTTTCGACGCAACGGGAATGAACAAATTCAGCTGTTGGTAAAGAATCAGACGCTATATATCAGTAGTTGGGTATATATATATATATATATATCGACGTTGATGTCAACACTTTCTTGATCGAATTAATCTATATCTACTACAGATTATTTGCTGGAAGGTCATGGAATTCGAGGGCTACTCGAATACATGCATAACGAGTTGTGACTACTCATAGGAGAAAAATATTAAATTGCGGTACAGTTGCATTTAACAGAAAAGAATAATATATTATTATGTGAATACTCTTTCAAAATGAAAATCTTATTATTTCGAATTGAGAAAAAGAAAGAATGCAAGCACAATTAAATAGATAACCACTCGCTGCAATGTGGCGGCCATTTGTGGCATTAATATTTAATATCACCATAAAATACCAATCTAAAGATTTTATGTACATTAAATTTAATCCAACCAACCGACATGTGATTATATGATTTTTTTTTCTTGTAAGATGTTTGAACTGATATTTTTTCAGTATTTAATTCTTTCATTACGTTTGTGAATATGTCACGTATTCTATGTTTTGTTAGTGGAACGATTTCTGTGAATAATATTTAGTGTAAAATGGAGTTTAGTTCAGTCCCAAAAGGCCAAAAGGCTTGTTTTTAATATATTTAGCTGTTTATAATAAAATATCAATATTAAATCTGGCTGATTCGTTACAGAATCTTTCGTAAGATTTATGTCCAGCGAGTCCAAAGATTGATATATTAAATTAAATTAATAAAAAAAATTATGGGGAAATCTTGCATAGATGTATCTCCTGGCTCCAATTATGATTAGTAGGAAATAAAGAAAATCAGCCAGGTGATTTGAACAGCTGAAGCACTTAATAATGTGCTGACTCTCCGGGGAATCTTTTGACCCAATTTGATTTCTCAAATTAGTTTCAACTCAAAGTTTATACGTGTTGAATCGAAGATTGTTAGTGTTTTTGTCTACATCGTTGTTAGTGCTATTTTACATCAGAATTTATTACTTGAATATTTTTTTAGTATAATACGGTCTTGAAAAATAAAAATTATAGATTAATCTTGTTTCATTGATTTTTATTCTTGTTCTTCTATTTTACTGAATTTGGGAGATACTGGGAGGATGGTATTCGGCGGTGGCATGTGACATAAGCGGAAAGGAACATGGCCACATTTAGTCCACCAGGTGAAGAAACTTATAAATTAAAGATTTCTGTGTCCCTTCCAAGAAAACTAAAATGGATGATTATTTTACTTAACATTGTGGGTAGAAACATTTCAAGAAAAGAGAAAAGGATTTAGATTACAGATATAATATAATATAATTGATATAATCGAATTTCGTCCCGCCAATGAGTTACTGTCACGCAAGACTCTCTGGTCGGAAGGTCGGCTGGTCTGTCCTCGGGGATTGAGCTGGATTTCTCTCACAATATCCTGCGATCACAAACACCGGTTAAAGGACGTCGGGAGATGTACCGACGAAGGCACTCCGATGCTTAAGTTAGAACGAGTCAGAGAGTGTGTAAAAGTATGAGAATGAGTCTACTGAATATAGTATAAAATGAGAAATACATGATATTTATAGGCGAGCCAAGTGGTTGATTGTTGTACTACCTGGAAAATCATGGGCTGAGATAGGCTTGTCCGATCATGCGGATCATGCATTAATCTACTTCTGTCTTTTATTACAGAAAAATAAAAATTTTGTTAAACACAAACGACTACTCTACTGTTTTTATCGACAGATGAAAAATCTCAGAAATCTTATGTACTTGATTGAATTTGTTATAGCTTGGTGTATATGTGACTCTTGGATAAAAAGAAAAAAGAGTGAGTCTTGAATAAATTTTATTCTCTTTGTAATCTCCAAAAAATATATCTTAGAAAGGTGGGATCGAGTTATGACTCTAAAGCGAAAAAACTATGATTGATCCGGGTGGCCCCGTATGAACCCTCCGGCGGTTTTAGCTACCTTTTATCAATCTTTGATAGATTTCGGGATAAAATTTTCGACGAAGAAGGATGGGATTTCTCCACTAAAGAATCTCGATAGAGTTGTACTACACCATTACTATCAAAGTATAGTCGTTTTCCTCCTCAAAAAATATACTAGTCCACTATGGAACAATGGATAAAAATCCAACGAAGAGAAAAGTTTTGTATATAATGAAGGGGGCAACAGTGTCAGCATAGTGTCCCCAAATACTGTATATTTGGATGAATTAAAGATTGAGGGGTCCTGATTGGATATAGGCGAAAAAGAAGCCATCTCACTTTACTGTAACAGATGCGAATAAAGAAAGGAGTGGCAAAAAGCGACAGCTCATTTTTCTAATTTAATAATGTGTTTTTTTTTCTTAACTTTGCTGTGTGTGTATATATATATTCGTGTCTCGGAAAATGGATATTTTGATTCTTGATGATAAAAGTGAAAGGGAGGAAAAAAAAAGGCGAGCCTAGGGCGGTGTTGCTGATTTGTACGTGAGATATATAAACTGTGGGAACATTCTTAGCTTGGCCTTTTTTGTAACATGGTGTTACCGTGGTGGCCGGCATAGTTTCGAGACAGCGCATGTGTTTTTCTCCTTTGGTTTTTGGACAGTGGGTTTTCCTTTTCCTTAGCTCGTATAGCATTGTTTTGCTTCATTGAGCATTCAATCTCTGTACGGAGTTAGTTCTCTTGAATATAGAGGTGTTGCCACAGGTGGTCAAAGTTTTATGTTTCTTTGCTTTTTCTTTCAATATATTTTCAGGTAATGTTGGGTTTTGTGAACTTGAATTTATTTGGGTTTTCGGGTTTTAGTCAGGATATGGTATTTCTTGGTGGAAACTATGATAAAGATGTCACCTTACTGACTTTATTCCATTTTCTACGTTAGGCTTCTACTTTCTTGAATGAAGGGATTCTTATCGAATTACCGCTGTTTATGTTTGTTCTTGTTTCTTGCAACTTTGATGATCACGTGGTTATTGCCATGATTTCTGTTTTTGAAATTAGTTTGTTTAAAACGCTGGAAGTTCACAGAACAAATGTGTTGGTTTTAGTGCTGGTTTGTTCTTATGTTTCAGTATATTCCAAATAAGCTGCGATTTCAATGGCATTGTCCCACTAATTCCGAGATTATGTTGGCTTTTTCAGGTGTCCATTACTCCATTGTCGAAAGGAAAATCTTGCCGAGTAGTGTTGATTCTTGTCCTTGACTTTGAACAAAAATTTACTTGAGATTATCAAATGTACTCAGCATGGAGATGATATAGTCTCGGAGACATACCAAGATTGTGGCGTTTAGGTTTTTGATTTGCTTTGGGGCTATACTGTTCTTGTATTTCAGTCTAAGTTCTTGAAGATAAGCTGAGATTCTTCAAGGTGGAAGGAAATTAGCCTGCTGATATGAAGTTTATGAAGCTTGGATCCAAGGCTGATCAGTTTCAGACAGATGGGGACAATATCAGGTTAGTTAAATTCCTTGAATATCTTGTTTATACTGTGGAACGTGTATAATTAATTCCTGATCAGTTACTTATATGATTTATGTGATATTTGGTTATCATTTCTCCTTTTTGCTGCTTTTCTTGTGAAAAATTGGCGCAAGTCATAGAATTTCAAGCTTACAATGCATTTTGAGAAGATAGGAAGTCCATTATTTTCGTGTGCTTGATTTTGGTTGTGTTTCAACAATTCTGTATTATTTCTTCAATGCCAAAGTATGATATGGGAAGGTCCAGTGTATGAATTTTGTTCTGAATATCACAGAAGCATCTATTTCAGGTATGTGGCTACAGAATTGGCTACTGATATTGTCATTAGTGTCGGAGATGTCAAGTTTTATCTGCACAAGGTATAATTCATCTCTTTGAACAAAAAATTTGCTTTATGCATGGAAAATTGCTGTGCTTTTTTCTGGTAATTATCTAAATTTGCACTTCTCTATTGCTGTACAGTTTCCTCTTCTTTCCAAGAGTTCTCACCTACAGAAGCTCTTATCCAGTTCAAACGACGAATCAAATGATGAAATTGACGTCCATGATATTCCAGGCGGACCTGCTGCTTTTGAAATTTGTGCCAAGTTTTGTTATGGCATGGTCGTAACACTAAACGCATATAATGTTGTGTCAGCACGCTGTGCAGCAGAGTATCTAGAGATGTTCGAGATCGTGGAAAAAGGGAATCTTGTTTACAAGATCGATGTTTTCCTTAGTTCCAGCATATTCCGGAGCTGGAAAGATTCAATCATTGTACTCCAAACAACTAAATCTCTTCTTCCATGGTCTGAGGAATTGAAAATTGTCAACCACTGCTTGGATTCGATAGCTAATAAAGCTTCAACCGACCCTTCAAAAGTCGACTTTTCATATGCTTTTAATCGTAAGAAACTCCTTTCCGAGAATGAAATCAGCCCACATTGGAATGGCATGAAAAAACAGCAAGCCGTGCCGAAGGACTGGTGGGTGGAAGACCTCTGTGAGCTTCATATAGATTTGTATAAGCGAGTTTTGACTGTTATCAACGCTAAAGGAAGAATATCTGCAGCTGGAATAGGAGAATCATTAAAAGCTTACGTTTTAAGAATGGTACCAGGTTTCAGTAAGGGTGTTATCAAAGGAGGCGATACCTTGAAGTACCGGTACTTGGTTGATACCATCATATGGTTGCTTCCCTCGGAGAAAAACTCGGTCTCTTGCAGTTTTTTGCTCAAGTTATTAGACATGTCTATAGAGCTAAATTGTGGAGAAACTGGACGACACCAGCTGATGCAAAAAATTGCATGCCAGCTTGAGGAGGCGTCTGTTGCGGATTTCCTAGCTTGTTCTCCAAGTGGTCAGCCGACCCCATATGATATAAGTGTAGTACACCAGCTAGTTGAAAAGTTTATCATGCTAGAACAGAGCTCGCAGAGCCATTTTGCTCGTGATCACGAATTCCCGGAGACATGTACCGGATGTAACTCAGATGCATCAAAGATGAAGGTGGCTAGATTAGTTGATGGCTATATGGCCGAAGCTGCAAAAGATTCGTCATTGTCATTGTCCAGATTTGCCAATCTTTTTGAAATTGTTTCGAGCTTTCCAAGATCAACCCATGATGGAATATACCGGGCTATTGATATATTCATGAAGGTTCATTTCTACAATCCTGATATACTCTCTGTTTTCTCAGTTCTCCTTACATGCTGGTGCGAATCAAAGAATTCAGATGAGATATATATAGTGAACTAATCGTTATATCTTGTTACAGGAACACCCAGGGTTGAGCAAAAGTGAGAAAAGGAAGATCTGCAGGTTAATGGACTGCAAGAAACTATCAGCGGACGCATGTGCCCATGCTGTGCAAAACGAGAGGCTTCCTCTTCGAGTAGTTGTGCAGGTTCTTTTCTTTGAGCAAGCCAGAGCCGCGGCAGCTCCTGGCGGAAATAGCACACCTGATTTACCAGGCTCTACTAGGGCTTTGCTCCCTGGAGGATCATACGGGAGCTCTAGATCTGCAACCACCAACACAGACGAGGATTGGGATGGCGACCAGATGACCAAGGAACTCAAGGCTCTAAAGTTGATAGACATGGGAGGGACCAGGATGGAGTGTGGCCCAAGTAACGGTACAGATGCAGAAAAACTCGCAGCCAAGAAACTTAGAAGGATATTTTCGAGACTATGGGCGAACAAAGACAGGCAAGGCGAAAACAGCAGCTCGGATACATCAGAGAGCATTGCATCCACTAGCGTCGAAGAGAGAAGATCAACCTCTTCAAGAAGTAGGAGACATCCCTCGTCTTAAAACGAGATTCTAACACAATGCCAATTCAATTGGCTTAGGATGTTTGAATCGAAACAGGCAGGGGAATGATTTGTAAACGAAGTACTGTTTCATTGGTGACTTTCTTTGGCCAAAGGGAAGTGTCGTACTGGCTAGAGGCGTGTTGATGTTATTGTAGACTTCTCTTTGTGGTTTACTATCCGTTGCAGTAATAGATTGATCGGGTTGATTTATGTTGTAATAAGAAGAGTTAGTGTAAATATAACTTTTATCTATCACTTATTATTATTAAGAATGCGTATACCACAAAAACTACTTCATCTCTTGATATGATTATCAATAATTAGCCAGCAAATGAATAAAAACTAGATAATACACCATAAGCTTTAATCATCTGTATTAAATAGTAATATATAATATAGATAGGTACACAGAAATAAAAATAAGCTGTGATTATCCTGAAAATAACTTGATACCCTTGTTTTTTTCTTATTTTTGTGACATTTATTTCTCATTAATTAATGTTTCATTTTCGATAAACAAGGAAAGGGCGATAGTTCTGTAAAAGCATAGTGAAATTTATAATCCATTCTTAAGCTCTAAGAGGATGAATTTATGCAGACAATTATATCTTAACTTCTATATTGTCCGACATTTTGGTACTTTTGTTCGGGGCACGTCATCACGCGCTTCCACGATGTTATCCCAATTATAATTTTGTTTGAAAGTTGGTAAGAAACTGCTGACGCCATCCTCGGACACTACATTTTCATCCAAAACCCATAATTAACTAGAAAGCCAAAGGGGGACCTTCCCCATAATATATAAACATCAAGCCTTATGTGAGACTCTAAATTACGCTGCGTGTAGGGAATTTTATTAACACCATGCTTTCAAATTCATTTAGTGTATACAATATCTAAAATAAAGAATAAGGAAATATTGTTTTCGGATCAAATTTACCTTGAATAATATTTGAATTTCAGTACATAGTTGACTCAAATAAGAGAATATTTGGAATATACCTCTATTTGGTATAACTTCTTAACTATAATTTAGTTTTTGCCAATTTATTTTTACTTACGGAAATAAGTTTATTCAGCTTCAATCAATTTAAATCTGATGATTGATTCAAGTTGTTTTTTTGAAAAAGAAAGGAAAAAAAGTATGGAAGTGGAGTGACTTCTCTCTCATAATAAGCACACGTGCCTTTGACCGTGGTATGACTTTAAAAAAGAAGCTTCCATTGCCAACGCTTACATGCCCTAATCCTCTTTTATCTCTCTAATTCCACCATCGAAGCTCGATCATCACTTCACCTTCATTTTCCAGTTTTAAGTTCCGAGCAATTGTGAATAAGAGCGAGGTATTCATTACGAGAATCGCGAGCTGCTGCTTCGATTGAATCTGGTGAGTTTTGTTTTGATCTTTAGATGAAATGCTCAATTAGCTTTAATGGGTTCTTTGTTCTTCATAGATTGAGGTTCCTGGAGAATGTTTTACTTCGGTAACTGGAATTGCCACCTGGGTTGATTGGATTTCGACTTCATTTGTTTGTCTGTAATGTTTTCAGTGTGTCGTGCTCAATTGTGTGGTCGAGTCGGCTCGTTCACTCATGTTTTTGACGGGTTTTCGTGAGAAACTGAAGTGATGTGAAGTCTTTTGGAGCTTGATTGACGTGCGGGTTTGTTCGTTCTAAAGAATTCTAGTCAAATGTTAATCAGCAAGAACTGTTGACCATACTCACTGAGGTTGACACTTGATGGAAACAGAGAAGAATTAGGGTTTCTGAATCAAGATGATGGGTGGTTTGAATTTTTCAATATATTATAGATTTGATTGATTGTATTTCCTTTTATGGTTATATGAGTTTTGGAGCCAATTAAAATGCCAGGAGATCGGCATTGCCCTCGAATCGATACCATTGAGCTAAAACTTCATATTGAAAGGAGACTTGGTCGACAAAAAGCTGAGAAGTATTTCAATCTTCTGAGTAGGTATCTGAGTCTCAAGCTTAATAAATCAGAGTTTGATAAGCTCTGCATTGGATTGTTGGGAAGTGAGAATGTCACTCTTCATAATGGACTTATTCGAGCAATCATCAGCAATGCTTTTGCTGCCAAGAATCCTCCTCCTAAGCATGGGAAAGGGGAGAATACTTCATTGAATGGGAAAGTTCCGAATGGGTACCAAAGGAGTATTCTTCAATCTCTTTGCAGAGATGTGCTTCCTCAGTCTCCTAGGAAGGGAAGAACTCCCACGCTTCGGGACCGTAAGCCCAAGGACAGACCAAGCTTACTTGGGCCTCATGGGAAGGCTAATTATGTGGCATGTGAAGATTCGCTGCTGAAGGTCCAGGAACAGCAGAGTGCTACCGAGCTTTTATCTCTAGGTAGTAAGCCCCCTGTCGAAGTTACCTCTGTGGAAGATGGTGAAGAGGTGGAACAGGTTGGAAGTCCTGGAGTCAATAGAAAAAGCCCTCTTAGAGCTCCATTTGGTGTTTCTCTTCACACAAAAGGAACGAGAAAATTGTTATGCCATGGATCATCACCTTTTGTTGAAATTGACACTTGCTATAACAATGGTGTGCTTCCGGACTTTAGTTCCTTGAGGAAAAGGTTGGAACAAAAAGTGAGAATGGAGGGATTGAATATATCTACAGATTGTGTCAACTTACTGAATAATGGGATGGATGCATTTATGAAGAGATTACTCAAACCTTGCCTCGGTTTAGCAGCCTCGAGATCCGAATTTAAGCTCCCGGATAAAGTTCAACATCAAATTAGGAATGGGATGAACTCGATGACACATGTACAGAAGAGTAACAGATTGTTTACTTTGTCAGTGGCAGACTTTCTTGTTGCAATGGAATCGGATCCCCGGAGTCTTGGAGAAGACTGGCCGATACTGCTCGAGAGGATTTCTTTGCATGCTTCTGAAGATTAAATGGGTGCATCATGTGTTAGTTTTTTATGTGTTGATTTTTTACTGTGGTTCTAGAAGCTCTGCTAACAGTGTGGTTGACACGATTCATGTGATCTTAGTTGGTCTAAATCTACAGAAATTTTTGGATCGAGTTGGTTAGGTTGTATATATGCCACCGGGCTGATTATTTCTGGAGTTCCTTACCTCATAAGTTACAAAGGCAAAGCGATAGGGACAACACGTGTAAGATTGTTTCCGTTACATATAGTTCAGGGGTTTTCTTCAGCTAATGTGACACTTTGCTCATGTTAATGAGAGCTTAATCTGTTGATAGTTATTCTTTTCATACTCGCGTTACACGGTTGCCTTTCGATATCAAGATTGCAATTTTGTTTTTCTGTTTCTGTTCCCCCTGTTGTTACTCCTGGATACCCCAACATTCGTCCAGTCTGCCGGATGATTCTTCTGGCAAGATGTGCATTAAATTGAGGATTTTGGGTGTCTTTTGGTAATTTTCTCGTTCAATATTTCCTTCAGTATAGAAATATGATTCAGTTGATCAGTTAGATTCATAATAAGGAAGATCACACCATGTGAGGTTTATATTTTGTGAGAGCGAATTACAGATGTCAAACTTGTGACTCTATTGGCATTCTACCTATGTATATATTTTTATACTTGTATAGAGTTGTAAAATGTGCAGAAGTCAAATTCCGTCCCAGAAATACGGACCATTTAGTACTGCACCCTAAAGTTAGAGTTTTGAGATATTTCATGTTAGAATTGTTTAACAAATTGTATATACTAGATATTAGATATATAATAATCTTGTTTCAGTTAATTAATTTTTGAACAATTCTCAACTAGGTATTTTAATTAATTTTAGTTTATGATTATCTAATTTCACGTTTTGATAATAAAAAAACAATTTGAATTCACCAAATAAGACATCTGAATATTTAATCTGACTATTTTGCGCATTCAGATTCTTATTATGAGGTCGAATTTAGAATTATAAAAACAAATAAGCATGATCAAAATTATACCTATGAGTTTTACGTCACTTGGTCGTTTTATTCATTCTATAATCTATAGGCTCAGGAACTAGTTTTGTGCGCTTATATTTAAACCAAGCAAAATATTACACACCCACAAAAAAATGTTCATATAATTTTTAAAGTCCACTCGAAGCGCATTTTAAGGGGATGCAATGTGCAAATGAATTTTTACCATGTAAAATTCAGTCTCCGCTAGTTGTGTCCAATAGTGCACAAGAGCATGAACCATATCTTGGTTTGTCATCTGTCATATATAAAGAAGGTATAGATAGAATTTCCTTTCAGCTTCTCAATTTCTATTTGTATATTTAATTAAGGTTGTGAGATATCAAATCGCCCAGCATATAGGCGGTGCTTTTCTTAGAAAAATTGGCCAACATTATTTTATTGATCAGAGAATGTATAAGAGAGCGTCTCTTGTTGCTGAATCGATTGAACTAATATATATTTTAATTTATATATATATATATATTTTTTTTCATTTATATTTATTGAGAACTCGGTATAAATAATTTTTATGAACATGTCTACATTGTGGTGGTTCAATTAACAATATACTATAAACCCATACCACTCACATGGACATTGACGATTAAAACGGTAGAACTTAACTAAAGAAACATTAAATCTCCATAATGGATCAATGATGAAGGAACCCATTTATTTTATTTACTTTTTATTATTTATTTATTAAAAGATTTATTAAAAGAATTGGACGCAATGCATAATTCGTCGTTTAGAAAATCATGCATCATCGGACAGCCAATCATGTATTGCTTCGTCTGTGTGTGAGTGTGTGTGTGTGTCTGAACATATATATATATATATAAATGCCTGATATTGTGGACGTCTGTTATGGACACTGGAGATGCTCAGCCGAACATCATAGAAAATTGATATGATATTCGGCTGAGTATCTCCAGGTGTCCACACAGGTGCCATAAGTCATAACAGACGCCCACAATATATATATATATATATATATATCCCAGAAGCTTCGGTATCAACTAACGTTTCTTCTCGTTATATATACATGATATATCATGAAATTTCAGCATATCGTATTTTGATTATAATATGAAGTGATAGGACAACGACATATAGTAATAAATACTAAATATAAAATTTTGTTCATTTATTTCTATCAGTCTCGAGCTTTTCCTACCTAGGTTCAATGTTTTCATCTATGGTTGACATCTCGTTATACGGTTGTTTTAATTAACAATATTAAAGTAAGAAATAACTATATTATAAGAAATACAATATGAACAAGGATGGCGTGAACTATAAACACACCGCCATCCACTTTCACGCTTGTCTTTATTGTTCTCAATTTCTTGTGTTTTCTTCTGCCAAATGTAGAGTCCCCCATAGGAACATAGATTTTGCGTATATTTTCCCAAGCAGTAAACCTTGGTTTAGCAAGAAACTAGTAGCATCTGTGGCTCTTAACTCAAATGGAGAAGCTTCTAAATCCACACGACAAGGAATACATGAGAAAGGCAATGCTAAGGCATGAGGAAACATTCCGGGATCAGGTAAGAATTATATGTTTCTTGAATTTGAGTACCAGATTCGAATATGATAAGAACGGATTCGTTTTCCCGGCCAGGTGATTGAACTTCATCGTCTGTATCGAACACAGAAGATGCTGATGAAAGATCTTGCTACGTTAGATCGAAATGGCACGTCGCATTCCAGCTGTAATAATAATTCCAGGGCCCGGAAATATGTTGATCCAGGTCAAAACAGTAGAGCTTTAGGTGATCATGATCAGAGTACTGATCTCGAGTTAACATTAGGCCCGAGAAGATATCATCAGAGGAAGATTAAGGCTGCTGAGCCAGGTACCGATGTAACAGGTTTCGGGCAAGGTTTTTCATCGTCTAGCTGTATGAAGAGAACAAGAGAAGGATTTTTGAACAAGCAGAATCAAGAAACATTGGATAATTCCCATTGGACTCTCCAGGTTTCGAGCTTCAAGATGACTTGAACATGGGGAATTAATACTCAAGCCCACATGAAGAAAAGTCACGATGTGTTTTTAGACTTTTAAACTATGTCGACAGTTCTTATGGGTACTTTGTATCAATGCTATCAACTGATTATGTGATCGAAGATTACTGCATTTTTAACTTCTCAAATTCTTGGTCTTTCTTGATTTTTTAGTGCTAGTTTTCATGCAACATATAGTATCGATATTCTCCATTATGATTTTTGAAAAGCTTTGATTTTAGAGCATTGGGAATTAGACTTATCTGAACAAGGTATAAACAGATGTAATACATTAATATATATTAAATATTGGAAGATATATTTATTGCTGAACAAACAATTTAAATCCACCTAGCCAGTAGCACATTAATTAAAAGGTAGATAGATAATTATAATATGAATTATTGTTTTATGTTTGTTAATCTTATACATGCTTAGGATTGAGTTGCTTAGACGAGATTGTGTAGAGGCCTGTTTATAAAATATCTATGGGGGAATCCCAAGTAGCCAGCAATGTCCAGATGACTCACACGCAGAAAGGGACAATTCTTGATTTTAGATTACATTAATCTAACACAACAATGATTAACATAAGAAAGTGGACAGAACAACAACAATAATAATATATTTCAAATGATAAATCCATTGTGTGTTATTAAAAGTATTTAAAATCTAAAAAAATATATATATATTTGTTATCAGTAACGGAAGACGAAAATATTTAAACAAAGTGATATATAATATAACCGGCCTCTTATCCAATATAGTACGATATTATAGTCATAGGTATTTTTGCTAATTAAGAATGGGCCTCGGAATGACTAATAATATTCATAAATTCATAACTATTATATGAAATAATCTATCTATCATATGAAAACAGATGATGATTTGAACTGTTCTAATGTGTCCGCCACCAAATGGACACGAGATTCCGTTTCACAATAAACAAAGTTTTTGCCTAAGTCACAGAAGGAATCCGATCGACATTAAATATTTATCTGTTTCCCGTCGACGTTGACCTGAGATCACCGCTAGCTGTACCGTTCCTTAGTAGTATGAATTTATGGTGGATTGCCACAGGTGGATCACCACAAGCATAAAATAATATGTCACGTCCAGAGCCAAGTCTTTTCGAACGCACAATGGACTCCTATAACAACACTCGCTTGACCCAAGTGCATAGACATAGATGTTCATGTATATATACATTATTTCAAATTTTATAAGCATTGGGTTGAAAAAAATATAAATCTCGTGTTCAATGAAAGATTCAACACCATAGATAGATACACCATAATCCTGAGGCTCACCCAACAAACCATATCCATGATTTATATACTTGGGAACTATTGGAACAAATCTATATATGTGTCATGATATCGAGTGTCTCCTATCTCTAGTCGGTCGATTTCTGCCTTTGGAACCCGGTATGCTCGCAATGAACTTACCAAATTTTCTGGAAACCGAGCCGATGAAGGATTTCTTCTCACCGGGTGCGGCTCGGCTGGCCAACCTTGGACTAGCAACTGCTGGCGTGGTACTGCGTGAACTTTTTTCCATTTCATCTAATCTCATTTTCATTTTCATTAGCTCCTGTTTCAAGTCCTGATTCTCCCTACGTAGAGACAACGCCGGCTCATCTACTACGGGGCGGTTATTGGAGGGATTCAGAGTTCTTAAAAGGGCTGGGGATTCAGTACTTTGGCTACCAGCCATTGCTTCCCTTAGGCGCTGTTGCTCGTAATAAAGGACTTGGACGACGGTCTGAACCGGGAGCCTATCGTTTTGCGCTGCGTGAGCACATGCCTCGCGTGAAAGTTTTTGGCAGTCCATTGTGCTGCATACTTTCTTTTTATCCATATCACTTAAATCAGGATGAGCCTAGAAAAATATGCAACGGTCTATTATAAACACATGGTTGCCTAAATATAGATCATCTCATACCAAAAGTCGTAGCTGGTTGTTGCTGATAAGCTGGTTATTAGACGGTTGAAATATTTGAGAGCTCTACTAGCTTTTGATGCAAATCTTATTCCAAATTCTGAAAACGGTAGAAGCTAGTATATGCAAATTTGTTATATAGTCGATACCTTTTGACCCCATGGCCAACTTATTTGGTTAGTGTAACTATAATAAACAAAGAGAAAGGAAGATACTGACCTTCAAGAAAATGTCAATGGCCCGGTACATACCATCTTCTGTTATCCTGGACTTCTCAGGGACAAGTTCTGCAAGACTAACAAATTTCGAAACTGATAAATTTCGGTCAGAACCGACTTCAGCTAGGTAGGCCTCTAGCAACCGTGCTACGCATTCCTTATGGTTTGCAGAAGGGGGACTATTATCTTCATCTGCGTTGTATCCCATTTTATTCACCTCTCTTTCAGACTCAAAAAAGTAAGTTGTGATGCGTTGGACAGTGTCAACATCGAACAACGTATCGCCTGTGGACAAATAAGATGGGATCAACAGATCATCTAGCACGGCTTGTCCCAGTTGAGACGCCATTCTCTTCTCCAAATCAAGCCGGCAAGAAACTGTTGTTTACTAAATATATTGAAGCTCGAAGAAGCATGGACAGGAAGACTAACTACATTGCTTTTTTCCCTCTTGGAAGAAGGCTAACTATTGTTTCTAAAACTACCCTTTTCTCATGTTCTTGTTTTGGTTGGATCTTCTTCCTACCCTTCCCAAATATCTCCTGGAATTCATGAAAGCAAACCATGTCATATTTGCAGTTGATGCGATCAAGAACTCAAATTTTATGGGGTAAGACCTCACCAAACCTCGAAGAGATTTCTGTGCATATAGCATTAGTATCGGCGCGAGTGCATCTTGCTTGAATCCCCTGGCCATCATAGCAATGAGGACCCTTTGGAACATATCGACTCGTAAGACCGTCAAATCTTCTGCCCACCAATCTACAACAGGTTTTGAGCTATGTCCAGTCGAGGGAATCGATTCATTTAGGCCACTATCCGCACCAAACTGGCTGTCCTTACAAGCCACTGTCGAAATTGTATCAATGCTTCTGCTCACAAGGCGTACCTTTTCTGCTATGGGAAGAAGATTCTCGGAAGAACGTAGAATGGATATCGCTCCAGAGATACTCGTTAAAGCCATTTCGTTTATGTAGGATTCGGTTCGGCTGATCAAATTTCCAACCGAGTGTTCCTCTGTCATTTCGAGATACTCGGCTGCACATCTAAGCATGGCTATGTTCTCTGTGGTGATTTCAAAGTTTATTCCATAGCAGAACTTTGCCACAAGTTCGAATGCTTCTCCACCGCCAGGAATATCGGGTATTTCAACTGTGGAATGATCAGTATCTTCGGATTCTAAGAGTTTTCGCCTTATGTATCCACTTTTTGAGACCAAGGGAAACTGGGTTTTGATCCAAAAAATTTCACATGGATATGCAAATTATTCACATTCAAACTGTTGTACACAAAATGAACACTCATTTCTTCTTCTCCTTTCAAATTCCATAACCAATAGATTGTGACGTAACAAATCAAGTTCTCAAACAAAAAAAAAAAACCCCATCAATTTGTTGAAATCAACAAAATTCAGTAGCATTTCCGGGACAGGACCAAATTTTAATCTATACCTATGCAAGTAATATAATGAACTAAATGAGAAGGAACAGAAAATTTGTACCTTATGCAAAGAAAAGGATGTTCCTCCAGCATTAACTGTTAAATCGCTGGGAATTTCTTGCGAGAAGATCCTGTTAAATATCAAAACCTTCAGTTCAACAAATTCACCCAGCCATTTCCAACTCCATTAACAGACAAATCATAGCAAGAATATTCACGTTCTTTAAAAAGGTAATCAAATTCTAGCATCCCAACAATCCCCGGAAATAACCCAAGTTTCAACTTTTACGTAACTAGGCAGTGAGTATAATTAAAACAGGAAAGCCAACCATTCAGTAGTCCTCTCCATTGCAGTGGAAAGAAGCAGTTTTTTCTTAGCAGACATGTCCGATGTATTCTGCTCTGGCGAGGTCAAGATCCAACACTGAAGTGTACTACAACACTATTTAAATGGCTCTGAAATCATTGACGTACAACATGAAGAGGTGAAAGTTCGACAGATTTTCATGGAAAAATTTCCTCCTTTGGTGAGTAATGTAAAGATCACTTATGCCAATCGTCCTTTTGCTGACAATTTCTTACACAGTGCGCTGAAGAAGAGAAGACTGCATCAACAGGAGTTTACTGTTTTATCACATAAGACGAATTCCCATTTTAGCCCTTCGATTAACGAACAATTGTTTATGAAGAATTCTATGTTAATGTTGGATATCGGATAGAATAATTTGAGACTGAATATGACTTGAAAATTTATGAAAAAAGATCCAAATTTTGAACACAGAGTGAGTGAATAATATCTGAGTTGATTTTTGAGAAAACTCGCTAATATATATTCTCGAATTTTTAATGTCAAAACATGCATATGTGGGATATGGTTGGAAAAAATAAAATAAAGATTGCCTATGTTTTAAAACTAGTCGTATATTGGATAATATGTGGGGAAACGAAGGGCTAATAGATATGTTAAGATTTGGTTTAAAACGTGTGGTGGAGACATGGATGAGAAAGAGTGCCTCCCTAGCTTTTGGATTTTCTCCTTCGCATTACAATTTAAAGGATTTTTACGAGTCATTTTTGGGTAAAGATTGAAGGAGTTAAATTTTTGTAACCCCAATAAATGGGGAGTTAAAAAAAAAGCTGTCATTGGGTACTACTTCGATAGGGGACAAAAAATAATGTTCAAATGATGGGATTCATAGAATCTATAAAATGATCTAAAATAATTTACAGAGAATCCAAGTTTTGTATAAGATTATAATATATTTTTTTAAAGATATCTACACACTTGCATATTTTTTAATACAATTTTATTTGCCTAGATTATTTATTTTTAATGTTCAAAAATCCATGTGCCGTAGTGTTTGAAATTTTTTTTTAGGAAATGTATATTAACTCCTATGTATTATTTCCAAGTAATTGATTGAGTAGAAGTTTCGAAACATTTCCTGGAAATTTTTGGATATGGTTAAAATTTAATGGTCTGACTTATCAAGCAAAGGCTCAAACATTGGGCTTGAGTATTTAAATTATAAAATTAATCAAAATATTCAAAATTTCGAAGAATTGATTGTCTTAAGAAATATAATAATTTGGACGTCAATCTGTTCGAATATATTTTATCTCAGTTCACAGAAACAATATGGTGGATTTTTTTTTTAGATTTTGCGATAAGATATTAGGTTCGTATTGATATTTTATTAAAGCTTATTTAATACCTCATTAATTTTTATAGAAATGGTGTGCTTTAACTGAGTCACTGACATTATGAATAGAGAGAATCGAACACTCGATATCCAACAATTGAATTATTGAGAGCGAGTAGTTTACGCCCCTGGCGCACCACCCGCTACTCTTACTCCGCATCTCGCTAGTGTGCGCCTTGGTCTCTTGGCGTGCGCCGGTTGCACAGCTCCCTGCTCTGCTGTCCACTCCCGCCTCAGCCCTATCCTCGCAGATCTACGGCTCGGTCATGTCGAAAGCGAGGGTCTACGCGGATGTCAACGTTCTTCGCCCTAGGGAATACTGGGATTACGAAAATCTCACCGTTCAATGGAGGTAAATGTTCCTTATTCTTATTTTACTTTCGATTCTGTGTTATTGAGGTAGAACGGAAGATTTTTTTTCCATTCTGTTTCGGTAATTGTTTAGCATAAAAGGTAGTTTTGTTGATTATCGTATCTCAGTAGCTGAGGATGTTAAACTTGTTTCTGGGTTTACTGCTACTTGCATGATTGATGGTTATTATTGGATGTTTTATAGTCGCAATTGTTTTTTACTTGATTGAATTTTATACACCGGTTTTCTGCTAGGCATTTCACTGGAATTTGATCAAAGTCGCTAGAATCTGTGGTTTGAATGTCATGCTTTAAAGTTGGTTTTGACTATGTTGGATCAGGAATCAGCATCGGTTTTGAGCGTAAAAGAGGGGGGACCGAGATACAATTCTTGACGGCAAAGATAAATAAAGCAGTTTTTTTTTTTTTTTTGTGATTCACCTTCCATTCATTTCACAAGTTCATTGCTGTAAACTTCCTTTCAGCGTTTTTTCTTGTTACACAAATTTCATTGTTTCATGTTATTGTTTGAAGTGCTAAAGAGAATCGACTAAAATTATGAGTTTGTTTTATGTGATGCCTTGCTATACGCGGTCATTGAGTAGCCGTTTACTCTTAACCTGTTTGGGGTCTGCAAAAGTCTTCAAAATGAAGGCATGCCGCTTGCATGTTTGGAAAGTAAAGAACAACATGCAAAGAAGTTGTAAACAAGATTGTGGCATGATGACTTTATATCCCAGTACAGTTTTTTTTTACTCTTTGCAGTGATCAGGATGACTATGAAGTAGTCCGCAAAGTTGGCAGGGGGAAATATAGTGAAGTTTTTGAAGGAATAAATGTCAACAGCAATGAGCGGTGCATAATTAAGATTCTGAAACCTGTAAAGAAGAAAAAGGTAAAGTTGAAATTTACCATTACTACTACATAGACCACAATATATATTTGCTATTCTGGCAAGCGCTTTCTCCGAGGATATGGTTTGCAATTCATTACGGGTTAGTGTATCTGAGAGGAACTTTTTGTCATAATCATCTGCTACCTTGGCAAATTTCCAAGGTTATATTCGAACAACACAGAATAAATATATATAGCATTTGTTTGATATTCAAGTGTATTTACCACTTGCAACTTTGAGTTAATTGGAAGGTGTTGCAATCAAATTAGATTTTTGTCAGAATACGCAAATATTTCAGTATTATGTTGACTTTGCGCCAGTTTTATCCTGAGCAAATTTTTTCTTGGTTTCTGACTTATTTTGCAGATAAAAAGAGAGATCAAGATTCTGCAGAATGTATGTGGGGGACCCAATATTGTCAAACTTCTTGACATTGTCAGAGATCACCACTCGAAAACTCCTAGCTTGATATTTGAATATGTGAACAGTACAGATTTCAAAGTTTTGTACCCTACATTGACAGATTATGACATACGTTACTATATTTATGAGCTTCTTAAGGTGAGAGGGAACCTCAATCAATTTTGTCCTGCCTACTCGATTTTATTTTCCACGCATTTGTGATTTTTTATGTGCTAGTGGATAATAGATAATACATGTCAATCACTACGAATTTTCTCTTAGCTTCAGTAGAGGAGATTCCATATTGCACAGTAATAGAGACCAGAGACTAATGCCATCATTTCGTTGTCTTGGCACGAAGGGAACTCAAGCTTACAATAATCTGTTATACCTTTAAAGAATTTAGGTAGAATTTCATGCATTGAGTGGCAAGTTCTTGACTTTGTTTTTTATTTCTCTGATTTTTCCTGAACTTTAGACACTGCTTATTTAATCATGAGTGTATGCTCTGTGTCTTGTGACTGTATTTTGTTTCTGAACAATGCTGACTAGTCTGGGATCTTAATTTTCTACCTATTAAAATTTGGTGATATTGGCCTTGTATTACATTTGGTGGAGAATTCCCAATTAGGTATAGCTGTGAAAAAGATAACAGTTGGACCCCGTATTGTTTCTTCTGATAGTCAAGACTTATTTAAGGAGAGGGTCATGAAAAGGATTTGCAGAATATTATGTTAATAGTGTTAAAGGTGAAGTCCCTACTTGCTTTTAAACTTTCATTTTCCAATAGAAAGGGGCTGATAAATTGAGTTGCCGGAAGATGTGTTGGGTGGCTCATCTATTTATATTTTCACATAAGAGTATTTGGTATCTCACGATTTCTGAAAGACATCTTTTTTTGGAGATACCATGTTTGATAGGAGTCTGAAGACTAAAATTTCTATATGCCCATACAGGCATTGGACTACTGTCATTCTCAGGGAATAATGCACAGAGATGTTAAACCTCACAATGTAATGATAGACCATGAGTTGCGAAAGTTACGTTTGATAGATTGGGGCCTTGCGGAATTTTACCACCCTGGCAAGGAGTATAATGTTCGTGTAGCTTCAAGGTAAAATGTAGTTCAGTGCAAAGACAGGGATCAGCTAAATGAGTTTGTGCACATGCAACTCTTATCAGCCATTCACATATTTTATCTGTCTTTACAGTTGCCTGGTTTCACTTACAGGAGGAACTTTTCTTTTAGCAGTTATATTACTGGCTTCTAATCTTGCAATCCTTAAATAAAACGTGACTATATACTTGAGAATTTTTACCCTTGGTTTTGTTAATCAGCTCATAGATTTCATGTGTGTATCACTTCTTAGGCCATTTTATTCCTGTTTGCCTGTGCTCTATTTCTTTCTTTTATTTATCCTGTGCACGATTATAGAAGTGCATGAAAGTGATGTATGTACTCTAGAAAATGCCCACAACTCCAGATGGTTCTCCTTCCTAATTGGTGAATTTGTTACTGTACATCTCCATATATGTCCTTTTAGGTCTAGCCGTCTAAATTTGACACTCTGAGATGAATTTTATGTGGCACTCCTATCACCTGTTACGAGTGGAAGTATGAATTAGTCAAAATGTGCAACTAAAGGCTAGAGGTGTGGTTGCTTTGTCAGTTACACGCGATATAATGGAAAACAATAACAAAGATGACTTGGCTGATGATAATAACACTTTGCCTTTGGTAGCTACAGCATTATACTCATATAAGATCACCTTGTAGAAATGGAAGTTGAATTTAGTTTTAGCAAGTCACATAATACTATTGTTTCTTGAATGGACATCACATGGTCAGGTGATTTGTGCAACTATGGCTTTCTTTTATCTTCTTCTTTTTTGATAACCTTTATAAGTTAAAATGTATCGTTAGTCCTTCTGAGTCCTTGAAATTTTTCCTTTCCACTCAGATACTTTAAGGGTCCAGAACTTCTTGTTGATTTGCAAGACTATGACTATTCTTTAGATATGTGGAGCCTTGGTTGCATGTTTGCTGGAATGGTGAGAACTTCAAATAATGTCACTGTGGTTGGTCTTCTTTTGTGGGTTGTCGTCTTTATTCATTTCTTAAACTGTGTGCTTTCTCGATGTAGATTTTTCGCAAGGAACCTTTCTTTTATGGACATGACAACCAAGATCAACTTGTTAAAATAGCTAAGGTAACACAATCTTGTCCTATTCTCGAATAATGAGATCTTTTGAATTATAGAACATGATTATGTTTCCGAATAATACTTTAATCTACTCCATCTTCAGGATTTTGTTCCAAAACAGTTTTCTCCAATCTCTCAATAAAACATGTTAAATGAATTATTTATCTACTAGTAGATTAATTAAATAAAATAGTTGTTTCAACTTCTTAGAAGAAACATCAATGGAAGTAATTTAATATTCAAGATATAACTTCTATTACATTTATAAATGATATAAGTATAAATCATTAAATATTTGCAGTGTTATTGTACTGATTTTATTATTGATATGATTCTATATTTTTGTTCCAAGTATTCAGTTAACCCTGTCTTTTCAATGCATCTGAATATAATTTTTGTTAAGCCAAACTTTCCAAATAATACTTGCTGTAGATTAACATATACACATTAGTGGTACTAAACACAAGATAGTCACAGCTTCATCAAGAACATTCGGCAATCCACTTAAACTTGATTGTTGACCTTCCACTGGTTAACATCTGGAAGTTTTTGGGGGAGGGCAAGTTCAAGTTGATGATGTGCAAGTTCATTAAATAAATGTATAGACTAGGGCCGCTAAGGCATCCAACAGCGTGCTTCTTCATGCTCTTCTACCTGGCTAACCCTCCAGTCTGGCATTAGTAAGTTGCATACTCCGCAGGGAGCAGCTACTTCCTTCTTAATGTCCACGCATCTATTGAATAAATTTGGTTTTTTGAATTGATGCAAAGTTCTATGATTCGGATATCGAAAACCATAGCTGTGATTCTGTAATATATTGTGTTAGCAGGTTACAATAACAAGGTGCTTGCATTTTCTGATGAAATCTTAGTTCTATACTATGATCTCTGACATCAAACGGATATTTCAGGTGCTTGGGACTGATGAATTGAATGCTTATTTACACAAATATCGTTTGGAACTTGATCCTCAACTCGAAGCTCTTGTTGGAAGGTGTGTTGAATGTGCAACTGCTATCAAGTTAAATTAACGCTGCTTCACACAGACAACTCTAGACTTCGTCATAATACCAAATATGATTTTCAGTTTTCATCCCATCCCAGATTGACTTCTTATTAGCGAGCAGCAACAGTGTGTCTCTATTAGATACTATAAAATAAATGTGAAACCTGTGGCATATGTACATGAAATAGTTAACTTTTTTTGTTTTTTCATTTGACAGACATAGCAGGAAACCATGGTCGAAGTTTATAAATGCTGATAATCAGCATCTTGTTTCGCCAGAGGTTGTGCATACAAATGTTTTCATGATTGCATTTTCTGTGACCTTATAAGATAGGGACAGTTGGAGTACACTTCTTGAACTTGTTAATAACAAGTCATTTGAAACGAATTATTTTGGTCTTTGACATGCAGGCCATAGATTTTCTTGACAAACTCCTTCGTTATGATCATCAGGACAGGCTTACGGCAAAAGAGGCTATGGTAGCTTTTCGTTTCCTTTTGACTTCTACTCTGTTGCAAGATATTTGGTTTGTAGTCTTGAAATTTGATGGTCGTCTATGATTTTCCCAGGCGCACCAGTATTTCTTGCAGGTCAGGGCTGCAGAAAATAGCAGAATAAGGACTCAATAAAATGTTTGATGCCTCCGAACATTGCAGATGTGTATTGAATATCCATAAGCTTACCCTGGTTGGGAAAAATTTAAGAATGCCATGTATTATTGATCTAGAGACTGCAAGTTTGTTGGCTGAGCAAAATTTATTGATATCAGACTAAAAGCTATATATTTTATCGGAGGACATCCATTGTGCAGATCTTGGGGAAAGATGATTTTACTTCTTTTCTAAGTTGATTTTTATTTGGTCTTGGATCAAAAGAAAAAAAAAGTTTACTCTTGTAATATGATCTTATGTACTGTTTAACTAATCAGGGGCGTGGTTAATTTTCGAATATCCACAGAGATCTTGATTCCAGTTGGAAGAGACTCGTACATGCCTCGACTCTAGAGGCTCTCTCTCTCTCTGGCAATTGGCTTTCGGAGAAGGAAAAAGAAAAGAAAATAAGAAAATACTCGGATGAAATAATTTTGACAACCCTTCAAGAGATGGAAAAAGAAAAGAAAATGAGAAATAACTCGGATTAAATTATTAGGGTCGTGACCGAGAAAGCTCTATTTACCTGAATAATGTTTTGAATTGAAATTTAAAGCACAATTTATCCCTTCGTAATAACCTAAGAGCATGTAAACCTAGTATTTAATATTTATTGTCGTAGTAGACCATTTTCATCCATGTGGTAGCGCTTGTTTTCTCACACGCGCGAAGTGCGTTTATAACGCTACTTTGTTTTTTTACATTTATCATATTTCTGGCACTAATTATCCTGCTCATATTTTTAGCTTTGATGGATCTTTTTTACATCTTTGTTTCAGTTCCGGAGTTATCAGTGGAGTCCTATAACATGAGTCGGGAATAACACAAAATCCCTCTTAGATTTAAGATGTTCAATTATAGCTTATAGTCATAAATGTAATGGTTTGCAATTATAATGTATCATGGAAATCTTTTAGTAATGTGACCGTTAAATATAACATAGATTAAAAATGGGGAATATATGCACCTAATAGAAACATCTAATACTTGCTTTGCCAAGGTTTGTTTCTAGCAAAAAGCTCAGTGGTCAAGCCTATTAGATGAATAATCAAATCCTTCAAGTATCTACATTCAATAAAAAATTGAAGAAACAAAATAATTTGTCTGAATGCTGAAATATAATAGACTAATGCCCACTATCATCAGCAGAAATCAAATCCAAAACTTCACAACTTAAGAGGCATTTGCTTTTGCATCTAGAGGAATATCGGTGACGAGAATTTGAATGTGGCTTTAGCTCCATCACCGAACATATTTATAGAATCTTTTTGGTGTAAGATCCAAAATGGAGTTGCAACACCAATATAAAAAATTTAACAGACAACAGTTATCTTCAGAAGTAACATGCAAGTCAATCGAAGTAACTATATCTAAGAAAATCGTCTCTGTGTTGTAAATAATTAATTACCACTACCACAGCAATTCACATGTGATAGAACAGTTCATTTCCAATATTTTATAGCCCTCGAGTAAAATCATTGCTGCAGATGGGGGAAACAGGTGTGGAGATCAGCTTTGGGATGCTTTGCCTCTGCATGTTCCCTGCACTTCACCTCCGACATCGTGCACATGAATGTCTGCATACACACCTTGCACTGCATCGGCAGAAACCAAAAGAAAGTCAATGTAATCGCTAACATCTAAATTGATTGTTATAAAACCAAGGACACCTAAAGGCAAATGTTTTCTTCACAGCTGAAAGATGAGTTGAACTAGATGATGCAAATATCATTTTCAAGTAACTAGATTAACAACCGAAGCCAAAATTCGTATCAAGCTATATCGTGCAATTTCAGTTGATTAGCAAAAAAAAGTCTTCAATTTTGCACCAGAAAGTTGAAAAGGCCAGAAAGGATCGTCAGCATCGTTGTCTTAAAAAAATCTGATAAAGAAACTGATCCATCGGGATAATCATTTTAACTTCATCTATTTCAAAAACTTCTATGTACCAAATTTTGGTTCCAAAGTATATGACGGATTTCCATAATCTTCAAGGGCAAGAAAGTACCTACACTCCTACTATCGAGAAATAATACCCAACAACTCTGGACCATTTTATGACTCTTCATTTCACTTCGGGCATGACCTGTTAGCTTATTATCTACAAGGGTGGGTAGATCATCCATACAATAATAAAATTGTTCCACTATCATGAAGCCATCCATATCAAGAAAATGATGTCTAAACTTTGTAGATGCATGATTAAAAGATTCCTATCATGTTATTGTTTGAGTCTGGTTTCAAAGAAATTGGAGAAATCAGTTGGATAACTGAGAACAATATTTTTCAGGGAAGATTTAGGAAAACATCTGATATCTTTGCCAATCAAAGACAAATCTGGCTTCCATCGTGGAAACAAGTTGAGGCGTTGATGAACGTGATTACTAGAAATCAATCAAGAATGCGGCGATTCTATTCAAATACCGCAAGTATAGAAATTCAAGCAAAGTACGGAACTTCATCAAATGTATTTCCTTCACAGAAACAGGGTTTTTTCAGGTAGTTCTTCCGCGACAAGAGAACATATACATCCTAAACGCAACCCAACCCAACCACCAACAAGCTAACCAATTTTCCTCAAACATCGCAACAAGTCACTACAGCACAAGACATCCATGACTATCACGTAGACATACAGTTAAAAAAAGAGGTACTTGGTTCCAAAAGTACCTGGATTGTCATAGCTTTCTTGTTGGAATCCAGCTGGCTCCCTGCACAGATCGGATGATTCAGAAATTCAAGACAATAAAAAGAGAATTTGAAAAATTACCGATAGAAGACAAAAAATTGAAAGGGGGGGAAACCTTTTCCAGCAGCTTTCAATTTCTCCAAGTTCTTTTCACGAGCCATTTTCGATTTTTGACCGTTCCCACCACCCATGCTTTTCTATTGCTCTGGAAAGCGCCTTCGAATCGATATCAGAGATTGCAAACCCTAGAAATTGACTCTTCTTCTCTCTAAGCTTGAGCTAGAGAAGATTACAGCAGCTGCAATTGGTTTGAGGGCAAAAGTGGAATAACGCGCGCAAACGCGAAGAAAATGTCCGTATTTACGCATCTTGTTTTTTTATTATAAAAGTTAATCTATGAACCCCAAAGATCACTCAATACATGCAAATTTTAAATCGAATAATATTAATAAATAGATAGGAATTCGAAAAAGATGATTTATATAATGAATTAACTCTCAAAACATAACCTATAATATTTTAATAAAAAATATATTTCACACGAAAATGAAATCCGTGAAACCGAAGAAACACCCCAAGTCTTACCAACTCACGTATGTAATTGAGGACTGTATTTACATGTCTTTCTTCTGCGCCTTCGCACACGTCTTGTGTGACAATTGACAAAAATCAATTTTCTTTGTTAAATTTAATTTTAATGAAAAATATAAAATTTAGAAGCAAAACAAGAAAGGTAGTTCGCATTTTTTTATTTTACAATTAAATAGTGTTTCGTACAAAATATTACTTGCTCTAAAATTGTTTATCATGCTCTAAATAATCACATCTTCTTGTCAAGGTGCTTCACTTCAAGTTTGATGGCTTTATCATCACTATGAAAAATTGATAATTACTTGCTCTAAATTTGTTTATCATGCTCTAAATAATCACATCTTGTCAAGGTGCTTCACTTCAAGTTTGATGGCTGTATCATCACTATAAAAAGTCGATATACATTTTATTAATTATTATTAGGCGTTATATATCGGTTATGATTAATTGTAATTATCAAGATTACTGTTATTATTATCATTTTTACTATTTGAGTATAGAATGGTACTTTATTTTTTTATGTTTTATGAAAGTACTTCACTTCTTTTAATCTCACATCGTTGTCGCCCACTTGCCACTCGAGCACATCATGTTTCCCAGATTGTTCAACTTGTCCAAATCATGGATCAAAAGAATTGGTCCCCTAGCTATCTGATGAAGTACGTATGCTTTTATTATAAAAACTCAAGGAGAGATTTTAAATCGAACCCGATGATTTTATAATAACTAGCTAGCCATTCGGGCATCCCAAATGAAGCGTAGCTAACTATATCTCGTGAAGAATGGAAATATTACTTCCTGAATTCGCATTGTTGTAATGTGTTTAAGCATTTTCAATAGTAATCTGTGAACACGATGGTTATTGAATTATTATGGATACTCGGAGACATGAGAATAAAGTTCCGTGTCTCTTCTTTTCTTTTCTATCACTGCAAAAAGTTCCTTTTCAAAGGAATAAAAGCAAGTAAATAGTGATATTCTTTTACGAAAGATGCAAATATGTTCAATGTAAGTAATCTTTTTCTATTTACCCATGAGAAATATACGAAGCTAATCAACTATTTAGAGTAGAAGTTCACTAGATATCCTTCAAAACGTGTGTTGGATAACGTGAATGAAAAGCCCAAATGGGATTGGCCAAATAGTGGGCGATGTTCGGCGTACAACCGTGTCAGGTTGCAAGCAGTCTGATCGCGAACAGACAGGTCGCAAGCAGTCTGATCGCGAGCTGTGTAAGGTCGCAAGCGGTCGGGTCGTGAGCTGTGTCAGGTCGCGAGCTGTGTCAGACCGTAGGCCATGTCGAGGCCCTAAGTTGAGTTGACCCCCATGAGCTAAGTTGATCGTCACGAGCTGAGTTGACAATCGAGAGCTAAGTTGACATGTGTAAGTTGAGTAGAGCATCCTAAGCTGAGAGGAGGGTCTGCGAGCTGATCTGCGTACCTTGAACTGTAAGTACTCCGTGTTGTTTCCAATGCGCGATCTGGTCCGAAGCCCCGATGTGCTCTGGGCAGGCGTGCTGATCTAGGTACCATCAATCGGATCGAATTGGTTCTTCTGAAACAGTGCACATGTTCATACCGGAACGCTGCATGCTCCGCACCTGTTCGAAATAGTGCACCTATTCGGATGAAACAATGCATCTATTCGAAACAGTGCACCTATTAGAAGCAGTGCGTCTGTTCGGGATGACGTTTCTCGAAAGTATGCATGCGTTCAAGGCAACCGACCACCTTTTATAAATACAAGCAGTGTAAAACTTGAAAGAACACCCGATCCTACTTTCTCCGATTGCCATACTGCACTCTGTTTCACTCTTTTTTCCCTGCGTTTTATTCTCGACTCCAACAAAGTTCAAACACTTATTTTGTTCACTGGTATTATTAAGCGTAGTGCTACGTTCGTAAGTCGTTGCATCTTAGGGACGATTATCGCAACGAAAATACTATATTCGGACAATTTCATCTTGCGGAAAGAAGACCTTACTCGCCTCGACCAATCAACATTCGTGTACTCAAGAATAGAACCCAACAATGTGTACCTACCCCAAATTAAAATCTGATTTGCTCTCTCCATTACAAATTAAAGAAAACGAGACAGTAACCTTATCTGCAAATTCATGTGGTTGTTTCTGCTCATCGCTGTCATTTTCGAGGCTTATCGTGCCTGTGTCCCAATCTCAGCCTAAAAATTAATTACCAACAAGTCCACGCTGAACCAGTAACGCCAATCAGCGTAGAATTTCGAGATGGGAATCACCGAAGAAGCCCACAACGTGCGTGTGCTAGGATCCGGTGACCAGACTATAGTCCTCGGCCACGGCTTCGGCACCGACCAATCAGTGTGGAAGCACCTCCTGCCGCACCTCCTCGAGGATTATCGCGTGGTGCTCTACGACAACATGGGAGCCGGGACCACGAATCCGGATTACTTCGATTTCGAGAGGTACTCGACCCTGGAGGGCTACGCGCACGATTTGATCGCAATCCTGGACGAGTTCCAGGTACAGTCGTGTATATATGTTGGCCATTCTGTTTCGGCGATGATTGGGGCCATCGCGTCGATCACGCATCCCCATCTTTTCTCCAAGATCGTGGCCCTTTCGGCCTCTCCCAGGTATCTAAACGACGTAAATTACTACGGAGGATTCGAAGAAGACGATCTCCAGCAACTATTCAATGCCATGAGATCAAACTATAACGCTTGGTGTGCTGGATTCGCCCCCTTAGCCGTGGGAGGAGACATGGAAGCCGCCGCAGTCCAGGAATTTAGCCGAACACTATTCAACATGAGACCTGACATAGCATTGAGCGTGGCGCAAACGATATTTCAAAGCGACATGCGGCCATATCTTTGCCATGTAACAGTCCCGTGCCACGTGATACAGAGCATGAAGGACTTGGCCGTACCGGTAATAGTTTCCGAGTACCTCCACCAAAACCTTGGCGGCGAATCAATAGTGGAGGTTATGTCCACCGATGGTCATTTGCCGCAGTTGAGCTCGCCGGACGTTGTCACTCCCGTGCTCCTCAGGCATATTAGATATGATATTGCTGTTTAACCTGTGATTCTGCTAGCTTTCTTTTTTTATTTTATTTTAATTTTTTAATAGAGAGCCGCCGCATTTTGTGAATAAACCCTCATTTCGACCGTATTTGACAAATTGTTTTGCTCGTCGTGGGTTGATTAATTCATTAATTGTGTGATTTGTTGTATTCTTATTATCAGTATTTTGAGTGGATCTATGGACACGAGTCAAAAGTTTCATTCCACGGATAGAATTGACATTGTTCTCTTTTAAGTCGAGTTCATATTTAATTTATAAAACAATTTTAATAAAAAAATATACTACATCCCCCCCGCTCATTCTTTTGTGTGTATTCATATATATTATAAAGTATTTGAAATCTATATTTATAAGGTATTTCAATTTGTCCTTATTTAATGAGTATTTTAATAGTTGAATAAATAAATTAAATATAGATAGATTGGTAAAAGCGTAAATAATACTAAATACGAAAGGTTGACTATATAATTTGGATGAAAAAAGAACTGTTGTCCGAGAGTGATGGAGTAATTTATTTGTATCATGATTATTTTGTTTGACTCGGCTTGTTGTTTCACACGTTTGAACTTTCCCATTTATTAGATAATAATATAACTGTATTAAAACAGAAAATATTGGATTTCATTAACTAGATTACTTGTTTGAAAAATTTTGGACAAATTGGTTTTTCAAAAATGTAATTTTTTTAAAAAGATAATGTCAAGTGATTGAAACACGTTCAATGTCCAAATATGGAAATGCAAATAAACCTAAATAAGAGATGAGGTCAAAATTACCGTGATATATCAATATTAAATTATTAAAAAAATGGATCGGTTAAATTTCCTTAAAAGGATAGGAAAGAATTTCGTTTTCCATAGCTTGTTGAAGGGTTTTTACCTAAAAAACTTTTTTCCTAGAAAAATATTTCGATTGGGCTGGGCCTCAAGCCTGTAAACTTTTTTTCGTGGGCTCTGAGAACTCTTGTCTCGGTCTCGGTCCCGGTCCCGGTCCGTGTTAAATGAAATTGTCCGGCAGCCTGCCCGTTGAATTTATCACTCCAATTTTTCCATGTCTGCCCCGCATTGGTCATTTCTCAGTCTCCTCTCCTCACCCAAAACAGAAGCAAATACCGAAGTCTTACACAAACCGCATCTGATCTATTCACTCCTCTTTATCCTGTTTAATCCAGATTTTTGCCACCAATGTCGACGGCCGCGGCGGCGGATCGGATTGAGCTTGCTAAGCTGTGCTGCTCGAAGGATTGGTCAAAAGCAATCCGCGTTCTCGATTCCCTCCTAGCTCGGTCTTGCGTTATCCAGGACCTTTGGTAATTTTGATTTGGATTTTGTCTTGCTATGTTATTTTTGCTTCGTAAATAGCTGGCTTTCGTGCAATGATGCTTCATTTTGGTTTATTTGGTTATTTGGTTATTTGGTGTTGATGTTGTGGAATTTCCGCAATCGAGTGTCTTGCTGTGCTGAATTGGTCTTGCCACCTAAACTAACTATTGGCGGTTGGGTTTTGTGAAATGATATGTCAAAATTTGTTTTGGGCTTTTGTTGTAACGATTTTGAGTTCAACAATTAAGAGTTGCTCTTTCAGTGCTACTTTGGAGCACTTGGTTCCGAAAGTGATCTGCTGAATTTTTTTCCCTTGGTGCGTGTGTGTGCATGTTCTTTTCTGTTGTGATGTACCTATGTTGGATTCAGCAATCGGGAGTTTGGCTTTAGCTGATTGGATCTTTGGACATTGGTATTCTGAATCTGATATACTTAAAGTTTTCATTGTGGTGATATGAATTCAGCAATCGAGCATTTTGCTATAGCCAATTGGAGTTGCATAAGCATGTGATAAAGGATTGTGATAAGGCATTGCAGCTTGATCCCACACTTGTCCAAGCCTATATACTAAAAGGTAATTTTTTTTAGAGTTATTTCTCGACATTTTAATGAGTTGACTTAGGTGGATGTGAACTATGGAATCCAATATCATGAAAAAATGTACTAGGGTAAAGCATGGAATTTGAAATGGTATTTTCCAGTATCGCTTCTTAGTGTCGGCTGAGGCTTATGCAGTGCCTTAAATGTGAGTTTTGTCAGCTGTTTGCTAATTCATGCAATATATGTAGACATATAAATAATTCTCAGGTTTTGTTTCAAAGTTGGATTATGCATGATAAAACATGACTTTCAGTGCTAAATATATTGTAGGATGCACACATAAATTTTTAAAGGTTTTATTAAATTGGCGAGTCGTCCTATTTTTCTAGGTCTCACGTGTTTAAATAAATGAGATTTATTGCCACTTCGAATCCACGTTTAGAATTATAAATGTAGCTCTAGGAAAGATGAATGCTGTACGTTCTTTAGGAGGAGGTCTTTCCTATGATTGCGGTAACTGTATGAGGGGGTTAATGCTTTTTCAAAATCAAACGTCACCTTAGTTGTCACACGATCAATTTCATTGGTCATTATTAGATTTTAGAGTTTTGTTTTATTGTTTTGTTCTACGTGACATTTTGAAAATTGAGCACTCATTTCCTAAACTTCATCTGTATTCTTTGAGTTCTAGGTCGCGCATTTTCTGCTCTTGGAAAGAAAGAAGAAGCTCTTTCAGTGTGGGAGAAAGGCTACGAGCATTCTTTTTCTCAGTCTGCAGATCTAAAACAACTTTTGGAGTTGGAAGATCTTGTGAGAATAGCAAAAAAAACTTCTACTTCTACCTCTTCAAACCATGAGATGGAGTCAGCTGGTTCGTCATTCCATGCGTCAAAATCTATTACTTCAGTGGAAGCAAATGAGGCCTCTGACGGACAGATGAAGTTAAATGGGAAAGTAGAACCATTCAGAAACTCAAGTGATCAATGGGAGGTCAATAACAGAGTGAAAAACCAGTCTGGTCTGAATGCCAATGGAACTGGAGTGCTTGACAGTCAATCAAGCCAAAATCAAGAGAGTAATGATAGTGAAACAAATGGGTTGTGTGACAAGACTAACGGGATGTTTAACAAGAGTAATGGCATATTTGAAAAGTTTGCAGGACAGTCTGGGTTGAGTGGTTCTTCAGAATCATGCATTGATTCGTCAGCGATTGGTAGTGATTCTGTTGATTTGTCTGACATCTGCAGTTCATCAATTAATTTATCTGACATTCATCGTGAATCAATTGATGAGGACACGAAGAACAAAAAGTTCTGTGTTGCTCGAATATCAAAGAACAAGTCAATAAATGTAGATTTTAGATTATCAAGGGGCATTGCACAGGTATGTTCCTCAGCTATTTCGGTATTTGTGATTATGATGAGTGAAATATATCCATTTCGGGTTAGTAATCGGGATTAGAGATGTTTGTGTTTTTTTATGTTTCAGAGTTTGTTTGATGCTAATTTTTGTGTAAATTTTTCATGTTACTAAATAGATACTTGGTTTGTTTTTGCTGCTCATAACGTTCATGTATGCCCTGTTTTTTTCATTTTCTGGAATTTGAATCTGCATGTATTTGATGACACGATAGGGTTAAGAATTTACACAACTGATTGACGATTACTCATGACTGGGAAGTGATATTAATTTTGTTATTTTTTTTAAGAAGGTGGATTTTTCTTTTTGGATGTTTCATACTATGTGAAGGAAAAGAAACATGAAATCCTGGTGTTTTTGTACCTTTGAGGTTATCGTGTGCCAAAACAGTATAATCATTGAAGACTTGACTTTTTGTTGTATCCTACTACTGCTGTTTCATCAGTTCCCTCTATAATTTTAAGCGCCCATGGTCTTAGGTGTCTAAGAAATCAAGTAACTTTATTTGTGTCATGAAAAGTGGTCCATTTGCCTTCAAACACACCCACTGCCAGATATCTGATGGCTTATTTGGTCCTGAGAGAATTTATTAGTACACCATTTGGAAACTGGTGCTTCATTAATTAAATGTCGTTTTGTTTCAAGATTGCTATTGTTCTTCTAATTAGGAGATTGTGATTTTCTCTGTCACCCAGTAAGTTATGTTTTCTACATTTTTGCAGGTTAATGATGGAAACTATGGTCACGCTATATCTATTTTTGACAAGGTGATAATTATTCTTCTTTTTTCAAGTTTGTCATACATCTCAAAAACCCAATATTTCTCCATGTTTTGCTGTTGGGAGGGCAAAATAATATTTTCCACAGTGGTTGGTTCTCAGAATTTGTGTTCTGCTTCATGTTTCAGATATTACTTGAAGATCCTGATTACCCTGAGGCACTAATTGGAAGGGGAACAGCTTATGCTTTTCAACGAGAGTTACATACTGCTATTGCTGATTTTACAAAGGTATGTTCCTATAAATCCAGTATTAGATTAAAACTTAGTTTGTGAAGTTGGATACTCAAACATGGCTATTTAAATAGGCAATACAGTCAAACCCATTAGCTGGTGAGGCTTGGAAACGTAGAGGACAAGCCCGAGCAGCCTTGGGAGAATCTGCTGAGGTAGAAGTACTGTCTCTTATTTTGAGTATACCCTTTTGAAAGGGAATTTTCATAGTTAAATTAATGTGATGTAGTTCCTCTGAAATTTATTATGTGTGTTCTTCCATTTTGAAAACTTGTTTTCTTTCCTTCCAATTATATTGATAAATATGACCGTTCCACAAATTTGATCAAATTTAACGTCTCCATCAAACCCTCTAAAAATTCAATCTAAGCAATTTGTAGCGTTCATTGTTTGAGAAACTGTATGTTCTACATATCCAAGAAACAGTATACAGCCAGCATTCTTGGAGTTTCGACATTGTCCTCTGTTTATTTCTCTTGTTAACTTCATTTAGCAGTAATTAATTTCACTATTGCATTTTGAAACTTTAAAGTTATGATTAATTTTCTACTTTAGTTTCATGTTGTGACTTTTTTCTGTTTAACATGTGTCACATTCTCTAACTGTAAAACTTTTTTAGTGGCATATAAATTTGTCATTTTCAGTTGATGTCAACTTATTTCGTTATGGCTTCTTTCTCCAGGAAGCAATTAGTGGTACTTTTGGCTTCGTTTCACTGCTTCCAGTGAGCTGTTTTGAGAACATAATTTTTTTTGAAAAATATTTCTGGAAATGAAACATATGTTAGATTCTGATCTTTTCATAAAAAAACTTACTGGTCAAATTATATGAACCTTTGTCTTGTAGCTGATCTTTTAATGGTGTGAATATCTTTTATGTGTATTATGATAAAACATTCTATAATCTCTTATAATATAATTTATATAACAGCATTGTGTTTCTTAGTAAATATGAAATAAAAGTATTTTGTTTAAATCCATTTGGATCCTTATCACAAACAAGTGATTATGCAAGACACAAAATCCATTGGATCCTATCACAAACAAGTGATTATGCAAGCACTGTCTATGAAGTGTCTCTTTTTGCCCATGCTCCTAGGAATTGACTGCCATTATTTCTTGGTGTCAGGCAATTGCTGACTTGACGAAAGCTTTGGAATTTGAGCCAAACTCAGTGGACATATTGCATGAAAGGGGTACTTATGATGACTCAAAATTTTATGCAGTTTTATGATTTTATTAGCATTACCTCCAACCTTTATCATTCTTAAATATCATAGCGTTCTTGGCTTCTCTTCAAGTCTGGGCAAATCTGGTTTATTGATTCTTGTCAAATAACATACATATGAGAGATTATTTCATGTAGGCCAATTGTATGGCCAAGGGCCTAATGTTGTGGACAAGAAAAGATAAACCAGAATTCAGACCAAGTTAATAACTTATTATTAAAAATTTAACCAGATCAATGCCAATTTGATCATTATTCAACAGACTACATTTTATTTTAATTACCACTCACTAAAAACTTACTTATCATCAAAATCAGCTTCCAGGGATTCATGCCTGTTGTCATAACGTAGCCTTTGTCTTGATTTATTTATCAAAGCTAATATCATTCTCTATTCCTCATTATTTTTATTTTTTTTTACCAGAAATTGCATTCATAGAAATGAGAAGTTTCAGCTTGTATGACTAGGAGTTTGAATTTGTGACGGAACATAGCACCTGGATCTTGAACTTAACAGCTGATTTCAAAATCTTCTTAAAACTGCTTGCCTATGTCTTGAAGATGAACAATAAACTCATTAATGCATTAGGAAATTGATCTGTTAATTTTTTAACCATTTACGAAGTGGAGGATTTGAGATCAACCAATTTCAAAATTTTCAAACACTATTGCACTTTGTTTACATTCTCTCAATTCAAATTGGCAATTACATATTTCCGGTTATTTCTCCAAAGGCAAAAAACATATCTCAAGTTCCTCAATCAAGTGCAAACCTATTCATCCAAGTGCAACCATAATTTCTTAACAAGTTGATGAATGATGCAAAATGGTGTGAGATAGTAAATTTCTTTATTCTCCTAAACAGAGATGAGCATTTTGCATCAGGGACAAATAATTCATGATTTAAAAAAATGGTCTGAAGACAGATACATGAAATAGTTTCTCTTTCCATCATATGATATTGATATTTTAGAATTAATGGGCCCTCGTATTTTGTGTATGTTTTAACATATTAAGCAGACGCTGGCTGCTTTCTGCTTTAACATTGTTAGGACACTGGCATCTAGACCAGTTTCTTGCACATTGTGCTTATCATGACAGATGAAGGCTCCGTTTTTCTATTCTTTCCCCTTTTAAATTGCTTGTTAACATGTTAGAAATAATCATGTTAATAAAGAAATTTGCAGGAATTGTAAATTTTAAATTTAAGGATTTCGAAGCTGCTGTTAAAGACTTAACTGAATGCGTAAATGTTGACTCAGACAACAAATCGGCATACACTTACCTGGTCAGTCCCCAAAAACTATGTTTCAGTTTTCACTTATGTTCAGCAAAGTTAATGCCCTACACAAAAAAGTCTAGATGTAAATTGTGTTTTGTTTCTTTTATAGGGTTTGTCTCTATCGTCACTTGGTGAATATAAAAGAGCTGAAGAGGCACACCGGAAAGCAATCCAAATTGATCAAAATTTCCTTGAGGCTTGGACTCATCTTACACAGGTATCAGTGAGTGCTTGCATAGTTGTATGATCTCTTATCTTTTTCTCCTGCAAAGGATGATTCATAGCTTATAGGACATACTCTCAGGAACCACATAATATCTGAATTTTTCTGCAAGTAGAGACTTAAGAATGGACACAAGGTCAATACCTTATTTTCACCCGTGTTTCTGAAATTTGGAAACTATAATGATAATATGCATGACAAACTAAAATTTTGTTACATGCCTCATATGTGAGCCTTGCTCGATTATCATGAAAACATTTTCTTTTGGCTGTGTCTTTTAGCATCTCGGAATTTTAGACTTTTATCAAATTCTAACCTATCTTCCTTAACTTAGGATAACTTATCAGACACCAATTATCATTCTACTTCCATATCCCATCTTTTCACCGTGTGATGATCCACAAGAACCTTTTGACCTTTTCCTCTTCTATGACAATGAAGGAACACGGTGATTTCTGGAAAACTAAATCCATATTTAAAATCCGTCACATTTTTTTTTTAAATTTGTTAGAATAATATCTCCTTTTACGTAAATTGCAACTTGCTTGTGACACTAAATCCTTCCGGTTTATGGCAGTTTGTGAGAGTGCATAGATTTCATACTTACATCTTATCAAATCAGATGAACAAGATTTCTAGGTGATGTTTTGAAATTTTTTGGCAGTTTTATCAAGATATGGCGGATTCAGAAAAGGCTCTACAGTGCCTTCATGATGTTCTTCAAATTGATGGAAGGTAAACAATTTGTTTGATGTTTTAGTTTCCATGCTTATATCTATTGCTTTCCAAATGAGTACTGAACGATTGATTAATAAGGTGTTTGTGTGACTGAATACTACATTCGAGGAATTAAAACAACTATTCGGTAAACTATGTTCTGATTTTCCTTTTTCCATAATGTTACTTGTTTCCTCACTATGTTTCTCCGGTTTTATTTATCTCATCTATTGCTCCCCGTAATGGTTTTTCTTTATGGGTGTTTTATTATATAGTCAGGATACAGTTTGAGAATTTAAGTTGAATTTCTTTCTAGATGCTGCCCATCTGGCCACTATCTGTCAGCAATTAATCTTTCACTTTTTAGCTTTGGAACACTATCATCTCTCTCTTAGGCATGAATTTATGCTTCATGTAACCATCATTAAGCTATCCCCATTCTGTTTCTATTTCCTGCCTGAGGATTATAATCAAATTATTAAGGTGTATTTTGTTGTTTATATCTTCAACACTCTTCCAGACATAATAGGCTGGAATAAGTGTTTTAATGAGCTTACTTTCATGTTTCCCAGCATTGGTTGTGGAAAAGACCCTATTAGCTTGAGGGGGTATTATATAAATAGATTTGATTCGTATGCTGATGAAGCATATTGAAATTTTATTGTTCTGTAGGTTTGCCAAAGCTTATCATCTACGTGGGCTACTACTCCACGGGATAGGAGAGCACAGGTAAAAATTTTGGAACATCTGTTTTGATATAGTGGTTTATATAAAGCTGGAATTGCCAGCTAGTGCTGTAAATTACTGTCAAACGAACCGAAGATGTAACTTTACATTTATTTTGTTATCATGTTCTCTCACGATTCTGAAGTTTTTGTTTGAATTATTTTATAACTTCAGCCTTTGAATACACTTCCTGTCAGTTCTTTTTCGTTTCCAATCCAATTCGTTATGTTTTCATTTGTTTAATCATTTCAGATATTTTGAAATAAATCTCAATAATTTCGATGTGTTTATGTTTATGTATTATCATGAATAGTGTGTTTGAGTTTGATATGACCATATTTTGGAGAGTGTTTTGTTTATGATTTTGATTGATCTCTAATTCTGATTTCTAATATATGGTTACAGGAATGCAATTAAGGAGTTATCAGTGGGATTGAGCATTGAGAGCTCAAATATTGAATGCCTTTATTTAAGAGCGTCTTGTTATCATGCCATTGGAGAATTGAAAGAGGCGGTATGAACATCTCTCATTCCGTGTTCCATTTGTGCACTAGCATTCTCTGAATGGTTTTGTTAATATGTAAATATTCCTTCTTAGTTTATTATCTCACATTTTGTTAATTCACGCAGGTGAAGGATTATGATGCAGCTTTAGATCTTGAATTAGATTCAATGGAAAAATTTGTGCTCCAGTGTTCAGCCTTCTACCAGGTGATATATTTTTCATTATGTTATTATTTGATAACATACCATTTCTTTTATTAAAAGATTTATTTCATAAAAGGTTTGTGTAAATAAGAACACGGAGATCCTACTCACGTGCTTTCCAAAAAATTCAGAAGATCCACTGTTACCCATGGTTCTACTGAAATCTATAAATTTGAAATTTGTTTGATTGCATTACCGCAAATCATAAACAAAGATGAATTTATTATGTGCTTGTCTATCTTGATTCCTCATCAGGTAATGGGTTTGGCTCAATTTTATCAAATAGTTGGTGGTTTCTGATAGAGATATGACAAGGTTACACCATTAAGAGAGCAAGAAAAGTGAATGGACATTATCTAGCCATTTCATGTGCTGGTTGATAGACCTCATACCTTTAAGTTGTTAGATGTCACTGCCTTCAAGTTGTAGCAATATGTGGTGATCAAAGCTTTATATTTGCAAAATGTGTGTTGAATTCTTGGTGAGTTCGGTCTATGTAGAAGTTTCAGGGGGTATATTATGACTTTTGATCTTGCAGAATTGTCTAAAGTTGTGCAGTTTGTGGCACTGACCAAGTTGTGGTAGCTGGATAAGCATTTTCATCAAAACTGCGTTGTTACAAATGAAACTTGTCAAGACATCAGAACTGTTCGAGTTAGGCATTGCTCATGCAACTTTTCTATTATGTTCTTGCAGAAAGAAATTGCTTTATACACCGCTTCGAAGTACAACACTGAATTTAGTTGGTTTAACCTTGATGGTGATATAGATCCCCTATTTAAGGTAAATATGATTTATAACTCTTTCTTCCCATATCTATTTCCTTCTGTCACTTTGTTTTAACTGTTACATACTTCTTATTATAATATCACCAAAGTATTTTGCTATAACTGATGAACTTTGAAATATCATAGAACAAGAGAGGACCTATGTGCATTTCAAGAGTAAAATAGCTGTGTAAATAATGCAGTACATTGTTGGAGATGTTTAGTGATAAATTGTTTACGATTAGTAACTGGGTGCTTTAGTCTACTGTAAGTGTTGTATCATGTGTTTTTGTTGTTATTTAATTGTGAAAGTGAAGTGTGAATCGAGCTTCTGATTGGAGAGGACGAAATTGTCAGTGATCGATGTTTTTCTAATTCAGTTGAGCACAAAAAATTTGACTGGAGAGAATGGGCTTATTATTAACGAGACTCCAAAAGGGTTGTCTATTCAATTAGCACATAAAATTGTTTAAGTGTTCTTGTTTCATTATTTGTATACTCCCAACTTTTCCCAGGAATATTGGTGCAAAAGGCTGCATCCAAAGAATGTATGTGAAAAAGTGTACAGGCAACCACCTTTGCGGGATTCTTTAAGAAAGGGAAAGCTGAAAAAGCAAGAATTTGTGCTCACAAAACAAAAGGCAACGCTTTTACAATATGCAGATTCTATTGGCAAGAAGATCCAGTATCATTGCCGAGGATTCCTACCCAACAGGCGTCAGGTGATTCACATTCGAATGTGTTGGTATAGAAAATGATATAATATTTTAATGTTTTTCTTTCGTTTTGTTTTAATTTTCATGAGAAATTACATTATCTTGAGCATTTGGGTTCTGAACATTGGGGACAATTTAGAAAAAAAATTTCATTTTCTTTTTTAGCTTTGTATTAACTGATTCATTTATCTATATGTGAAATGCACCAGTACCGAATGGCAGGACTCGCTGCTATCGAGATTGCGCAGAAGGTTTCAAAAGTTTGGCGTTTGCTACAAAATGAATGGAAGCAACTGAATAAAGGCACTTCGAAGCCGGGTAAGAAAATTCGGAGAAAAGAGAAACCCAATTCTAGTCAGAACAGAGGTGGTGCTGGTTGTAGCACTAGCGGTTTTTCTGAAGCAACAATGTCCTATAGCACGATTGATGACAGATCAGTTGGACATCCTTCAATGTCATGGCACAATATTTATTCTTTGGCTGTCAAATGGAGGCAGATATCTGAACCATGCGACCCAGTTGTATGGGTTAACAAGTTGAGGTAATTTTTAATTTATTTATTACATGAAAGTTAGCCACCTTTAAAGGCTTTTCTACCTTGTGATTGAAGCATAGTCCTTGTCTTGTGAAATTCTAAATATTTGATTAAACACCAACAGCTAGACCTTTAAGACAAACTAAATTCTCATGCTCGATTATCAGTATTCCTTAAAGTCTTCATAGGTGTCAGGAGACCTTGGGTTCTTAACTGCTATTGATACTTTGTGCTCCAATAGTTAGCATGCAACTTGTGTATGTTTGTATGTTTTTTTATTTGTGATCCTTGAAGTCTTCATAGCTGCCAAGCAATCTTGCTAATTAATTGGTATGCTTATATGCATGTGTGTATGCACTTCGACACGAAAATCATGGTTTATGTCTCTTATTTTTTAACATTCTTGTGAAGTGAGGAGTTCAATTCTGGATTTGGTTCCCACACTCCACTTACTTTAGGGCAAGCTAAAGTCGTGCGCTATTTTCCAAATTTTCAAAGGTGAAGTATATATCTTTATTTCTGATAAGTTGGTGCTTTGTATTTATTTGTTCAAGGATAAGATATTTTTCCGTTTTCTAAACTGAACTCTTTCCGAAAACAATGTTATTTGTGATATGCAGAGCATTAAATGTTGCTAAAGAAGTGATAAACAACAATAAGTATGTGCGAGACAAGAAGGACCGAATAATAAATCTTAACGAAGATGAAAGATTGCAAGAAGTGAGTTATATTGTTCCCCTTTGGACATTTATCGTCCACTGTTCATTTTATTCCTTCTCATTGACACCATAATGTCCAGTTAAGTTTTGGAAAGAAGTCATTTCTGATTACGTATTTGTTGTGTTTTTAGAAATTTGTTAGATAGACATGTACTACTTAAGTGAGGTGAAGAGGGGGCAACACACAACCGCGATTTCATATTTTGGACCAAGAAGCTACGAAATCCATTTGATTTTAGACGGCGATTAGGTCACATGTGATATGGTTCATATTTGGAGTCAAACTTATCATTCAGATAATTTATATTCGGAGGGTTGAGTTTATAGTTGTGGATTTTACAGAACATCTCTTTTACTATTTGCATTATTTAAGTATTTATTACTTACATCACCACTTTACATGCATTGCGCAGATACTGAAAGCAGAATCCTGCTCAGATCTTTATAGAACGGTTGGTGGGGACTTCTGGTTGGCTACTTGCTGTAAAAGTACAGCAGTAGAGGGGTATTCTTTTGTTTTACTGTTCCTTAATTATTGTATTGCTTCGTTTCTGTACTTTATTTTACGTACTTATGTTTAAATGTAATCATGTTCTTATTCCAGGAAAGATCTTGAAGGTACGAGAATCACCCTAGTAAAATCGTAAGTTTAACTCTTAGTTGGCTGTTCTCGATCGATTATATATTTGACTTATATTTAGTTGCTCTTAATACTTTATGGGTTATATTTGCCAATCTGTTTGTTTCCTCCAGGGGCAATCATGGCTTTGACTTTGCTATCAAAACACCTTGTACACCTGCAAGATGGGATGATTTTGACGTGGAAATGACTTCTTCCTGGGAGGTATCTCATCCAATCCTTGGGTTTCTCATGTACTACACTATATACATAAATTGACTTCTTCCGTTGGGACTCATTCGATCCTATATTCTTTCACGATCTTGGTGGATGGAGAAGCTTTTTGAACAAAAATACTTTTCTTTTCATGTTCAACATAAATGCTCCTTTTTGAAAAATACAGCTTAATAAAGTAATGGTGAGTTTTTAAAATAATCGTTACGTCAAACTAGCTGGTCCCTTTGGATCCTTCTTCATTCCATTTGAGTCTCCGGCTTCATTGAATTGATGGAATTCTATACGCAGGCGGTTTGTGATGCGTATTGTGGTGAAAGTTTTGGGGCAACAGATATTGATGCACTTGAGAATGTGAGGGAGGCAATTCTAAGAATGACATATTATTGGTAAGATAGTAGTTCTGCAATTTCCTAATTATGATGTTACCCCAGATTGTACACAGGGTTTCAATTCGTCACATTTGATATTGAGCTTCCTTTTTTAGGTATAATTTCATGCCACTATGTCGAGGATCCTCTGTTGTCGGATTCGTGGTGTTGCTTGGCTTGTTTCTTGCCGCTAATATGGAGTTCACAGGAAGTATTCCAGCAGGCGTTCAGGTGGATTGGGAAGCAATTCTGGAATCAGATCCTAGTAACTTTGTGTCTTCTGTGAAGAGTTGGATGTATCCTTGTCTCAAGGTCAACACATCATGGAAAGGCTGCCCAGACGTGACATCAACTTTTGAAACAACAGGATCAGTACTTGCTGCACTGAGCACCTATTCTTATTGAGCAATTTGCATAGGTAAGTGAGATGATCTGGTGTCCGTGAATTCTTGATTCTGAGTTTTCATCAAAAGTCAGCTAGATTGTGCATCAAAGTTTTCAAGTATATTTGAATTTGACTACATGCGTAGTATGAGTTTCAAGTAGACTGTACAGTTATTGTGAAGTAGTTATCAATTATCAAGTTTCAGATATTTCCGATGTAATTAGCTAGTCCTTCGGTTTGAAATCGGTCATTAGGTTGAATCCTACCATTGGTACTCTTATTAAGAGATGACTGAGACATCATGATAGCTAGTTTGGGGAAAACAAATAAGAAGCTTATTTCGGATCAATGTTGATAGTCACGCCATTAAATCAAGCTAGGAGCTGCTCTTCGTTGAAAATAGTGATCGTGTTAAGGTTAAAACTTAAAAGTGCTTTGTTTATCAACTAACTGTAATTCATATAGTTGGATAATCTATGTGCAATTTTTTGTTATCTACCAGAATAAGAACGAAGTAACATCTTATGTGTTGTCCTCTGTCTATCTATATGCTCCCGTGGTGTTTTTAACTAAGTGTCATGTGCACCTTGCTAGCAGTAGTAGCGATTGTATAATAGTAAAAGCGATGTGGGCAAATTTTCTTGGGAAAAAAAAAAAAGAACCCCCAAGTCATCGAAATAAATTTTCTTCTAAAAGTTTCCTTTCTTTACGACTAAAGACTGTAATCAACCCAACAATGACCGTAAATATTTGCTTCAATCTATTTATGATTTCTGTTTTTGATAATTTCAAATTTTGTTCTTGAAATTTGTTTGTGTACGTGCTATATTCAATCTTTTATTGTCTTTATATCATTAAAATTATAGAAACACTTTTCAACTCAATTTTGTACGAAATCCACTTACACATATAAATACAAGTTTGAAGTGAATCAGGATTAAATTTATTTTGACGTTCAAAAGCACTGAAAACTTCATGCGTTCAGTGTTCCAAAGGAAATCGTCTTTGCCTAGCATTAAGCCAATCCACACAAATGTAGTCTGTCAAAAAAAGAATACGTTGATTTTGCCACAAATATTTCCGTGAGAAAGCAGAGTCATGAGCCTTTTCTTGTTTAAAATAAAACGAGAAAAACTCCAAATATGGAATTGATAAATATTAAACTGCACAAAATTTTGTACCTAAACTATTAAATGTAGGACATGGGCCATCCTACATTTATGATGCCATGCGAATCCAGCTAAAGGTGGCCATAGCCGCCATCAAAGGAAAGCTTACCCTGTAATCACAGTATATTTTTCTGTATAAATCTCTGTCCAATGTATATATTGTTTCCGAATCTCCTGAATGTATGTGATCCCCTCGCACATTCTCGGAGCATTGTACGCATTCGATGCAGGTAATCAGAGCGCAAACTGTATCCCAAACAACAAATGTTCTGTTTCAGACATCACTTAATATCTTTTAGAAGAAAAAACATATAGAAGTTGTCTTTCTCATTATGGTGGATTCTGGATACTTTTTGTCTCATTCCTGCCTCCTGGTCCCTAGCCCATTTCCAGCTGTAAAAATGGCTCAGGTCCGAAAATTCCGATAATTGAGCCTACACCCGATAAAACATACAGACATAATTTGAATTCATCAGATTGTTTAGTGTTTACTAATACGGACTCGTTCATAAAACAGCTCATTCACAGTAGATACTATAATCGACACCATTTAGGCTCCTCGAATTCCATAATCATGTTGCATTGCAACTGATATTATTCACAAATTGAAATTTCTCTGTAATAATTTTCTTTGGATAACATGATTTCGGGCAAAACTCGGAAAGTGGGGATGATTTTTTTGTGAAATCTTAAGAAAAGTAGAATTTAGTTGTAGAACAAAAAAGAAACTTACAATCAAGTTGCAATCAGCACCGGCTTGGATGCACGTACAATAAATGGGAACATGAGTTGGCCGTTGGGCGGCACGGCGGACCAAACCATAATCACATGCTTGCTGGGCCCATTTCCAGGCTGGTTGACTCTTCTTCCATTACATATGGGCCCAACCCAATTGTCCAAATTAAATCAAATAATCTATTGCTCCAAATATACTATTGTTTCTACGGGACATATGTTGATGTTATGGTCAAACTTTTTTTATTAATATCAAATTTACCCTTGTTTGAGCTATCCTTCATTACTGGCACACTGATATTTTAAAAATAAAACTCAAATGAAAATAATCACATACTTTCTTATTTTTATTTTATAAAATGTATACAAAATTTCTTTTTAATTTAAAAAACTGTATATATGACACGACATATACTAAAAAGTTAGGGTTCCCATAAAATACACTTCATATTATTACACACTTCTTTTGACTTCACTATATCTATATTACTAATATATTGATTTTCACCAAATCTTTTTTCCCTGCCATTTCAAATCAAAAATTAGTTTTATCATTTTACTTATATCTTAAATTTATTTTAAAGTTTTAAAAAAATATTTTACACATCATAAATCGTTACGCCTAATAAGGATGAGCATAATACGATTGAAACCAGAAAAATCGAATATCCAAACACACTAATAGCAAACTGAACCGCATTCCGAATTTTTTACATTAGTTTTATAACTTAATTCTAAATTCTTATTGTTTGGTTACGATGTTATACATTAAAAATAGAATCGACAATTTAAACCGTACAGTAAAATAAAATTTATTATATTTTTGAATATCAATAACAAGATATAATTTTAGTGATTCTATTTATATTGTTTTATTTATAAATTCGTATAACTAATTATCATTTTTCCAAACAATATATTTTATATAATTTATATAATTAAAAACTATAAAAACATGATTAAATCCGACTTAAAAATTAATTGAACATCTATCAAATCGCCATATCAAGACTTCCAACTAGGATGGAACTTTAAAATAGGGGTATAATGTTAAACACAAAACAAATTACAAATTATACCGAGTAAATTAAATAATCAATTTTTCTGACCCGTTTTATCGACACTGTGGATCAGGTGACTGGAGTGGGTGAGATCACGATACATGTAGTCGATGTTTTGTTAAGATTCATCGCTCGCCTTGGTGCGTAGATATACTTTGTTATCTGAGAAGATAATAGAATGACAAATATCTGATCGGAGTACTATATATGATTTAGAGTAAATGGGTTTACCTATTAGTACATGCAATGTTGCTAGTTGATCTCCAAGATATATTGCATGGTTATCGAATATATAGAAATTCTAGATTTACCAATGGCTGTCGATTCGGTCAGGATATTTGAGTTAAAGGGACCGTACTATATTTTAATCATTACCTACCAAAACTTGCAAGATGTATTGCATGGATATACAATATATAGCAATTCTAGATTTACCAATGATCGTTGATTCGGTGGAAATATTTGAGCTAAATGGACCGTGCTGTATTTTAATCGTTACCTAACGAATCTCGCATGTACTATCAGTGATATTTAGAGAATCATGGGACGATGTTGCTAGACGCCTTGTCATGATTTGATGGAAAGTTGGACAATGTGTTCTCCGAGTCACAAAGAGTTATGAGCTCATGGCTAGCTTTGTATTCCTGAACCATTGAGGCTCACACAAGTAATGTTTTCCTAAATACCGTTGGTATTAAGCTCGAAGTGTGTTGAATATGGTGGAAGGGAGAATTGTAGTACGTCTTTCATAATTCGGTGAACGTAGTGAATGTGCCATATTAAGATTTAGTGATCCGGGAATTTAATTCCACATCTTAATACCCGATTTAGTATAATGTATGCATCGATGATATCCGGTCGTTGAGTTGGATTATGATGACACCACAATTATGGACTCAAACCTAACTACAATAGGCTTGGACTTGCCAAGACCCATCAAGCATTACGTGAAAACTTTATGAATACGACATGTTGAGGGTTGGGTGGGGAGGGGGGGGGGGGTCTGGGGCTTCACAAGAGCTAGAATCTGCCGCACCTTACGGAGTTCGTCTTGACATGGAGGATTCGTTCCCGACAACCTGCTACGCTTTCTAGAGCACGGTAGCAGTGGAATCTGGATACCATCATGGACCAGATTAGTGATCAAACAACATTCAACCGTTGAAGGGTCAAGGTTGGAGCCGGGGTGAATTCGCCAAAGGTAATGAAACCAAACCCTTTATGAATGACATGTTTTGTTTATTGCCTGTTTTTTTATTATGTATGAGCGTCCCCGAACGCGTGACCAGTTCATGGCGCAAACAACATTTTTAAAACTTTCGGTGCACGTCGGGGGCACGATCCGACGTCGGGAACTTGACAAGAGCTAGAATCCGTCGCTCTTGCGGAGTGCGTCTTGACGTCGAGAATCCATTCGCAACAACTTGCTACGATTTCTCGTGCACGATAGCAGGGGAATCTGGATACCATCATGGACTAGATTAAGTGATCACACAACATTCAATCGTTGAAGGGTCATCTGCGTTTATGGATTGGTTGGAGTCGGGCGCGAAGTTGCCAAAGATAATTAAACTAAACCCCTTATGAATGTCATGTTTTGTTTAATTGCCTGTTTTTTATTATGTATGAGCGTCCCCGAGCGCGTGACTAGTTCATGGCGCAAACAAACTTTTAAAACTTCTGCTGCACGTTGGGGGAGGGATCCGAATCCACCACACGCCAACAACTGCATGCATGTAATGAAGTGCTAGCCGAAAACGGATAAGGTGGGACAGTTAGGGGCTTTTTTCAGACATTGTTGGGGCAGTTTTACACGTGTTTCATTATCTGAAGGCTGCTGGATGCTAGGGTTTCACCCATCTAATACCTGGAGGCCGTTACTTAGTAGTTGCTTGCATTGCTCCTTTGTCTAATTGTATACTGCATGGCCCTAAGTTGCATAAAAACACGTTTACGTGTATGTGAGCCTTCTTATGTGCAAACCTTCATTTCTTTTGAAATTTCCATAGTGAGTATTGAATGCAAATAAGTGATTGGCCTAATGTTTGCATGTGTGGGGCTCCGGTAATATTATTCACTAGAATGTATACACGAGCGAATAAGATGGACTAATTGAATCAGTGCATAATTCAAGTCACGTAAGGTTGAAAAGAAATCAAGACATTGTGACACCAACCATAATGTTATAATTCAACAACAACAAGAATAATAATAATAATAACTATGTACAAAACAGATGAAATATGTTTTATGAATTAATATTATTCTGTTTCACGTGGTACATACTTTGATAATTTATGATTTGTGGTACACACGTTGATAGTTTATGATTTTGTTAAATGTGAAGTGTTAGTAGACATTTAATCACTCCTCTTGCTAAGTAATGGCTTGCTGTCAAAATTAATTTTGTTTCACATAAAATGTGTACTCCAAAGAATATGAAACTCAAAAGGAAACCATGACTATACAAAATAACTAGTAGTAATTCAAATTTTATCTGAACATAATTTTTTCTATATGAATTTTTATACACGTTTCTCCTGTTTAGCAGAAATATCTGATAATAAAATATTTGACTTAAAAGTCAGCGCACCTCATTATATCATGTCTCCCTTGCACTCTTTTAAAGATATATAAGCAATCAAACACAAATTATTTTTATTAACTTAAAGGATTTCCCAAAATTACTGTTAGTTTTTTTTTGTTTGAATTATTATACTTGGTATTATACACACAATTCTCTCGGGAACAACTACATCCCACTTAAATGGAAAACTTGAAATGTTGATAAATTTTAGTAGTAATAATTCTTATGAATCCATTTGTTCAAGTAAATTTGGAATTCTTCAAATAAATTTTAAAGGTGAAGCTTCTGTTATTACTTATATAGCCAGTCTTTCAAAAAGTTATTTTTCAAATCGTTATGTTTTTTCTAGTTTAAAGTATAATCTTGAAACATAAGATTGGAAATAAGATTTTAAGATTGTTTCTCTAGCTCAAGTAACCAATTAAAGATATAAAAAGGAAATTTGGTTGGAAAACATTCTTTCAGCCGAATTTCCCCAAAAAAAGAATGGAAAAGAAAAAAGAGGACATTCTATTCTGCCTTTATTTTATATCACTTTCGACACTATTATGATATTATATTAAATTATCAATTTATTTATTCATAATCAGCATTTTCGGTTCTCCACCGCTCTCTCTCCCTCTCATCTCTCAACGAAGAACCAATGGATCGGAAAACCGGATTTCTCCTCGCACTCATCTGCATTGTGGCGGCAACCGTCGGCGGCCAAGCACCCTCGCCTTCTCCTACCATTTCACCGACCGCCACCACGATTCCTACTCCGACGGCAGCTCCACCAACTCCAGCTCCAGTCTTGCCTCCTGTTTCCACCGTAAGTGCTCCACCGACGGTCACTGTCTCAACTCCTGCGCCGGTTTTCGAGCCGGTGAGCTCTCCACCGACAGTCTCTACTGCACCCGCTCCGGCTGCCGGTGCGCCTGCTCCTGCTCCTGAGCTGCTCAGCCCACCTGCTCCTGCTCCTGCTCCTGAGCTGCTCAGCCCACCTGCGCCACCAGCGGGAGCTCCCGAACCTAGCCCTGAGTCCCTCTCCCCTGGTCCTTCTCCGGTTAGAGATCTGGTACGTGTCATTTCGAATTCTTTTGTAATGCTTTAACTCAAGCTTGTAAATAAGTTCAGCACACGCGTAACACATCCAGATCTGGAGCTGTGGTCCACATTATTCCCCTCAATCCACCTGATTTGCTTTTATACTCGTGATTATATATAATTAGTAGTACTTTAGCCTGTAGTGGAGGACTTCACACTATATATTCTTGTTTATTATAGTTCTGAGTTTTCTTAATGACACATCAATTGCCGTAAATTGTTTGGTTTCGATATGAACTTGATTTTTTAATTATTTTGAAAATTAATGTTTTGATCTTATAATCAAATCATTGAAAATTTATTAAACTAATCAAGTTGATTGACTTATCCTGGAACCAAATGAGTTATGAGTCTTAATGTAGTTGACCTTGATCATTAGACTCTGATTATTAATTTCGGATCTATATTATGCCCATAAAGTTAATGAGATATTGTATTGTTATTAGCCCGCGCCTAGTGGTTGAACTAGGCCCAGAACTTGTTAGATAAACCATAGTCTCATTTAGTGTCAAAGTTAGAAGCACATAGCGAAATTTTTTTTAGTACTGCGATGGATTTGGTTTGGTTTATTGAATATGTGAAAAAAATCACGTAATATATATCGGTGGTGTTGATTCAATTTACAATAGATAAGTCCAATACATTGATGGTCGGACAATATATTAGATGGTACAATATTGCAGCTGTCAATATTTTCTTTGAATGAAATTTCGCAGAGTGGGGCCGAGAAATTATGGAGCATGGAGAAGCTGTTGGCCGTATTGATTGGGTGCGCTTGCATCTTGTTCTTGTTCTAGGTCACGGGATTTGATTTGGGTTGGCCTTTCCATTGCGTATTGGGTTTGTTCTCTTTTTGATTCTTTGGAGAGTTTCATTTATCAGACTTTTTACTGCTTTTGTTTCCTGTATAATAATATCATATATTTATTGATTCTCCATTGCATTAATTCATGTTTTATCCTCTTGTTTATTTACTTCTGGTCTGTTTATAGAGGATTCTTGTGATTCATGAAAATAATTTCATGCTTGGTTCGTGAAACTAAGAAGCATGTGCATCACCCAAATATCATTTCGAGAAAAATAGTGAAATCTTAATTTAATGACCTTTTCATTTAGCATAATTCCATTTACCCCTTCTCTTCACGTGAAAAGCTGCACAGCCACCGAGCTTACGAATTTCGATACCAGAAGGTTGCGCTTCTGGTATCTTATTATTGTAGCTATAAATTATTTTGAATGAGACATATGAAGCTGAGCTTGAACGGATTAATTAATATATCATTGAGCAACTTCTGTATATGTTATTATTATTATTACTACTACTGCGACATTACCTCTAGTAGAGCAAATGTGCAAAAGTTGGTGGATTCCATCTGTCCAGTAATTTATGCGTCGGATATTTTCGGTGAAACATCTCTGTATTTTTTCTGCACGAAGCCAGCTAAAGGGCTTATTCCACCTTCTTTTCGGCTTTGTCGATGCTACCTGTGTGCGTATTGTCCACAAATGTAGGTGGTCATTCAGCAGCTCATGTGACGGCAAACAGTAAGAAAAAAAAAAAAAACCAGTTGCAAATAAAAAAGAAAAACCAGCTGGTGGTTTTTGCGGCTCATGAAAATTTTTTGCAGCGGGGTTTTTCTTTCTTTTGCAGCTGGTTTTATTATTATTTTTTTTTAATTCTACTGTTTTCGCCACATGTCAGCTGCTGAATGGCCACCTGCATTTGTAGGCAGTACCCACGCAGATAACATCGACCAAACCCTTCTTTTCTCGTGGGGAGGAGTAGCAATTGGAAAATTCCAGGCTAGCACCCACGCTTCCACATATTTATGTGGATCCCATACAAAATATGTGGGACACACCAAGTGATTTTATGTTAGCCTCATACCAAATAAATTTTATAGATCCATCGGGTGAAATATACCCAGTGGAAAATAGGAAAACCTGTGGTAGCTGGGTACGTAGAGACATAAGGATGCTCCTATGTAACGTTATATATTATTAACTTCAATCCCATCTGCCCTACTCGATAAACCCCTATTTATTGTACTGCTTGGAAAGCTAACCATGGACAAACCAGACCAGTTCCAGATTTCATGTCGGTTCATTCTTCTTTCTGCATCACCAACAGGCCCGAGTCACTTCTCCAGCGAATTCGTTGATTCTCTGCATGATGATTATTCTGGCTCATGCAATTATGCAAAGGCCGCGGATCGTGTGGCTTTGACATGGATACCACGTAAACGATTAAGACCACACGATTTTATGGTTTCACATGGATATCAGGCGTTACGGTTGAAAGATCATCAGATTTGAATGAGAATATAAACTCAGAGGCTTTTAAAATTTGTTTAGAAATATTTGGGCCGCTTTCTGTATTCTATTGCTTGAACAAGTTTTTGGTTCCATGCATGCTAAAAAATTTATTTCATGCAGTTGTACTTTATTTAGAAAAACATCATGCAACTATAGATTTTTTTTTTAAAAAAAGAATAAACATAGCAATGTTGAAGGTGATTAATTTCTTTACCACATGAGGCGCACAAAAATACCTTCACTAAAAAATGATCAGTGGCTAAAAGCTGCATAAGAAATCGAATGGTGACGAGAACATATACGTCGCAACTGATTTTCTTTAGAACGACTCTTAGATGGATCGATGTCGCAACTGATTTTCTTTAGAATGACTCTTAGATGGATCGATCCGAATGCGCTTCGCTTGCGGATGATGTGTGACATTCATCCAATCGGGATTGCTTATCCCTATTCTATACTCTTGATTTTTTTTCTCCGGGAAAAAGGGCAAATGAATATAAAAAACAGCCATGTCCTATGAATTTTTCTGAAAAAAGCATTTCCAGGCATCAAATGAATCAAACCCGTCCATTTATTTATCAGGGAATCCCCAGGCGGGCAGGCCCAAAAAATCCCGGTTCCATTAGTTTTTACAAGAGGGGTACAACGAACCGTTAGTTACGACCACGGTTCATTCAATTTAGAGTTAACGATCCGGTTCTTGAGTTTTATTTGGTTTCAAATCGGGGTGGTGCCAGCTACAAACTCCGTGGGGAAATTGAGGGGGTGTAGATGGTGAGCAGTTCGACGGAAGAGTCGGCGAGCGACGGTCAGAATTCCTCCGGCGACCCGACGGAGTCCAGTTCTAAAAGCCTCTTCTCTGAAGGGGAGAAAGTTCTTGCCTATCACGGGCCCCGAATCTACGAAGCCAAGGCATGTCATGCCCTAAATTTATTTGTCTATTTATTTTCTAATGAAGATTTCTTTGAGTTGTTAGTCTTTCTGAACTGAATTGGCTTTTTGTTCATTATAGTTGTAATACTTGTGTGCATTTGCATTTTACCCCCACTAGAGAGAAACAAAGCTTTTAAAAACATGTATTGCATAATCTTTCGGTTATCTGCCTACTCTTCGGTTAAAATGTTAGAACGGCCAGTTCATTTTAATGGGTTTCTATGCTGGAAATTGCATATATTTACTCACTGCTCTTGGTCATATAAATGAAGGTTCAAAAAGCAGAGTTACGGAAGAATGAATGGAGATATTTTGTCCATTATCTTGTAAGTCTGTTTATCAGTTTTTTCGTGTTCCACTCTGGATCATTTGATTTTCTTGGCATCTGCTGCTTCAAATGTTACAATTTTTTTATTTTTTCCTTTGTTTGCGTTATGCTTTGTGAAATAATTTATGGCATACGTGAACATATGTTTCTTGACCTGCAGGGTTGGAGTAAAAAGTGAGTACACAGGCACCACCCTTCGATTGTCTTTTGAACTGGAGGAGAAAAAATGTTAAAGTCTCTCTCCTTCGGTCCTCATTTCTTGGTCAAATGTCTTCCATAGCAATTATATTACTTCGCAAGGGGCCAGTTGAGTCTCTCAGAAAAGATTTATTATGAAGTTTTTTAATCTTTATGTTTTAATCAAAGAGATGGCAAATCATGCTCATGTGATATGTATATACACTCGGGAGACAATTTTCTGTTGATTAACCAAGGCTGTGATGATGAAAAATGAAGAGAACATGCATCACTAACTAATTCTTCCAATATTGCTTATAGTTGGGATGAATGGGTAGGCATGGATCGCTTGATGAAATATAATGAAGAAAATATCTTGAAGCAACAGGCTCTTGATAAGAAAGTTGGTGTGGACAAGAGTACAAAATCAGGGCGCTCAACACAAACAAAACCTAAAAGTTCAGCTGGTATCCTTTTTCCAGTCGATATTTTTATATTATCCTGGCGATTGATCTTTTTGCTATTACTAATTGCTCCCTTTTCTTGGATTTTGCAGATGCTAAAGTGGATAAGGAGGAGGTAAAGAACAATGGTATGCTGCTCAAAGCTTCTGTAATGTTCTGTCTCTTTCCACTTGCCGCCTTTCTTATAAATTTAGAACCCCAAGTATTCTGATCTCATGAATTGTCGCCTCAGTTTATTATGGTTTTCAGAGGGGTTTTATATTGATCTAATGGTCTTTCTTGCTGTAAGTCATTTTCATTTATCTTTTGTGATCTCTAATAAAGCAAAAAGAGACTTGGTGCATATTGAGTAGGCTACAGTAATTTTTATCTCTATAGTTGATGAAATATTTGGTTTAATATCTTTTTTGACATGTGAATGAATGCTTTCAAATTTACTTCTTCTTAGTTTCTGATGAGCATCTGATCGAGGTCATTATCCTGTTCTCTTCATGATATTGCAGTTGGAAAAGGAAAGAAACGAAAGGCTGATTCTGGAACTGAGGTATACTTTTATTGAACGTTGGCATTTTTCAAGTTTACTTTCCATTATTACATGTCTGCATGTTTATATGAAGACGTCTTTCTTTGGCACTTACTATTTTATGAGGAATGCGTAAGCTTCTGCTATACCGCATTACTGATACCTTCTGGTACTCCAATCTACATTAGTTGATCTATCTGGAGTTCTGGTGTTTTTTCTCACATTATGCATACGTTGAGTTCACCATACCCGCTCATGAAAAAAATTGAAAGTGTAGCAATACATTGCTTCTTGCCTTTTGAGCTATTTTGTTAACCTTGATTAAATTTGATTTACATTAACCCATCCAGTTAGTTTCTTGAAGCTGTTGTTGTGTTGATGGGTAAAATTGGCCTTCTGTAATTAGAAGGACAATCCAGCTGCAGAAAAACTGATAAAGATTCAAATTCCACCAACTCTGAAGAAGCAATTAGTTGATGATTGGGAGTTTATCACACAGCAGGATAAGGTACATCCACTGAATACATCCACTGAATAAATCCGTTCTTACGAAAAAAAGAAAAGGAAGATTATGTGAATAGACTGCAATATTTTTGTAATCTGATACTAAATTCTCCTTTCAAATTGAGGTGATACCTGGCTTATGAACTATGAAGTGTTACGTGACCGTCTATGCTTTGTCATGGTAAATGAGAATGCTTATTAATGTGCTGCTCCTGTGGCAGCTTGTGAAACTACCAAGATCTCCTTGTGTTGATGACGTGTTCACAAAATATCTTGAATACATATCCAAGAAGGATGGTCTGTAAGTTTCTGATTTACCACCTTTTCATAGATGGAAACAACTCAGTGTATGATTACATTTTTTTTTACATGCGTGCCGCTGGGTGGGGTTGGGGGTCATAGAAAATTTTAGGCTTGTTTTCTCTAGGTGAAGCTTTGCTTGTCACATTTTAGATTTGTTATTTTGTCCCCTACGCTGCTCTCTTGTTATAGTAGCAATTTGCATGATTGTATTTTGTAACTGTGTGGTCTTATTTTCATAAAATTCAGGATGACTGATGCAGTTGGAGAAATTTTGAATGGTTTACGATGTTATTTTGACAAAGCGTTGCCGTTAATTCTTTTGTATGAAAAAGAGCACCAGCAGTACCAAGATATGATTTCAGAAAGTATCTTTCCATCAAGCATATATGGTGCTGAACATTTATTGCGCCTTTTTGGTATGCTTATCTACTTGTATTCTATCATACCTGAGTTATCCTTAATATTCATGATTTCCAATTTTGTAGATGTCTTGTGAAAAATTTATGTTCGGGTCAATGCGATTTTCTGTTCATATTAGCTTCTCTTATTTGCAGTGAAGTTGCCAGAGTTGTTGGCACATGTGAATATTGAGGAGGAGACTTTGATTCGCCTGCAGCAGAAGTTACTTGAATTTCTCAAGTATAAAATTTGTTTAATTTTTTATTTTCATGTCTGTCTGGTAGACTGATTCTTCTATAAATATTGGTTGATAAGGAATAATGAAAAAATCTTTTTGGTTTTCTTCTGTTCCCTGTTTGATCATGGTCTTTGTGAATTTGCTCTAAGTTTTTAGTTCCACCCCGACTTTTATGGTTATAACAAGCGTTTGAGATCGATCGATACTCGATAGATTGTTTCAATTTATCCTTTCTTCCGCCTTGCTTGGATTTTAGACCACAATTTCGTTCGAGTCTCCATGATATTTTTTTCGTCGCAGATGCTTGACTTCCCGGATTACACATTTGATGCAGGTTTCTGCAGAAGAACGAGAGCACGTTCTTTCTTGCGAGATATGATGGCACTATTGTCACTGAAGGTGGCAGCAAGAGAAAGGATGATTGATCATCGACAGGCAAACCTAACTTCCAAGTGTATCCCTGAAGTAAAAGATTCTTATATGTTCGAAACTAGTTATATGTTGATATAGATAGACTCCAATTAGCCCAGGTGTTGTAACAGTAGCTCTTGTTTTACTCTTACTTGATAAGTAGTTTTTGTTCTGTTCTACATGTACCAAAAACAACAGTTTTGGTGGGCATATTTCAAGATTTTAAACTTTAGATCATGCTACTTACCATACCCTCTTGGTATGCATCGCAATAGTTACCATCAATTTTGAACATTTAGTTTTAAGTTTTAACGCGCTTCTTTCATACAAGTTCACAATTTTAAATTGGTTCCAATTTATCGACGGGGATCAGTAGGTAGAATATAATTTTAGGTTGGAAAACCGAAAATACAGAGTGGAGTTAAAATTTATGCCTTAGTAGCTTTTGTTTTGCTTTGAGTCTTCCATAGTGAAAAGAAAACCATAATTGCTGAATTCGTTGATAGACTATATTATATTTTATATGAAGGTGCTGTAAAGATATTCTATTCGTGCATATAGATGATATTAGCTATTGAGGTTAATTTAGTTTATTATTTATCATTCTCTACATTGTGCGAAATTGATAATTAATCTTCAAAAATACTTCCAACTTCTAGCATTTCCTACTTTGGTTTTATATATTTTATTTGTATTTACTACTTTGGTTTCATTTATTAACGAAGATGCAATTCCCGGTGTTTGGAGTTGGGCACACACTTGCATTTACTCCTCGCATTGGATGAAGGTCGCGACAAAATCTCTCCCTACTGAGGGCTTTTTTCCAGCGACCTCACGTCAAAGATATTGAATAGTATATCTTTTGCGTTGAGGTGACTCAGAGTTATGGCTATGTAAAATTTTATAAAATATCATGTTGCTTATCCTATTAAAATCCAAGTAAATTTTCTTATAGCATTTAACATTTTGACTCTCCCACAATAAGATATCCCCTCCGTTCCAGATATAAGCTAGTTTTCATATGTATCTACGAATTATCAATATATTTATTTTTACTTTCTTTGTTTACGTATACATTTATTTATCTAATAAGAGTAAGAAGAAATTGTTTTATAAAATTCAGAATCTCGAACATTTTCTTACACAAAAATCTAAATAAATGAAATGGAGAGATACGAAAGTGGTCTCATGCTCTAGACTTGAGAGTCATGACAACTAACTTTTTTCTATCTAAAAATATCCAACAAAGTTTTTGACTTATTCAAATGTTATTGTCTCCCATCGCGATGGACTCACACATAATGTGTATGGAGCCCACACGGTGGGACAGTTCCTCATGAGGTCAGCGTCGATAAGAGCATAGTTTCTTTAGAATGACTCTCTTTTCAAATTACTTACTTGATTGATATTCTGGTCAAAGAATCAGTCAACTGGAAGATCCCACATGAGCTAAGATATCGACTAATCGTTAGGCATTTACGTTTCGTCCAGAAGTAATCATACTTAACAATTTTTGTAAATCATGTATTACGTAGGTCCTCTTCATTATGTCCCATTACCTCTTTTGGTTTTTTGTGTCCCAAGGGCCAAGCTTGATTCAAAACAGAGCAGAAAATTATTGTACTATTGCTTATTCTCTCACACATAATAGGGCCACGGGATTTGAGAATAAGCGAGTGTTTTAATCACAATAATTAAGCACGAGATCCGATTACTGACTAATTTAATGTAGAGGGTGAAATAATTTGGAATCAATCTTATTATAGTCGTAAAAGTAAATAAAGCTACCAAATAAGTCTATCCAATTAAGGTGGACCAAAACTAGTGGTGAATCCTTTCCCTAAATTCCAATGCTCCCTAAGCTTTTTTCCGTTGATTCATTTTTTTAAGAGAAGTTCAGGTTGAAATCTGGATTAAATCTTATAAATATATTAGGCTTTACAATTGGGTAAATTGTTGGCAACATTGAGGTGTGAAATAATTGAAACCCTTTTTTAATATTATGGCATAAGAATATCATAATATTAACAAAAATATTATTCTCGTCACTCAATTATTTATCCAGCCTCTCAAACTAAAAAATCTTAGGTTCGTCCATGATGTTAGCTATGAATATGGTGCTGAAATGGACCGATCTTATGTTACTATTCAATTCGAGTAAAGTAGAAACCAAATATATTTCTAATGTATCTACTGTTTACTATATATCTCTGCCTCTCCCACTCTTTTCAAGTGGCGAAGTGGGTTCAAGAATTGTAGAGCAATAAAGAAACGAAAAGCGTGGCATGTTTGTAATGGCTTTCGTTCAACTTCACACCAGATCACCTTCCGGTGGTCCAAAGTATAAAACCAGTGATTTTTTTTTTTTTGCATTGTGAATATTGCGTGCGCCAATCAAAATCTACGACAATTACAGTATTTATCCATTAATAGTTGAACTATTTTATATCATTTTCAAATCCCGAAATTCAACCTCATCCATCTTCTGTTCTGTACTTTGGGATCTAAAATAAATGAAGCAGAAGATGTTAGGCTTGTTACTGTCTGACCTCTGATGTTTTATGAAACATAATCATTTGGGCTGCCAATATGGCTCTTTTATTTGGTCGGTACAACAAAAGTACCCAAAAGAATCTAAGCTGCCATCTTTCGGGTGCTCATACTGTGCTTGTATAATAACCTAAAAATTTAGACACCAGATTGGATTGTAAAAGTAACAAAAAATAATCTATAGTTATGATCTTTTAAGGAGTCTCCGTATTAATAATAGCTATAAAATTCAAACTAAACGGATTTTGGTTTTCAAATAGTTTCAAATTGATTCCGATTGTTATGGGACTCTGCGACTGTGATAAGAATCCAAGGAGTATTGTTGGTAAGTAGATTTGGTTGTTGGTGAGCTGTTTATGTTGTCTTTAATACATGTACGTTTTTAACATCGAATTTCACTTCACATGGTCCCTTTCTGTCTTAAATCTCAGTTAAATCTTTTTTTACTGGAGTGTATATCTTTCTCTCTCCCTTTAACTCCCATCTCGAATCAGCGAAAATGTGGGATCACTGTAAACAATGATGAACTACCAAAGCTACAGTCTGCTCCATTCATGGTGGTGGAGAATTCTAGCATGTATATTTCTACTTGGGGCCCAGACTTACGCGATCAACATAGACGGGCTGTTGTTACTTTCTTTCAAGTACGGTATGCTGAATGATCCGTTGGGTGTTATGAAGAACTGGAACCACCACGACGCCACGCCATGTTACTGGAATGGCGTCACCTGCGGCTCTCCGGGCTTGCGGGTAACGGGCCTGTCGTTGGCGGGTAGTGGGTTATTGGGTTCCATTCCGGCGACTCTTGGGAGGATAGAGCACCTGAGATTTCTTAATCTTTCCAGCAATTCGATCAATGGTTCCATTCCTTCAACTCTCTTCCGTGCAACCGAGCTTCAAATTCTTGATATTTCCAACAACTTGATCGCCGGAGAAGTGCCGGAGCTTGTGGGGAACCTGAAAAATCTCCGGGTCCTCGATCTTTCAGACAATGCTCTATCCGGGAACCTTCCGAGGAATTTAACGGCTCTACAGAATCTGACCATTGTTTCATTGCAGAACAACTACTTGTTTGGTTCACTATTGGGTGGGTTTGATTCAGTTCAGGCTTTAGATCTGTCCTCCAATTTGATCAGCGGTTCTTTGCCTCCGGACTTTGGAGGCATTAATCTTGCATACTTGAACATCTCTTTTAACAGAATCTCCGGAGAAATTCCGCCGGAATTTGCTAGCAAAATCCCAGGAAATGCCACCATCGATCTTTCATTCAACAACCTGACAGGCCCGATTCCCGAATCTTTTCTTTTCTTTAACCAGGAGACAAAATCATATTCTGGGAACCCAGCACTCTGCGGTAAGCCACTCACAAATCCCTGCTCCATTCCATCTTCCTTCGCAACTCTGCCCAATGCTTCTTCTATGCCTGAATCTCCTCCTGCTATTGCCGTCATACCCCAATTTATCGACTCCATCCCCTCGGTAGGAGGATCAGCAGGTGGCGATCAACCTCAAGGAAAAGAAAATAAGCTCAAAATCGCAAGCATTTTGGGTATAGTTGTCGGAGATGTTGTGGGTATCTGCGTCGTTGCAGCTATTTTTCTGTACGTGTATCATCTGAAAAAACGAAAAACTACTAAAAAAGACGCAAAAGAAGACAAGGGCTTCGACTGGGCATCATCCTCGGCATCTTCCTTGGAAGAACACAAGTGGCTCCAAACATGGCCATGTTTGAAGAAACAGCACCACTCCGCCACCGAGGAAGACGAGGAAACATCCAACTCCTCCCACACACCGAATTTGCACAGAGATCATGAAATGCATGCAACAAAAGAGAAGACAAAGGGGGAGCTGGTGACCTTTGATGGGGAACAACTTCTTGAAATGGAGAGTTTACTCAAGGCGTCAGCTTACATCTTGGGGGCGTCGGGTTCGAGTATAATGTACAAAGCAGTCCTCGAAGACGGCACCGCATTGGCCGTCCGCCGCATCGGCGAGAGTGGCGTGGAACGTTTCAGAGATTTCCAGAATCAGATTCGGGTGATTGCGAAGCTGGTGCACCCAAATCTGGTCCGGATTCGAGGGTTCTATTGGGGTGCTGAGGAGAAGCTTGTTATCTATGAATTTGTCCCCAACGGCAGCCTCGCAAATGCTCGTTTCAGTAATTTCTCTTAATACCTTGCTTTAATCATTTATTTACATCATTTGAGTTACGATTTTTACTCTAATTTCTGAATTTCTAGTTGAATCCCTGTTGCTCAATCTTTAGATAATTTAGTTCAAAACAAAATTTGTTTTAACTATACTGAATCAAGATTGATCTTCATTGTCACATTTTTATTAGAAATATTCATGAAAATATAATTATGATCGAGCACAAGACAAAGAATAGATATCTAATTATATTTTGATAATTAAACATTTCACTGTAGAATTATTTTCTCACCCGCAATTAAATGTTCATCCCTCCCATTTCTCCACTATCATGCACGATTGCATCTGAAATTTGTCTATTTTTGAAAGGAGTTCAAAATATAGAAGAAATGGCGGATGAATATATCCACAAGATAAATCTTTTCTTGAAATGTTCAAAGACATTATATTGTTTTAAGTGCTCACTCAGTTGTCTGCGTCAGCAACAAATGCATTTCAACCGTGCATGCTTTGGCTACTGCTTTTATTTATCAGCATTACCAGTTTGGACCATCTCGCTAGACAGCGATGTACGTGTATCTCAGGCCACTGTCGTTTAGTCATTGAAAGGGACCGGACTTGAACCATCATTTACTACCACTATTAGTTTTCATGGACCTCACTCCAGGCTTCGAGATATATTTCCATTGGGCTCCAAACCTTGGAAATATCTTTGTTATTATATATCTATGAACTTTAATGTCTCATTCATGTGTAATAACGTTTGGTGCCTTGTGATAAAGATTATGTCAATATATATAGCTCATGACCATCATGTATGGCTAACATAATGATTTACAACTTAATCTTCACGCATCAAGAGAATGTTTCGTGACTGGTTTCCGAGTTTCGACCGATGCAGTGAAATACACATCGGCTACTTACAATTTACAAATTGTGAAATAGTTCTTTAATCGTAGGAGATTATATGAATAGTTGGATATGCTGGTTTGAGCAAGCACTTTTGTTTTGTGATTTTCAGGGAAAGCTGGCTCTTCCCCGATCCATTTACCTTGGGAAACACGGCTGAAGATAGCAAAAGGCGTGGCCCGTGGGATTTGCTACATCCATGAGAAGAAGCATGTCCATGGCAATTTAAAGCCTTGCAATATCCTATTCGGCCCTGACATGGAGCCTAAGATTGGAGATTTCGGGCTTGAGAGGCTTGTGTCTGGTGAAAACAGCTCCAAGAATGGGGGCTCGACCCGGAACTTTGGTAGCCGGAGATCCACGGCCTCTCGTGACAGCTTCCAGGATTTTGCCTCCGGTGCCACCCCGAGCCCAAGCCCTAGCGCGATATATGTATCACCTTATCATGCACCAGAATCTCTACGAAGCCTTAAGCCCAACTCAAAGTGGGATGTGTTCTCCTTTGGTGTTGTGTTGCTAGAATTGCTTACCGGAAAAGCCACAGTAAATAACGATGAAATGGCGCCCGGTTTAGTCGTCGGAGCTTCCATGTCAGCAGATGAAGACAGGGGGAGAGTGTTGAAAATGGCTGACGTGGCGATACGTGCTGATTTGGAGGGAGAGGAGGAGGCCTTGTTGGCATTATTTAAATTAGGATACAATTGTGTGGCTTCTGTCCCACAAAAGAGACCATCCATGAAAGAGGTCCTTCATGCACTTGAAAAGTTTCCATCTTCATCGTACTAATGCGGTCTAAAATGAGCTTGCATGTCTCACTAATTTGCTTTTTAATTTATCAACAAGTTATTGATTGGTGTCATTGTTGTAAATTCTCTCACGGATGTTTTCGAGATTATTAACCTGGCAGTCCTCAATGGAATAATGATATTAATTAGGAATAATTTTTAGAAAATCTTGAATTACGCTATGCTATTATATTTAAATGGTTTGTTTTGGAGATGTTGGATTGCTGGGACAGGAAACTCCAACATATTTGCAACATAGCCCTTTTCAATAGGTTCTTATTGGATTAAAGAATTTGATTTATATTCTACTCGTTTTTCTTATTTTTAGTTAAAATATAAAAAAAAAGTTTTTACAAATTTCCAGGGCCAGCCTCATGTCCAATAGAGCGGCCCAAACCCCCGTAATCATCTGGCCCATGAATTTGAATTACAAAAGAAACTCAAATACCCGCTCAACCCTCAATTTGCATTTCAAACGCACATCGACACAAAGACACCCTTTCCATTTTCCCATTAATCCACCATTTTCAAACGAAGTCGACAATCCAAACTTGGAAGAAAATGGCGACGAATATCGGAATGATGGATTCTGCTTATTTCGTAGGAAGATCTGAAATTCTTGCGTGGATTAACTCTACTCTCCATCTCAACCTCTCCAAAGTCGAAGAGGTAAGCAGAAGTTTCGTTGTCAAGCCCTAAATACCCTTTTTAGGCAATGAAAGTTAATCCTGTATGGATCCTCGCGCTGGAGGTATCGATTTAGGTAATCAAGTGATTGCTAAATGACCTTCATGTATCGTCCAGGCTTGCGCAGGTGCCGTTCACTGTCAGCTGCTGGATGCTGCACACCCAGGGATGGTTCCCATGCACAAAGTCAATTTCGAAGCGAAGAACGAGTATGAGATGATCCAGAATTACAAGGTCCTTCAGGATGTTTTCAACAAACTAAAAATCACCAAGGTGCCGTCAAGTTTCCGTGTTTTCATCATTATTGACTTATCTGTTCTTGTTATATTTTGTTTAAGTGAACTTTTTATGCTGTTTTCTTCCTGATCTCGTTTGCTATTATTGGGAAATCTAATGATTGCATCCGTTGCTGTGGGTTTTTTGTGTTGATGTGTGTACAGCATATTGAGGTCAACAAATTAATCAAAGGGAGGCCGCTGGACAACCTGGAGTTCATGCAATGGATGAAGCGCTACTGCGATTGTGTTAATGGAGGGATTATGATCAAGTGAATACATTTTGTGCCAAAATTTCTTTTGATTTTCTAATTGCTATATTTGGTTGAGTTTCCCGTGTTGAGAAGTGTGTTTTCGTAAAAGTTCTACATAAACAGTGTGTTACTCTTCATAATTACTTGTTATCTTTATGTTTCCTAGTTTACGGAGCAGGTGAACTGTAATCTTCTATTATTTTCTGTTTGGCGTATGAAAGTCTGGTCTTTAGTGACACGTTTTAGTTTAGCAATTTTGCTGCACTTCTATCAAACATATCAGAGTTCTTATAACACACGAACCAAATAACTATCTTGTGAGCATTGGTAGTTAAAGCTCGGTGTGTGTGTGATATAGTTATTGGAATTACCTATTGGTTATTCAATTTCTCCAGTTACAATCCTTTGGAAAGAAGAGAGGCTTGCAAGGGTGGAAAAGAATTGAGCAAGAAATCTGCACCGCAACAACCTTTACCTAAAAATTCAGCAGCTGCGCCCAAACACACCTCCCACAATGGTCGAAGGATGGACTCACATAATGCAAGTGTGGGAAATAGTCAATCTGTTAAGACTTCCCGGCCTTCTTCAAGCGGAGGGTCTTCATCCCATAGTGAATCAGAGAAGACGATGTTTGAACAACAGGTCAAAATGCATCCACAATAGACATGCCTAGTTTTTGGATCTAAGAGGCTAATTGTTTCTAGGTGATTTTGCAGATGGTAGAGTTAAAGCTATCAGTTGATAATCTTGAGAAGGAGAGGGACTTTTACTTTAGCAAGTTGAGGGATATTGAGATCTTGTGTCAGACCCCTGGGATCGAAAACACACCTGTAACTATGATCGTTCACTAGACATTTGGACATGTTCCTTTCACTTATATGGCTTAAAAGTAGAACTTTCGAATCTTGTTTTTTTCTGCAGGTTGTGGAAGCTATAAAGAGGATTTTGTACTGTGCAGATGATGACCCATCAACGGTTGAAGAAGCTCAGGCCATGTTATCGAAGAACCAGCAAGAAAAGCAGTTGGGTATCATTGCAGAAGAGGCAGAGGAGAAGCTGAAGGCTGATTCACAAAAGAGGAAAACAATCATCAATGTTGATGTCGATGCTGCTTCAGGCAATTCATCGTCCCCAAGGCAAAAGATTTCTGAATCTTCCGATGTCCACTGCAGCGAATCGCCTCTAGTCGGATACTAGTTGTCCTCTCAATTTTGAATGACGGGGATGAGGTTCTCTCTGGTTCGGATTTCTCCCTTGTCTACGTTTGTCAAAGTAAATCTTGTTATAAATGGCATTATATAAACAAATCAGCTTTGAGCTGGAAGGAGTTTGGGTTAAATAGATTGCTACTCTTGTGGTGTTGTTTGTTAGAAAAATGTATAAGAATAGTGTGTCTAATCATTCCTCCTATGGAAAATAACTAGACAACTTGAATATTAGAGGGTTTTCTTGCATGCCATTACATGAAGTTGTGTGCTACTCGCACTGTGGTTTATTGCTTTTATGCAGTAGAGTGTTGGATTTGGATGAACATATTAGATCGCGCTTAGGTTCATATGATAGATTATGAATGATATATTTATTATATAGAGGCTATTAAAAGTGATACGAGAGAATTAAAATTAATTAGTACGATTAAATGATGAATTATCATTATACTTATCGTTATGTTGTCTGGTGGTAAATTCATCTTATCATGCAAGTGAACTAGTGTTTTACGAATGAAGAAGGTGCTCTCCTAAATATGGGAAATTGCAATAAGTCATTGCTTTTTGGAACAACTTGTGAGGTGAAGTATGTGAATGGTCTCATGGATGTAGAATATCGAGTCAAACCAACGTCAATTACTCGAAATATTTAGTTGAAAGATCTCAACACTGAGATGATTCAAAATGATACCATAATTTGATTTTCGAATCCCGTATAAATATTTAAATCCATATTATTTTCTTATAAACATTTCCTCTAAACTTCATCCTTCTGGACTGTTTTTCCTTGGCTTTCCTCTTTTATTCTCTTTGTGAGTAAGGGTTATGGACTTCTCGACCATCCTTTTCATAAAAAAATATGAATTTATTTAGATTTTTCTAGAAATATTCATTAATGAAATCAAATTCAAAGAACTATAGAAAATTCCTTTTCTTGATCTTTTTAATATGTATTTTGGTGGCCATAGGCAAATGATTTCTCATCTCAGAAGACGGGCTACGTCACGAAATATGGGTTTCTGGTGGGCTGCCCATCCGACCATAGGCCATCCTCTCCCTGTCCGTGTTGTGATACCTAATGAAGTCTTCAACCACTTGCTAAACACAGACAATGATTTTTCCAATAGTAAAAAACTGTATAAAGAATCATATGTATAGTAGAGATTATTATTATTTTTTTTTCAAGCAAGCACTTTGGTATAAATGACAAGTGAAGTGATGTCCATACAACGGCCGATCAGGTAAATAAGCAAATGAAATATACCAATTACGGATAATTAATCAATCCCCACCTTGGGTTTTTTCAATCTAAAGGTGTTGGTCTTTGGGATCGAACAACGAAGAGATATCAGATGTAATGAAAAACACAACAAACAAAAACTATACAATAATATAGCGTTTTCGGCTATATAATTTTGAGTTTAGGAGTTAGTTTATGTTCACTCGTTCGTCGCAGTTTCAGACTCGCAAACCAAGAGATTCAGCATAAGAGCGAACTTTTTGCTTACGGTGACGTTTAATTCGTTGGGCAAAAATATCATCTCCCAAGTCAAAGTTATATATCTCAGCTAACTGTCGTAATATGAATTTTGGCTATAATCTCATTTTCGGGCCAATACTGCCTTAATTTCAGCTAGTTTAATGGAACGAAGATGAATCGGTTTGTTTGGCGCGGTGAGATCTCCAATACTAGATTAATATTACTAGTTGACACCCTGAAAGTCATTCGAACCAAAAGCCGATGGTGTGCAATAATAATAATAATCATAATCTATCTTCCAGTGCACTAACGATTCCAAGATGTACCAAAAACTATCACCGTGCTTCATACGGAACTCCGACGAGATCCAAAAGTTTCATCAATTCTAGCTCAACACTAAAGATGTTTCCTAGATTTAGGAACAGATAAATACAATAACTCAAAGACCTTTTGCATGTTACAATATTTTTATCTGAAGTCCATATAAGTGTCCGCAACAGCTCATATGCCAGTCACAATATTTAAACCTTGGATCAAATAAATGTCATAGCTTAATAAAGCTACTTTTAGTTTTTGAAATTGCTCGTACATTACTGATGCATGCATACGAAATTCTCAGTGAGCCAGAAATAGTTGTTGCGTCGAGACAAGCTCCCTGCAAAACTAATTAAGAGTTCTTCTATTCGGAATCTTGGGAAAAAATAATTCCTCTGACGGATATATATAAATATTTAAAATTAAATAAAATAAACCGGATTACACAAACTAGGCTTTAGTGCATATATTTAAAATGAATTTTTTACCAGTTCATATTTAACCTAGCTAGATAATTATATAATTATGAGTGGTGAGATGTTATTGTGGAGACTGACAATCCAAATAAAAATTTTGACCATAAAATTGAGTGGTGAGATATAATTGCCCCACATACTCGAAGATTAGTTCAAATTAAATGACAGGAATTTCATTTTGGGAAATATATTTGTTGGCACATTGAAGGTGCCAATAGTCATTGCTGACACCTTCATCAGAAAATAGCATTCGGATTCATTTCTTTTTTGAAAGGTCCTTTGCAAATAAATAGTTACTCCATCTTAACAAAATCCAAGCATTTAATAAATGGAGGTCCAAATGTCTATACTTCCATCAATGGTTTCCTTCTTTTTTCAAGTTTGGTGGTTGTGGAATTTTATATCGCATCATCTTTTCAACCATCGCTGTTTGTTCATATTAAAAATATTTGAGACCAAATTTAACAGGAAAACTATAATTTTATTAGTTTTTGATTATCTATGTTTTGTTAAATGGCAATATCCTTATGTTACCTTTGTTATTATTGCCATTTTGGTCCTTCGAATGTGGTATTGATGTGCAGTAGTTACTAGGTTCCAAAACAACGCAAATGTGTATAATGCTAATAAGATATCCTATGAAAAATGACTCATAGGATATCAACTTGGTTTAACCTAAGACACCCTAACAATTTTAATGTCTCCTGTTGTGTTGTTTTAGTGTTTTAGATTTAAAGATGAACCCATGCTAAACCATAAATCACGATGATAACCCATAAAAAAAAAATTTCGAAAGATCAACTTTCTCTATAAAAAATTACCAGTGGGAAAAAATCTCTCCTCCGAAGATTTTCTTTCATGTGAAATTTACACAAAAAAGGTAAAAAAAAAGTATTTTCACTGTCCACATTACTGCCAAGGCATGCCCGTACTCTGGTGTTTCCCAGGAAATATTAGCACTCAAAAAACACCAAATGAGTACTGAAATATTCATCCTCATTACTCAAACATCCATATGAAATGGGAACCATCTGCACAACCTTTTCTCCCTCCTTCAATTTTCCCTATTACAACTGGTGATGCTGTTTGTTTCCATTATCAATCATGAACAACAACCAATTTCACAACCCTTGCATTCACTTTTCGGGATCATGGAAGTAGCCGATGGATAGATCAGCATATATATATATATATATATATATATATATATATGTTACGTTTGAATGAATGCATGGTCAAGGCTCGAACATTAGCATTAGCAGTCCTATGCTGTTACTTAATTTTGAAGTTCCTTTATGTGTGATAATTCGAGTTATTCTAGGGAAGTGGATAGAATTTAGTTTTACAACAGAGAAATCGTAGTGTAGATGTCCTAATGTTAAATTTTATTTATTTTACTGAGTTTGAGATGAGATATCAATTATAAGATCTCAGGCCATAAGTTTATGATAATGTCTCATATTCAAAACTCAGTTATAACACGATCGACAGATAATGTCTCACATTGGGTTGAATCGGAGTTGCATATAGCCTTAACCAACCAAACCTCTCCACCAATATATGTTGAGGCTGAGATTTTAAATTCCTTTTTTACCATTTTTTAAAATAGACTTTTTTTAAAAAAAAACTTTTAAATGCAACGTGAATCGTGGTGACCCACGTGCTTGTGGAATTAGGATTAGTTTCAATATCGAACTTAATGATGGGGTATCAAGTATGGACTTTTTGACCAGTTGAATCTGGTTCAAAATCTAAACGCTCCAACCCTTTGCCTTCACATCTTTTAACATTATATACAAATATAAATAGAACGTTTGCACCTAAATTTTTGTATCTCTCACAGTTTTACGAGCTCAGATCATATCGATATATAGCTCATTTGATATCGAGATAGCAAACCTAATACCCACATGCTATGTGCAGTCAAATAACTCCACTGCCCACCCACTGAATCATATATACTATTAACCACAAATATCTCGTTCCCTACTTTTTAATCTTGCCGATTTTTATTTTTGTCACTCTATATAAAAAATAGATGTTACTAAAATCAAGAAATTCGGAAATTTCAAAGTCTGCTTATATTTTTTTCCGAATAAACATGGCTGTTCAAGATCTAATGAAACGAAGTCTTGCTTTCACGGACTACATTTTTTATTTTCATATATAAATACATGCTAGCATTGGACCACACTCTATATATGTGCCCTATACCATAAAAAGTTATATTGACAAATTGATATTAAAGTATTCATGTAGAGAATCTTATAAGTAATAATCTCCGTAATAAAATATATGATAGAACTGAAAATAAGAATTTACAAACGGATAGTAGGTGATAGGTTTAGTGAGAAGTTAAATTTTTACAACTTACAAGTTAAATTATATCCTATTCATCCTATGTAATTTTCATTTAATTGTTGACTATATTTTTGTTTCCAAAAAAACACTATATTAAGATTAGTTAAGTTTCAGCAATTTAGCATATATCTATCATATATGTGGAGAAAAAAGATATTTATTGGACTAGGAGGTGCAGAACGAACCAAGAAAGTAAATTTTTGTGGGGGAGCATATTTCCAACTGAAATATTGTAGGGGTATGCTCTGGGAGTTAGTCCGTTATATGGATCATCTCTTCCGGACCCCTGCCTACTAGTGCATATCCCTCGATTTACCAACCTGTATGAGTCAATGAGCCTCTGATCTATACAGGGGTTAGCCCATTAATGAGTTAACTGTTTTAGAAAAAAAGAAAGTAAATTTTTACGTGTACACAGAGATGACCCAATAATCAAGCGTTACTGGCTAGTCTGTTAAAATAATATATGGAACTTTTTTCAAAATGAAATATTTATCGTACAAAACAGCACATAGTCCATGCCAACCTGTCTCTACATTGAAAAGCTTTCTTAATTCATTGATACCTCCTTTTGAGAAACAACCAAAGACAACACCCATCCCTGTCTCTGGATCTCTATCAAACCTATGCATCCTATTGTTTATCTGGGACATACATAAACTTATGTCTTGATTTCACATTCATTAACAATAACAACATCACTCAACTTATCAAGAAACTCCACTGATCTGTCTTTCCAATCTCATTCACCACTCTCAATCTAAGATGTTATAAGTTGACAAAACTTGAGCTTTATCGGGATAAACAGGACAGGCATGGAATACATCAAAATTATGATAAGTTGACAAAACTTGAGCTTTATCTGGATAACCCATCAACGGGATAGGCATGGAATACATCAAAATTGAATCCAAAATCATATGATGGCATTATATTATGATCGAAAAACGTAGCAAAAGAGAGATCAGGAGTGTTCAATGAGGAAGGCTAGTCACACCAACAGGCATATTACTGCATGGAGCTACTATCTTGTGCTGATCCAGATTTCTGCTTCTCTTAAATAATGGTTCTGGAGAGGATGAACCAGACAATACAAATGACCATGAATCAATCGAACTATCGGAGCTGAAATATGAATCAATTACACCACTCGGACTACTTGGTATGGAGTTGTGTTTTCTCTTGTGGTAAGGCCTGCTATTATGGTCATCCATCAGCTTCAGGATAAGTTTATGGCAGGCATCAACCATGTCCTGTAACGATTCCGATTTAACAATCAAGAATATGCGTTTCAATAATAAAAAATCGGTGAAACTTCAAATTTGGTTACAATAATAGATGGGATCAGAATCCAGAATATAAATAAAACAGAAGAGATGAACAGACCGTTCTTGTTTTTAGCACGGCCATGAGTTGGTTTTCATATTCTGAGGCAACAGAAGGCTGGATCTCTCTTAGAACATACTTCATTGATGCAGAAGCAATGACAGAAGGAAGAAAATGCATAAACCTGCAATCTGCAGTTACACATGGAATTGACAATAAGTAGAGATCGATGCACAGACCAATCATATCCAGTCTACTGAAGTAGAATCACGGTCTTATCGATTATTTCACCTTAATTTTACAGACCAATCATATCCAGTCTACTGAAGTAATATACATTATTGTCAAACCAACCAATTCCACTTACCGGTAACTATGTTGAGTATAAGACTCTCACACCTCCTCAAGAATTCAGCGTGTAGATTGGTAATCAATCCAAATCTCCTCACAATGTGGTCAAGGAATGATAGTGGCGTCACAAGATTCACCTTCCATTTTAGCGTTGAAAGCACCAATAGCTCCCCTCTCTGTATCGTTTTTGCCTCGAAAACATAATTGGATTCTTCCACCTAGAACCATCCAAATAAAATCGAGTCAATCTCACCATAAATTCCCACAATAAGGAATTAGACAAAGATAATTTGAAGAATGATGAAGTTGAAAAGGTATGTAGGTAATGCACACATCACAATCTGAGTTTAAAAGTGTACAGTACACATCTGAATATAATAACTACAACACATATCTTTATCATCTTAAAGATATCAAATAGTGGAAGAAAAATACTGTAGCTTGTCCATGTCTTAAGGCATTATCAAATTTGGCATTCACAAATGGATAACTTTTCCAGAACCATATTCATTTCAAACGTACTAAAAAATCGAAAATTCATCAAGAAACATACTTGAAGGTCTAACAAGAGAGGCACTTGAGTTTCCTCCACTTTTGCAGCTATAGAAAGACAAGCCACAGCAGCCAGTTGACTCATCCATGGCTTATCCTTCTGAAAACAAGGGCTTGACACAAATCTGTCAAAGTAATACACAGCTAAAACACCAGTCATGACAGTGAACCCGTAGTGGGCAATCACCTTCAACATCCATTTAATAGCCTCATTTCTCCCAGTCCCCAAAAACCCATCGGAATCAGATTCAAGACATCTCAGTTGCGCCTGATCTTTTTCCTTAATCAAAAGGGTGACAAGCTCATCATCCTCCCAGAAAAAATAACTCTCATTCAGTAAAGATAAGGGCTTTTCTCGAAACTCATTGAAATCCAAAACATCCAAACCAAACCCAGAACCAGGATCGTCGTCAAAATGCTCTTCGTCACAGTAAAGGTCGTCAACAATTGAATTTTGGAGTAAGGATTTTTGTTCTTGGAAATGGTTAACCATCTTCTTCTGCGAAGAAGACATTGGAGCCTAGGCTCATTATCCACAGGACAAGAACATAAAGCTCGAAATATTGAATCTTTGGCTCATTATCACACCTTCTCGTGTCTGTTTTCGCCCTTTGTTCCCTTTCTCCTTCTGGTACTGAAAAGGAGAGGAGAAGAGAGCGAGGCAGAGAGCTGGGAGGCTACAGATGAGCGACCGAGGGATTTTATACTTTTATACGTGAACATTGTCACGCCTCTTCTTTTTCCCCTTTTTAAATTTAATAATAATAATAATTTTCCTCTATATTTTATGTTTATTTCTTGGAGGAATTTTCGGAATTTGGCGCCGATCCAAAATTGGCATTAAATAAACAAATATTCCCTTGTTTTAATGACATGGATTCGGGCCGTGCGGGCTGAGCTCCGCCCACAAGGATTGTATGGGCTTTCGGGTATTATAATATATTTTTTCTGGATCAACCTGGTCAGGTTGAACGGTCAAACAAAGTACAAATTCTAACTCCATAACGAATCTATCAATCAGCATAAAATGACATCGGGTATGAACATAGGAATCAGACAGAAATCCTCTCCCTAATTCTTCGAATCTCAGATTCCTGAAATATCAGTTTTAATCGGGTATGAACATAGGAATCATAAAGTGACATCGGGTATGAACATAGGAATCAGACAGAAATCCTCTCCCTAATTCTTCGAATCTCAGATTCCTGAAATATCAGTTTTAATCGGGTATGAACATAGGAATCATAAAGTGACATCGGGTATGAACATAGGAATCAAAAATCTCAGATTCCTGAAATATCAGTTTTAATCGGGTATGAACATAGGAATCATAAAGTGACATCGGGTATGAACATAGGAATCAGACAGAAATCCTCTCCCTAATTCTTTGAATCTCAGATTCCTGAAATATCAGTTTTAATCGGGTATGAACATAGGAATCATAAAGTGACATCGGGTATGAACATAGGAATCAGACAGAAATCCTCTCCCTAATTCTTTGAATCTCAGATTCCTGAAATATCAGTTTTAATCGGGTATGAACATAGGAATCATAAAGTGACATCGGGTATGAACATAGGAATCAAAAATCTCAGATTCCTGAAATATCAGTTTTAATCGGGTATGAACATAGGAATCATAAAGTGACATCGGGTATGAACATAGGAATCAGACAGAAATCCTCTCCCTAATTCTTTGAATCTCAGATTCCTGAAATATCAGTTTTAATCGGGTATGAACATAGGAATCATAAAGTGACATCGGGTATGAACATAGGAATCAGACAGAAATCCTCTCCCTAATTCTTTGAATCTCAGATTCCTGAAATATCAGTTTTAATCGGGTATGAACATAGGAATCATAAAGTGACATCGGGTATGAACATAGGAATCAAAACTCTCAGATTCCTGAAATATCAGTTTTTAAATCCTCAAATTGCAGTAACAAAACAAAAGATTCTAATCCCTGGAACATGATTTCATGCTGAGTTTATCTTTTCACAAGACTAAGCAGTAAGGCGAAACCAAAAGTCGAGCAACATAAAGATTTGAGGGTCTAAAAATTCTACAAATACATCAATGAGGACACATGCAAAACCATGATTTAAGAAGCAAGTTCCCAATAAGAACATATTCTTCTTTGAACCTTCCAAGCTCACATTTACTAAATTTATGAAATAAGACAGATAAGAAGCAAAAGAAATCTTACGGAACCAATAACGCTAGAACTGGAAATCCAAAAATTTGAGACTTTCTCGCCGACACACAAATTCTAAATCTTCCTAGTATTGAAAGAAAGACCAGAAGAAAATCAAGCACACCAAGAAATAAAACCAGAAAAAAGAAAGCTGGTTCCAAACAAGTAACACCCAACAAGAAATCGCAATTCAGAACCTGCATAAGCGGCCGATTTGCAAAAGGCCACCAGTAGAGAAACCCGAGCACTTATCCAATTTCAAGACTTCAAGAACCTTCACCATCTCCGTCGCAAAATCCTCTCCCTAATTCTTCGAATCTACACATGCTGCTTCGAAATGAGGATGGAAGACGACGCGATGATGTTCTTCAGGCACGGCGGAGGAGCCAAAGGGCTTAACATGGGTAATTTCAGGAAATTGAGAAATTTCCTTCCAGCTTATTATTAATACCGTCTATTTAGAAGGGAGAATTTATCAGGCGACGGAAGCTAGAAAATTCCGAAGGATTTGTAAAAATGTGCAATAAAGGATTTGTAAAAATGTGCAATAAACGTACCAAACGTTAGATTATTTAACAATCCAACCCTTATCAACCCTACCAAACGCAGCGTAAGTATTTTTGTTTTGGTTGAGAAGAATAATTTACTCTCCAAATAAATAAATCTACCTTTGAAAATCCATTTATTTATCGACAATGAAGAAATTGGTCCAGTGTACTGTTTCTTTTATTTTCACTGCATAAGATAATTTTCAGAACCAAAACATAATATTTATCAAAATCTGGAATGGAAAATCTTATACTAATCTACTTTTTCTATACAATATTAGATTTCTAAGTTAAGCAAAAAATATATCAAATTAACATAAAAATCAAATGTAAAATTAAATAAGAATTGTTACACTCAACACATCATTTCTAAAGAATTAATTTTATTCTGTAAAAATTTTAATCATATTTTTGTGTTTAGTAATGATCACTATATGAGTATATTCTTAAAGTTTGGATCAAATCGAAGTTTGTAAATTTTGATAGAGTAAATTTTGTGAGTACAAAAAAGAGGAAGGGCTAAAGTGATACAAAACCGTCTCTCTCCGTTAGAACGAAAAAAAAAGAAGCATATGCTCTCCTCACTCTAATCCCCAATGGACTCCACTGTAGCTGGTTCCTTGATATCCACTGAGAAACCAGTCGCAGAGTCATCGGTGGTGGATAATCGAGATTCAGCTGCATCCCAAGTATCCATTTCGCGGTGGATCTTTACAATTTCCCAGCGATATCAGCATCTGTTGGACAAAACGACTCCGCATGTTCTGAACCGGTGGATCGCATTCCTGTGCATTGCGGCCTTATACGTGGTGCGGGTGTACCTATTAGAAGGCTTCTACGTGGTGTCGTACGCCCTCGGAATATATTTACTCAACCTTCTCATTGGATTTCTTTCGCCTCAGGTGGACCCGGAAATTTCCGATGGGCCCACCCTTCCAATTCGCGAGTCAGACGAGTTCCGCCCTTTCGTCCGCCGTCTTCCTGAATTTAAATTCTGGTGCGTTGATTTCTGTCAATTGCCAAAAAGAAAATGTGGAGTTTTGCTTGAGTCAATCTAAGTCAACTGCCCAATTGAAACTTAGTGGATGATTCAATTGCGATGACACCGAAAAATTTCGTTTGGTGTAGTATGTTATGATACAACCTAGATTTCTTTTCTTTTTTCGATGCGTGGCTGCTAGCAACTTCTTTAAAGAGAATGTCCAGCGGTATCGTAGTTGGACTGCTAAAAATCTGTGTATTTGGAAGCTACGTTGCATATCAATTCTACCCTGGTTTTTCCTTTGTTAGTTGTTTATGTGCTACAAATTTCACTATTTGAGCGAATATTTATTGATAGTATCATGAAAGTTTGCTTCTTTTATTTTTTTTCTCGGTTATATGTTCTGAATAAGATTTTTTCTTTGAATTAGATAGTGTTGGGTTGTACGAGTAGCAAAGCTTAGTTATTATGGTTGAATGAGGGCGTGGAATCAGTTGGACTTGGTTGTTTCGTTGTAGATTGTGGATATGGTTGTCTACCTGTCTCTGTTAATAAATGCCACAATTTAGAAGGGCCGAGTTCATTCTATGAAACTTCAGCTAGCTTAGAATTTTATATTTTATTTGTGATGCAATCCAAGGGTTAAGATTCATGAAACATTTGGTGAAAGCTATATCAAAGTAAGACTTTATGTTACATCCTTGAATAGTCAGTTGGCAAAAGTTCTTATAGCCATAGTGTCTGACAGCTGCACGAGTTCCAAAAGTTTTGCAACTATAAGAGAAATCGATGTTGTGGTATATAGAGTTTACACATTCAAGCGGATGGGTTTGATTCGTCTGTGAAGTGCACATACCTGTGTTCTGATTGTCAGCTTGCCTTGTGGTCTTGAGTTTTTTACTGCATTTCTATTATCTTTCAGAGCTTTTGCTTTACTTCCAAACAGAGTGAAATATTTTTGAAGTAACATCGTGAAATGTGCTTTACTTCAGTCTTCATGATATCGGTATTTCATGTCTGAGCCATAAATGAAAATTCAAATACAGCATCATTTCTCTTTGCTGTTTCGTGATTGGTTTGTCGTTGTGCTACCATGTCAAGGTACTCGATCACCAGAGCATTCTGCATTGCATTCGTCTCGACATTCTTCAGCATATTTGATGTACCTGTTTTTTGGCCGATTCTCCTTTTCTACTGGATCGTTCTGTGTATGCTAACTCTGAGGCGACAGATAGAGCATATGATCAAATATAAATACGTTCCATATTCCTTCGGGAAGCAGGTATGTGTTAAGACAAATCATTGTCTAAACTTCGGTTCAAGTTATCTTTTACTCGAAACAGTACTATTCTCAACTCTAAGATGATCTTATGTACTATTCAGAGGTATGATGGAAAAAAAGCAGCAGCTTCAACCGAGCCCAAAAGCTCAGTACCTTTAGTCTAGCACTCGCAGATAAGGTATAACCTCTGAGAACTTCTCCGTTACCTCAAACTTTAGCTGTCGATCTATTGGCTTCTTTAGCTGGTGTTTCATTGACATTTATGTTTGCAAGTTTGAAGGTGATCGTTTTTCTTACTTGTGACTTGACTGACCATAAAATATTTTTTATACAGAAGTAATGCATCAATGAGCGGCTCTCTGATTTATGAGTTAGAAGTGACGGATATTCACTAAAATATGCACTCTGTTATACCTATTTTGATTCTATAAATGATTCAAAATGGTTTGTATTCATTAGAGTAGTGTTTTCTGGTACATCACAGTTTGAGAATGTGCCTTTGTATAATACATCGAAGCCAAAATGAAATTTTGGTTCAGTTTTTATTAAAATACTTTTGGTTTCCTGATATTCCAACCTAACATTTTCTGTCCTATAATAAAAAAATTATATAATTTGCCCATGACGTCAATATATTTAAAGTCAAAGGATGAATCAATAAGAGGAAAAAACTTTGTGAAGATTTTATTTTGAAGTTAGACGGCATGCGCTATGCACTTAATATTTTAATTTTTACTTAATTAATTGATTTTTTTAATTTCAATAAAACTAATATCCATTTTAAGCTTTATTAATAACTTTTTAAAAATTTGCCTGATACGGCAATAACATTAACTCTTCAACACATTCACCATTACATATACAGAGCATTCCAAAACAACATAAAAAGTGTGTTTTTTTTTTCAATCAAAACTCCGACGCTCAAAAAAATGAACAGAGAATTTCGCGACTTCACCAAAGAATGCAAATCCGCAAGCTTTATCCGTTACTTGGCCTATAGTAACTGAAGATACCATAAAATGTTTGTGCAGAAGTTAACAGCAGCAACACAACTGCTGCAATAAAGGAGATAATTGCCCATGGATTACTGAAGTACTTTGATTTCAATGTAGCCCTCCAAGCATTCCATCTATGGTCATAATACTGATTCACTTGTTCTGACAACCTCGAAAAATTGCTGTCGTTTATGTCAAAAACCACCTCTTGACAGAGCCGGTTGAATAGTTCCGCAACCTCTGCGTCACTCCCCAGCCAGTGCTCAATGATCCCACAATAATGCAAGTAACTAACATCTGCTGCAGAGTCAATAAGGTTGTCCATGAAGATCACGTACGATGTTATGTCGTTCGAACAGTCTAAGTGGCATTGTTCGTAGGCGATGAGGTTAAGGAAGAGCGATTTCGTGCCATCGTGGATCAAGAGTCGAGGAATCTTGAGTACTCCATTCTTGAATTTTATATCCCAGAATCTGTCTGTTTTCCTCCTCTTAAATTTGATCCCTGAATCTTTCAACTCTGTGACACAATGAATGAGTTGCTGCCGTCTCTTATCTGCCACCCTATTTGTATGGGACCACCGTTTGATCCATATTCGAGGAGTGGGTTTCGGGCCTACTCGGATGGCTAAAAGGCTCCTCCTGAAGACTTCGAGACAATGGAGTCCACCCTGCTCTGTTAACGGATCGAAAGTGCTCTCCTTTCCAATTGATGACTCAACTTTTTTCCTATTTCTCTTAGTTAATGGCTCATCAGTAGGCATCAATGGGTCGAAAAACCGAAGAGCCAGTCGCGCGACAACCCCTTTCTGGTCAGGATTTCCAGACTGCAGGCCTAAAAGCCTGTCCAATACAAAGAGAGGAATCTGATTCTCCAGCATTATCATGTCCCGTTGAATTGAATGCATAGAACCACGCATCGCAAAAATGGGGTCGTTCCTTGAGTACCCGAGTTGTGTAAACCCTCCGGCTGCACCACAAAGGAGCTCAAGAACGAAACACGAGTCGAGCACCATCATCTCCACAAACTCATTGCTACTTAAACAGATGGTCCCTTCATAACAAGCTCGAGTTTTCTCTTCTAGCTCTTTAACAGCGTCCAAATATGTTGTTATGTCTTGATTCGTTCGCTTAAGAAGCCGATGAACCGCTCGCCATTTATGCTGGTCCATATTTCGTAAACGCTTCTTGCCATGATGATAAGGGCCAAGGGACACAATCTGAGGAATATAGGCCTTATCGTCGCCATCTCTTAAACAATGGGGTACCCTATAAATGCATAATCTCGCCCATGAGCTCGCAGCATCGTCGTTTTGAGCTTGATCAAGCTTCTCTTTTATACTGATTACCCAATCAGACTCGGGAGTCTTGATCTTATCCTGCTGAACTTGTCCACTCTCTTCGTCTTTAATGGGAACTTCAATCGAATTCGAGCTCTGACTTTCCTGTCTGATCTGACCATTGATATCTTGACGGAACTCGACGGATCCTGAAACTGATGGACTTTGTGCATTATGAATCCCAGTTTCTACTGTTTGATTCAGCTTGAGGGTTATCAGGTACCAACTTAAAAGCTCTTTGTTGAATACGGCCACCATTTTTTGGATTCTGGTAAGAGATCTGCTATGCGAAAGAATGAAGCTGGATTTAATGACATTTTTTGTTCCTTGGAATGATGCTCTTATCTTTATAATAAAGATTTCTCGGAATAGACTTGGTTTTTCTTTTTCTTTTTTTTTTTAGTCTGAAAACATTGTTAGAATAGGAACTGGATGCTGAACTTTACCTACATCCGTAGGGCATCCAATGATGGAAAGTTAGAACTTTTCGTAAACGTTTTTATATGATTTTAGCAAAAGGGTGAGCGTTTGAACCTTCACCGTATACAGGTGAGAGTATCTATTTATTTTGACCAATTGACTTCATCTAATAAGCTTTTCTAATCCATTGTTATGAAGGATCAAGGTAAAAACTTAAAACTTTCCATTTCATAGAGTTAATTATCATCCATAAAATCTGATTAGATTTCAGCTAATGATTTATACTCTCGTGTTTCCAAATTCTTATATCAAATTGGAGCATAAGCCTCTTGAGATTGGTTTTATTACGGTGCTTGATATTATTAAACAGCTAAAATGAAAACTTTCGATCAAAGTTTACCCTAATTATAAATTCTTTGATAGTCAACTTCATACAACTACATTACTCCATAAAAATTTGTGTTTGGCTGGAATTAAATGACCAAGTTGCATGTGATTGCTGGGATGTGGGCTCATGAAGAAGCTGGAAAATAATTGTTTTAGTCACTTTTAATTCAAAAATAATTCTTCGTAGTCTCCCATATTAATCACTTGTAATTCAATTAATTTTTTTATTACCCACATGCATGCTGGATGCTTCATTCAGCCTTCCTACTAAACTCCCATTTTCCATGTCTCCACCACGAAGATACTAAAAAATAAAGTTCTCAAATAGAGCTGATGGAACAGTAAAGATTTCACATGTTTTGGTGAACATTTCGCACGTTTGCCGGGATTTATAATATGATAATATTAGGATGATTCATTTAATTTTATTGTTAATATATAAAATTATGTAGCTGGTTTGGAGGTTGGCTTGGAGTCAAAACTTTGTCTGGTGTGTTTAGCCATCTCAATATAGTTGTGTCACCGTGAAGAGAAGTCGGATGCAAATATGCCATAAAATACTTGCAGTTCACATATTTTATAGAAAACAAAATATATATTTATATTATTCAAGGTTTTTCATGTTTTATAAAACTTAATTTAAAAAATATATTTGTTGAAGGAGAATGCTACAACCGGGGATAAAATAGTATTGAAAATTTATTAGAGGGGAAACTTAATTTTGTTTTTTAATATTTCGTTTATATTGTTTCTGGTGTCAAAGTTCTCACTTTTATCCTCTACGATAGTATGTGCATTAATCAAAATCTCGAAGCTTCATGCAGAATCCGTCGTGCTATGGTTCAGGTTTAATCTTCTCCGATAACCCATTTTCCAATACCAGGCATCTCCGCCTGCATTTCGCTTGCGGCGGCGATGGGTGGAGCTCCGGGGTCCATCTCAGCTCAAACCAGAAGCCTTTGGGCCTGTTCGTGGCGGCGGCACAAACCCAACCCCTTCCGCCACACATCTTTTCCACAGGCACCGACGAGAATTTCCGGTTTTCTGGAACTACGAAAGATTCTATCCCTTTGGATGCCTGGACACACTGGAAGAAATTGGGACGGCCCAAATTCATCGTAGCCCCTATGGTGGACCATTCCGAGCTACCCTTCCGTCTGCTCTGCAGGAAATACGGTTGCCACGCCGCTTACACCCCGATGCTTCACGCTAGGGTTTTCAATGAAAACCCAAGATATCGTTCTCGGGAATTCTCTACCTGTGAGGTATGGATTGTAATTTTTAGCGATTGAACTGAGATTGGGGCACATATTTGGTGAATTCGTTGTTGATGTTGTGCGATTGGACTTTAGCATTGAATGGGTCTTATATGAAATGGTTTGCAGGAGGACAGGCCGTTGTTTGTGCAGTTCTGTGCAAATAATCCGGATGTTTTGCTGGAGGCCGCGCAGAGAGTGGAGCCTTACTGTGATTATGTTGACATCAATTTGGGGTATCTTTCTTGATCTCGTTGTATTAAGTTACAGAATCGAATTTGTATCCGAAAATCAGTATTTTTAGCTTTTTAAATCCAGTTCTGGCCCACTGCTATATTCATGTAATTGCTATCCCCTGTACATGTTAACTATGAATATTTGAGTTGATTTATCACTGTGCCATTGTTTTTTTTAGGTGTCATTGTAATTGAAGAAGATCCACCTACGATCAAGCTGTCCAAATCACTGTGCTAATCCTGTAAATCAGTCTTAATTGTACAGATCCGGGAGAAACATATATGGGGTGTTGAGGGCTATAATAAATCATATTTCTTATGTATTAGCTAATTGATTTTGCTTCAATATGCAAAGAAATATTAATCTCGGTAATAATGAATATAAATATGTAAATATATATATATCTCAGTGTGTTCTATATATACTCGTTGTGCAGGTGCCCCCAGAACTTTGCAAAACGAGGCAAATATGGTGCTTACCTCATGTCAAATCTCCCCCTGGTCAAGTCTCTGGTTGAAAGATTGGCAAAAAACCTGTCCATTCCAGTATCATGCAAACTTCGAATATTTCCTGGTCTGCAAGATACCATGAACTACGCCAAAATGTTAGAGGACGCAGGTTGCTCTCTTCTGGCAGTACATGGCCGAACAATAGACCAAAAGGACCAGAAAACGATCCGAGCCAACTGGGACGCCATAAAAGCAGTCAGAAACGCGGTTAGCATACCCGTCCTTGCGAATGGTAACATACGACACATTGATGACGTATGGTGGTGCTTGGAAGAGACCGGAGTTGAAGGGGTTCTGTCAGCCGAAGCAATTCTCGAAAATCCAGCTCTATTCGCTGGATACAGATTGAGTGGTGGTTGTGTGTTGGGGAATGGAGAAATTGTGAAAGATTTGAGGCTGGACCAGGGAGAGTTGGTGGTGGAGTATTTGAAGCTGTGTGAGAAATATCCAGTTTCTTGGGGGATCATAATCTCCCATGTGCATAAAATGTTAGGTGATTGGTTCAGAATACATCCAAATGTAAGAGACGAGTTTAATGCGCAGAAGAGTCTCAGCTTTGATTACCTTCACAACATGGTCTTTAGGCTTCGGGAACTTGGTGTGGCGTCACCTCTTTGTGTTACCCATACTGATCTCCACAGATTGAATAGAAATACTCATCATCGTTCCACTTGATTTCGGAGAAATATTGTTAGATTTTTACTTCAAGATTTTGTGTATACAACCAAGCACCAACCATATGTTTCGGTTTGTTTCTTTTCCATTCTTTTCTTTATGATTCGGTATAGTTTTAATGTCAATCAATCTCATGAGTCCATATAGTTAATTATTATTGATAAACCAATATCCTTGGTTTGTACGAAATTTGTTTTGGACTATTTAATATTATGGTGAATTAAATATTAATTTAGATAATGAAAAGAATATTTATTAATTGAAATTTAAAAGTTGATTAGATATTATAATTATAAAAGTTATAAATTATTTGATTATCAAAACCCATTAACTTTATTAATGTTGTATAAATGAGAATACCTTTTTGTTTAGATTTCACAAAGTTAATTGAAATAAGTTTTAGGACCCTGACCTTAATATATAATATTAATATACGAAAGTTCGTAAAAAACTACTATACATTAAAATAAGTCGATTTGATCAATAACTATTAACAAAGAATGAACTTACAAAATATTATGAATAAATATTTTTTTGTAAATATACATGAATAAATAATCAATAACGTAAAATAGTAATATTATTGATACAAACAATAAAGTATCAATAAAATAATAGTAATTTTGTTATTAAATTTTCTACGTAAACATCAATTTTTTATCATCGGTTATCTTGGATAGTAGTATGGAAATAATCGTAATGTACTAACTAGTTGATTTATTTAATATACATCAATTAATAACAATAAACGGGTCGGGTTAACCCTCTCGCAAAACCAAAAACCTTCATTGCCCTGTTTCCCCAGGCCAACATCACTTCGAGCACCTCCCGAAGCCGCGGCGGCGATGGATCTATACGCTCCCACCGCCGCCGCTGCCGCCCTTTTTCCATGAGAAATAAACTTGGGTCAATTCTCATCCAGCTCCACTTCAACCCTGAATCGAAACTGAATCTTCTTATGGCTGCCAAATCTCAACCCCTCTCCACAAAATCCTTCCTCACCATTGAAGAATCCGATACTCTCTGCTCATCAGAAGCTTCCGTTATTCCCACAGAGATAGAATCCGCTCATTTGGGCCAACCGAAGGGGTACTTGACCGGAGAGGCACACATCGAGAGGGCCTGGTCCCACTGGAAGAAATTGGGCTGCCCCAGGCTCGTTGTGGCCCCCATGGTGGACAACTCGGAGCTGCCCTTTCGTCTTCTCTGCCGTAAGTACGGCGCTCAAGCTGCCTACACTCCAATGCTTCACTCGAGAATTTTCAGTGAAAATCAAAAGTATCGCTCAGAAGAATTTACCACCTGTAAGGTATGCCGGTCTAGTTTCGAAATTCGCTTCTTTTAGCTTGTATATATCCTGTTTATCACGACAAGTTTGCTCATTTACTCCAATCCCGCGCTGCTATATTCCAGAAAGGCAGAAACTGCCTGTCAATCGAAGAAGAATCAAATAATACATTAAGTATAAAAAAAGGTCCTAAAATAGTTTAAGAACTAAGTTTTTGAACTCCGTTGAGTTGAAGTCTTTTGTGAAATGGCAGGAGGATAGGCCGTTGTTTGTGCAATTCTGCGCAAATGATCCGGATATTTTGCTGGAGGCAGCCCGGAGAGTGGAGCCTTACTGTGATTATGTCGACATCAACTTTGGGTATTTGTTCTATCGCAAGATTTTACTTGCTTCAAGCTTTTTAACCTTTTCTGTTGAATGTTTTGTAGTGTGTGAATATTTTGCTTAGTTTAATTTCATTGTTGTCAGCTCGTGATAGGAAATACAGTAATTGTTTTGGAAACAACATTATCAAGCTTTATGGTTTGGTTTTGTTTTTGTTTCAAGAACTGAGATCAATATTACTATTACATTGCCTGAACATGGAGGGACTAGATTTATGATATCCTTTATTTGGATGGGCAAATAGTACTTTTAATATAAATACGCCATAAAAGTATACGCTTGGAGTCATAATGGATCTGAAACCAGATGATGGATTGGCTTGATTGAACCGTTGGAAGTTATCAAGTCAAATGCTTCCAGACTATGTATATCGATTTAATATCTTTCACCAACACTTTCTATAAACTTTTCTGTAATGCTTGATTTAACTTGTTGTTTTGTTTGTGCTCCACATCTTTCCCTCAAACATTTGCTTCTCTTTTATTTTTCTAGTTATTTGCACACTCTTTTGTGGACTTTTCTGCTCACAGGCAGGGGGTTCTCGGATTTTTATTTTCTTGAATTTGAATGTTCATGACTTCCATGTAATTAATTTGGCATATTTTGAAAATATCTAGTGATTCTCTTTGTTGGTGTACTTGAATGAATTGCTTCATTGGCATTCTTATCTGGTACAGGGAACACCTCAATTTGTTCAATATGCACTCATGGTTGGTGTACATAATGAACGTCTTGAGTGAAATCACATTGTTAGTGTACATTATTGAAGTGCTTCTTGGCATTCTTATCTGTAATAGAGTCAATCTCAATTTTTGTTCAATATGTCCTTGTGCAGTTGTCCCCAACGTATTGCAAGACGGGGAAATTATGGCGCTTTCCTCATGGATAATCTTCCTCTCGTTAGGTCCCTAGTTGAACAATTGTCTAAAAACCTTAATGTTCCGGTGTCATGCAAAATTCGAATATTTCCAGATTTGCAAGATACTATTAACTATGCCAAAATGCTGGAGGATGCTGGTTGTTCTCTCTTGGCTGTGCATGGAAGAACAAGAGAGGAAAAGGATGGAAAGAAATTTCGTGCTAACTGGGATGCCATCAGAGCAGTTAGAAATGCGGTTAGAATTCCTGTCCTTGCAAATGGAAATATACGGCACGTGGATGACGCCTGGCAGTGTATAAAAGAGACTGGTGTCGAAGGGATACTTTCAGCGGAGTCACTTCTCGAGAATCCCGCTCTGTTTGGTGGATATCGAACTGCTGAATGGGTACATGAGAATGAAGAAAACACGGAAGAGGGGGAACTGGACCAAGGGGATCTGTTGGTCGAATATTTGAAGTTGTGTGAGAAATATCCAGTGCCATGGCGAATGGTTCGTTCACATGTGCACAAGATGTTGGGGGACTGGTTCAGACTTCATCCAAATGTAAGAGACGATCTTAATTCACAGTACAAACTTTCTTTTGAATTTCTCTATGACATTGTAAACCGACTCAGGGAACTTGGTGTTCATATGCCACTTAAATTATCTGGAAATGGTAGTCCAGTAGAAACCGTGGCTTCTTGTTAGGTGATATGATACTTGGAGCTTTACAGGTTGCTTGTAGAATTTGACACTTTAATCGTGCTATTTCTTTGTGAGGAATGGATTCTTGACCTTTTTCTATGGTTTAAAATTTTTTTTGCTGTATACGTCAAATATAATATAAGTGATGAAATAATTATTTACTGAAAATAACAGAAATTGATGTGGGCCTAAACACTATCAGTGTCCACATCGTATATCCAGAAATAGCTTTATCTGGGGTTTCCTATTTCAATAGCTGCTCCTTTTTTTGAGTCGTCAATTTACTATCCAACGTTGGAAAATAGTTATCAGATAAAAAGTGAAATATTTTAGTGAATCCAAATCGAAGGAATCAGCTACAGTTTGGGTGACTGCTAGAAGTGAGGGTATTATGCCTCAATATATATCATAAATAGTACGATAATATCATTAAATAGTCAATCATAGAACAGACGTTTACTAATTAGAAGACAAAAAATAATAAATATTCACAATTGGAAATGCAAACCCACAAAACAAACAAGAACCAGATATCTCTTCGTGAGAATGCAATAGATCCCTGGGCTCTTGTTGTCAACCAATGCTAATTATTTTACTCAAAAAGCAAGAAAGATATTCACAAAGTCGTTAAGTTTACTATTTACTATCGCACTTACTTTATGTCAATTGTCTTGCTTTTGTCTTTTTCGCCACACGTGAACCAAAAAGTTTGATGTTCTGTACGTTTATTTTGAGAAAAATGAGCTTTCACAAGTATATTTTGAGGGATTAAATACATATTTTGTCAAGATTTACGATTCATTGAAACAGTCAATCGTGTGAGCTTTTGTTTAATAATTTTTCATACTTATTTAAAGGTCCAAAAGAAGTGAGGATAAATAGATCTCTCTACTTTACATTATTATCCAAGCTTTTGGAACAAAATAGCACTTTATATGCGTGTAATCCAAACATTAATTATTAGGTCCAAACAATTAATGCCTAAGAAGCCTCAGCGTCTTCTCGATTTTATTATTTCTTCAACACAAAGGTAAGTAGAACTCCGTAATACCATGATTTCTCATTAATGGACCTTTTCTTTTTTTGAGAAAGTCTCTCAAAAATGGACTTTTTCTTTCAGATTTCACAGTCGTTATGTACACTCTAAGAATCCACACATATTTATTGGGTTGATTGTGTCGAAGAGTTCCACCGTTAATAATATCCAATTTTATTTTGGATGTGTAATAATATCATAGCTAGCTTTCTATACACATATATACACTATTATATTTGCACAATATCAATAGGTTGATCATAGGATTTACTAAAAACAAAAAAGATTGATACGTAAATAATGACACTAACCTTCAGGCTGTGTTTGGTAGGCATGGTTAGCACATAATTGAAAAGTTATCCCACGTTTGTCTCGTTTTTTCACAGTTTACGTAATACCTCCGGCCCGTGATAAGAATCAATACTATCTGTGATTGTTATCCTTTCAAGATTGGAGGTATAATTAGTCTCATATGTACTGATTTGAATAAAATTGAGACATTTACTATTTTACCCAAGCCTCGAGTTTGTCTTTGGGTTTGATGACTTATGTTGCCGGCCTTCGTTGACATGGTAGCTCAGCACCCCTGCTCGAACGGTCAGATTTTATCTGCTACAAAATTCAATTCATTGCAGGGTGTGTCTTATTGGATTCGATTCTTATGGATCATCATAAATGTGGGTTTTAATTCTCCATCATTGGGGCCGGGAAAGGACACTGTTGCTGGCCTCGCCCGCCCGCCTCGACTCGCGAAGCTTGGAAAACCTTTTGTTGGCAATTGCCAATTTATTCCGACTCGTTTTCCAAGGTGGCATGGTGCAGGGTATTCAGGATTCTGGCTTTGAATCTTCACGCATTGATCCGGGTCCACAGAATGTGGGTCGAATGTCTGCATTTGTGGAAAGGACAGTATTCCTGGTAATTCTAGCTGTGAGTTGTTCGGTAATGTGGAGAGGAGTAAATTGGTGGATGAAACGAGAAATTGGGAGTTGAAAGCGGCATGGCTTTGAATCTTCACGCATTGATCCGGGTCCACAGAATGTGGGTCGAATGTCTGCATTTGTGGAAAGGACAGTATTCCTGGTAATTCTAGCTGTGAGTTGTTCGGTAATGTGGAGAGGAGTAAATTGGTGGATGAAACGAGAAATTGGGAGTTGAAAGCGGCAGTACGGAAGAGAGGTAGCCGAGGGTATTTTGGTTCAAAAAAATTATACCACTTTTTAATATCTTTTATAAAAATGAACCAAACAAAAAACTTGTAAATATGTAATACAAGTATCCTTAACTATTTATAAATTATCACTCAAAGTCCATTAATAATCGCATCCTATGTATTAAGCGGACACTTAGTGTGATGTGTGCATTAATCATATATATAATATTCAAAATACCACTGTTACCACAAGACACAAGTCCTTTGATTTTTGATAACATACAAAATGCTTACTGAATTTACCAATACATCATATTCGAATAATTAGTCTAGCTAATTTTCGCGCAATTATATACAAATGGTATGTCCTAAATATTTGTACATTAACTAATTTGATTTATAGAGACACCACTGCAACAAAGAATAATAGTAATAATAATAATAAACGTACATATTAATATATTATAAATATTTGTGTTGGGAAAGTGCGTAGTGTTTTGAATTTTACTGAGCAAGACGAAGAACATGGAAGGGGAAAAAAGAGACGAGAGGCAGTGGTGACCATCGTTCATTTATATGCATTTGATTTGTTTTTATTACTAAAATAATAACTGAAAGCTGGTGTAAGTGCTTCACACCTCCTCGATTCTTGAAAATGACTTAAAATCTAGTGTCCACCCCATTCTGACCACTCGAAAAATATACTTTCTTTTTGAGATAATTTTATCAAGCGTCGAATAATTATACTGCTCTCTCTGCAGATGTGTTTTTCTTTTAAAATAATCATTTATGATATGCATATTAGAAGCAATATATAGAACCATAATCAATAGCCAAATTCATGTGGATGTTATTATGTATCATGTTGGCGGGTGAGTCCCACTGTTCAGTGTCGGTGGAAGGGTGGCTGAAAGAAACTAATAAGGTGTAGAGAACTACAATTTGGTTAATTTATTGCATTCTTCTAGTCCTGTAATTTATTTTATTTTGTTTTCGCTTTTTTAAAAAAAACTTCTAATTGGATAATATTGTTAGAATATATGACTAAGTTTCAATTTAATATCATCACTTTGGTGAAGGCAGGCCGCAGGAGTCAGCGTTCTGCACGATATTCGAAATTTAAGAGAGGAAAGAAAGTAAAGGAAAAAAAAGTTTCAAATTATTTCTCCTCAGTTTCACGTGCACTTTGACCCCTCCACCCTGTTCACTCTCAGTCCTCCGCCAGCTGCTCCGTTCACATCGTTCTATACAACAACCGCCACCACTACCGTGGCTGGCATCCATCTCCAACAGTCGATGACCTTCAATTTTCAGCTGAAAGCTTCCGTTATCCATACTTTATGAAGCTCAGCATTGTGCGACTGTTATTGTCTTTACAATTTCTGCCTTTCGTACTCAGCCTGAACGCCACCAGCAGAGGGAGAGGAAGTGTCAGCGTAGATGCCGGCGCAGTGGCATCTCTTCCTGCTGATGCTGTCTCACTTCTTGCATTCAAGTCAGCGGCGGACCTCGACGGGAAACTTCTTTACACCACCAACGAACGGTTCGATTACTGCCAATGGCAAGGCGTGAAATGCGCGCAAGGCCGCGTCGTGCGGTACGCTGTCCAGGGCTTTGGCCTCCGGGGAACTGTTTCCGACGCCGCGCTCACCAATCTCGACCAGCTCCGAGTCCTGAGTCTGGAAAACAACTCGCTCTTCGGGCCCCTCCCCGATTTCTCCCTTCTCATAAACCTTAAAACTCTCTTTTTAGACCACAACTACTTCTCCGGAGCTTTTCCACCCTCCCTTTTGTCACTCCACCGTCTCCTGATTCTTGATTTGTCTCAGAACAACTTCACCGGACACTTGCCTGGGAACTTGACGGTTTTAGACCGGCTGGGATACCTCCGTCTGGATTCAAACCGGTTCAGTGGTCCCATTCCTCCGTTAAATCAGACATTATTAGAGGTGTTCAATGTTTCTAATAATAACCTCACCGGTCCTGTACCTGTGACCCCAACTCTCAAAAAGTTCAAAGTTTCTTCCTTTCTGCATAACCCCAACCTCTGCGGTGAAATTATCAACAAACCTTGTGAAAATTCACCGTTCTTTAACGCATCCTCCGGCGGCGCCACCGTGGCCTCACCTCCATCGCCGCTTCTGCAGAACGCACAGTCCCAGCAAGGATTAAGCATCGTCGCACCCCCGAATCAGCATAAACATCGTAAAAACGTTGGCTTGATTGTGGGTTTTGTGATTGGGGTTCTCATTCTAACGGCAGCTGGTTTGAGTCTTCTGGCGTTGATCAGGAGAAGAAGAGAAAACAGAGATCAGATTGAAGCCATCGAAGAAAACCAATTGCCCGAGGAAACCACGGCCACTAAAACTCAAAGGGACACAGCTTTAGTTTCACTCCGAGCAGATCAAAACACAAATCCTGGGAATCAAGAAACCAAGAAACTAAAATCTGACGAGCAGAAAAAGGTGATGAAAAGCGGGAAACTGCTTTTTTGTTCTGGGGATGAAGAAATGTACACAATGGATCAGTTGATGAGAGCTTCGGCTGAGCTACTGGGTCGGGGTACTCTAGGTACAACATATAAGGCTGTGATGGCTAGCCAGTTGATTGTGTCTGTAAAGAGATTGGATGCATGCAAAACCGCCATTACAAGTGGTGATGCATTTGAGCAGCATATGGAAGCTGTTGGTATTCTGAGGCATCCAAATTTGGTTCCAGTGAGGGCTTACTTTCAGGCTAAACAAGAGAGGTTGATTATTTATGATTATCAACCTAATGGCAGTCTCTTCAATCTTATCCACGGTAACTTCTCCAACTCTTGTTCTTTGTATTTACATAAGTTAATCAAGATCACAAATGGTAAATAATTTAACGATTCGCTGTAGTTGGTTAACTTGGTCATTAGAATTTTATCCACTAACATTACGAGTAACAGAACCCGAGATTAGAAATGTTCAAGCTTACTTCGACGCCGGATACAACATCAACTACCCCTCAAGAATTCGATTGGCCAATCTTCCCACTTCAGACGGGTTTCATTCACTAACACCAAACGTGCATGTACCTATTTTATCAAAGTTAGAATCTGGATATGGATGTTGTTTTCAACAATGATTCTGTGGTAGTCATGCACAATTTTGACCTTTTAGAATGGTTTTCCCATTTGCACCGGATATTCGATCATAGCACGAGGAGGCGAGCTCAAACCAAGTGAAGCTCCTAAAGTTATTTAGCCATTGAACGGTTACCAGTAATAACGGAGATGAACACAAGACAAGTGATCAACTTTTTAACTTCTCTTCCGGTAATTCTAACTTGGAAAGAAACAGGACTGACAGATAATGAGTTTTGTATTCTTCTATTTTCATAGTTTTGGTGAGTTGGAGGGATGTGGTGGGCAAGTAGTGACAGTGAGTCTGAAATAACCTTTATTTTATGTGAATGGAGTGCCTGTAGTCCAATGGATTATATCAATCAGTGATTCACGGACTGTTGGAAATAGCTAAATAGGCACCCCACTGTCTTCATCCATATCGACAATTGTTGCAAAAAAATCTTAACTAGATAAACTCCAAAATGATTCTGTTATTTACTTCCTAACTGGGTTATGTCTCCATTAAACTTTTTTCAATTTGATCATGTTGCATTAAATTATTGACTGTATATGTTTAGAATATCTGAAACTATGGCCAGTCAAGTATTATTTCATCACTTATTCATGTATGGAAGTGGCATGTTCATGTGTGGTCGGTATCTCAAATTTATTGGACACTTGGATGATAATAGCTTGGTCAGACCATTAATGGAGTATATAACTTAAAAAAATTGAAGGTAGGCCATCCTTCAATAAAGCAAACATAAATTGGAATAACTCTCCTGTAACAAACCATTAATCATATTTTGTGTTGGGTATCTCAGACGACCAGCTATGGAAAGGTCGTGGTTTATGTATGATGTAGAAGTGTGGTCCTACATGTATTATAATGATCCTCAATGGTTGTTTGGTTCTATTCATGTTTACATGATCTACATATTTTTGTAATCATCAGGTACCAGATCAGGCCGAGCCAAACCTCTTCACTGGACGTCATGTCTGAAAATTGCAGAAGATGTTGCACAAGGCCTAGCCTATATCCACCAAGCATCCAAGTTCATCCATGGCAATCTCAAATCTTCCAATGTCTTGTTGGGCTCTGATTTTGAGGCCTGTGTCACAGACTACTGCCTGTCAACTCTTGCCGACGCTTCATCAGATGATGACCCCGACAACACCGGGTACAAAGCCCCTGAAACCCGTAAATCTGCTCGGAAATCAACAACTAAATCCGACGTCTATGCCTTTGGTACCCTCTTGTTGGAGCTCCTGACTGGAAAACCGCCTTCCCAACATCCATTTCTTGCACCTCCCGACATGCCGGATTGGGTTCGAGCAATGAGAGAAGATGATGCTGAGGATGATACACGTCTTAGAATGTTGGTCGAGGTCGCGAGTATATGCAGCTTGACGTCCGCGGAGGAGCGGCCCACAATGTGGCAAGTGTTGAAGATGATCACAAATATAAAGGAGATCATGGATGATGGCTCAAGGGACCTGCAGAACGGGTACTTGTAATGTACTAACTGAAAAGGGAATTATTGTATATGTGATTAGAACTTGATTATATGTGATGGATTTTGTTCCAATGTTGGCCTTCCGTTGTACTAAATAGCTTGCATTTTATGATTATCGATGTTCTCTTGTGGGGTGAACAGATGTGAGTAGACAAGACAGCTCTTTGATTACTTTCTATCATAAATTATAGATCTTCTACGAAATTCATGAGAATTTACCCGTATATTCAAGTTCTTAGTTCAATAAAAAAAATCTATGGATCAATCTTATTACAGAGTAGCTCGTGGATAATGTAATTATAATTTATAAAAGAAGAAAATACTTCGCTGAAACATCGATCCCTCTAAAATCTATTACAAATTTCATAACAAAATTGGAAAAAAAAATAGCAATATTCTATGAACATATACCAAGAAACTTACCCCTTAGATACAAATTTGCCCAATCTAGTAGCACATTCCTTGAATTCTAGTTATTGGTGGTTGATGATGAATTTTTATGTAAAGACGAAAACATATTATTTTATTTTCGAATATTTTTACACAATAAATCTAGCTCCTCTTGGTTCCAAAAATAGTTTATTTTTGAGGCAGGTGATATTTGATATTCTCTGGGTATTTTCGAAATTAAATAGTTTAAAAATTAGAACTAAAACAATTATTAATACTTTTTGACGTCATATGACGGCTAATATGATCCAAAACATCTTTAACCTAAACTCTAAGAACAAAATATTTGGGCCATTTTTCCGTTGCCTCGTGAAAGTTATAAGTACATTTATTATTATTTTTTTTGGGTAAGAATTTAACAGTTTAATTCAATTAAATTGGGGAATGGTGGGAAGCAACTATACAATTACTTGACGACTAGTAACCAAGAATGTACTGTTCACGCATATAAAAAAAAAGACCATTCATGAGCCGTCTATTTGGGTTGTGTCCCTCGGGTTGGTTTGACCCATTTAATGATTTTAGTAGATTTGGACCGACATTTTATTCGACTTATTTGACAGTTGCGGTCCAGTGCAGGTAGCCGGTTGACACGAGAACGTTTTTCCTCTAAAACTTATACTCGGTTTAATTAGCTAGTTTACTATTCTTTCATGTCGCAACTACCGTTTTCGCGTAAATTCGTTTTCTTTTCCAAACTTGATTATTTAATTTTATTTGTTTGTATTGCTTCTCAGTTATGGCGATATATAAATATCTTAGAAATGTTTATTATGAAACGAACAAATGCATAGAAATATAGGATTTCTTAATAATATTTTTTTTAAAAAAATTGATTTTGCCTGACTAACCCATGACCTACTTTGGCGTTGAGCTGGCTTAGGGATTTCCTAGAGCTCATCCCATCCCATCGGTTGATAGGTTTTGAGCAGTTTGATAATTCTACTTTTATACTCTACAGTAAACACAAATTAAATCATTGAGATAACTGAGGATTTAATTTCAAATATAATTTAATTTATAATGATATGTTTCTTTGAATTTCTGCTTAATCACTATTAATGTGATAGGACTCATAACGTGATTGTGAAAAATTTGTCACCTATCTTTTCCTTGCCTTTGAAAAGTATTCTACGATTATGAAAAAACAATGTCACCTATCTTTTTCTTGTACTTTGAAAAGAATTCCACGAGTTCTTAGATCACTGTTTATCTCGTAATAGATTATTAATGATCATATATTGATCAAATATCGTCTCATGGACAATTTAAGTATTTATCTAATATCAATCAAATCATTATATATATATTTCACAACAATCAAAAATTAATTATTTATCTCAGGTCAATCAAATCATTAATATAAAATTATAATATTATTCATCGTCGTCTGTTTTTTATTATATTTATTAATTTTACAAATGTTTAAAATATAATCTAACCCTTTCTTAATTTAGTTATGAAACCAAACATATTACTCTTATTAAATATTATTCCATCGAATCAAATCCTTTTATAATAACACAACCCAGAGATAAACATGTACGTAATAGCGATGAAAAACGATACTTTATTTTTGTTCTAACAATCAATTTTCTCATTATAATTTTTATTTTGGTTAGTTCAAGACTTTCCTTTGATGAGCCCACAATATAGTCATCCCTCCTTGGTAGAATTTTGATACCTGATCCAATGACCTGTGATCTATTTGATACCAAAATCCTAATGTAACTACTGTTATGGTGCTTTTGATTGACGGGATATATTTTGCCTACAATATGATCCGACAATAAAAAAGTTTTTAATGACGTGTATAGTTTTTTCGTCATCAATAGTGCTCAAAATTATTTTATTTTGTCTCTTTTATGATGTCTTTTTAATGAATAGCAAATAAATTTTAATTTATTTCTGATTGGAGATACTCAAAACCTACCAACCGTCTCTCATATGGTCAATATTATATCCCCAATTATATAATCTCTTTTAAATGGGAGGAAATCGTAAGCTCCGTGGCGCAATTATGTCCCTACCAAATCTGAATGCAATAACATTTAAATCTTGTATTAGCTAGATCGGAGTATTAAATCTTCCGATCTCGTATTTTTTACTTCACATTTATTAAATAATTAAATATTTATAATAATAAAAATGATAAACAAATTGTAATAACATCTATTGTACACTCTTTAATTTATATTTATTAATTATTAAAGATATTAATATATCTTAACCATAACTTAATCAATTAAATCAGATATAGTAATTATCAATATTATTTCAAATATTTTATTAGTCACATGAAATTTACGTCTCATTTCATAAATTAACCATTTTTAGTTAAATCGATAGGACTAAGCAATATTAAAGAGATTTTTAGTACGACTACATAATTTCTTTAAACTAAACACAGAGTACAAGGCGATCAATAGAAAAAGGAAAACCAGATTTTCCATGATAACTAGCATAACTCATTGATCATGTATCATTTTTCAAAATTATAAATTAAGTAATCAAAATATCCTCGCACTAAATGATGGCTCGTAAAACTTACTAATATAATTTAGGACAAAATATGTATGATTACATAGAACTCGAGTTAATTGTGAATAGCCAAATCTTGCAAAAATAATTAGATCCTCTATGATAGTTTTGGGGATATCTGCCATGACAAACCAACTAATCCACTGCTGAAGGTCTAAATACCGTGCACATTTATCTGCAACAATTTTAAACTGAATTGTTTTTATTTTGAAAAATGAAAAAGGTCAAGAAATTAGGAGGAGCCAAGTTTGATTGACCCTTATTATACAAAATAAATTTGATATATATATATATATATATATATATATATATATTTATAAACTTTATATCTGCACAACCATGACCGAGTCAAGTCAAGCCTATAAAACAAGTAATTCGATTTTATTGAACAGTTGGAGAAATAGAGAGGAAACTTTCATATAAAACAAATATTGATGCTTTATAATGTATATATATATATATATATATATATATTTATAAACTTTATATCCTGCACAACCAACTTCTCCACCTCCTTCCCTCGATAGTCACGTCGCATCATGTGATTGGACCAATATTTTAAGTTCAACAGTTTTGTTATGTGTTTTTTAAACTAATCATATAGTGCTACGTTATAATCGGAAAAAGAATTGAGAAAGTTGGTTGTGATGGCCCAATAACAACTTTTAAAAGTAGAAAAAAAAGAGAGGGATTTGAAACATTTATGTTACACCTCTTTAACTTTCTCATTTGTGAAATTAAATAAGGTTGTTAACTCCATGTTCATTAGGTCTTTGTAAAAATCCAATTCCTTGATTAATTTCTACAATATTTACATCATTTCATCAAAAAAGCCCAAACAGTAGTGATTTGTGTGTCATCAAGGGTTATGGCGTCGAAGAAAGGTGGAACATATGTACCGTTATAGATTTTGGGACCATGTCCTATTTTGTAAAAGGTCCACAATTTCTGTAATATTGTATCCTATGTTTTACCTGTGGAGTAATTCAATCTTTCGCGTGAACATGATTATATGATTTAATATTATTTTGAGAAATAAGATATACGTTGTTGTCTGAGAAAAAAACATGGAAATATACAATATTAACAACAATTGTAAGGCTAATATTTAAATCCGAACATGTAAATCCATGATGAAATTTATTAAAAATATATATCTATATTTTGTTTAAAACCGACCAAACATTGAGAAAGTATTAAGGTTGTTTCATGTTGAAATTCCTTCCTTGGCACGAGATTTATAGGTTCCACAAATTAATTTTCGTACACGACTGTACACTGATACATCCATAGTATTATTATATAAGAAGTTGATCTCCTGGCATATAATGAACACTCTACCCTGGTCCTTAGTATGACTTCAACTCCAATTTTTCTCATACGTCTCGTAAATAAATTATTACATATCAACAATTAATATAATTATCCTCGACTCAAAAGAATACAGTATTCGTATCACCTAGGGGTGTTCAAGAACCGAACCAAATCGAACCAAACTGTTAAGCCAATCCAAACCGTATGATTTGGATTGGTTTTTAGTCAATCATGGTTTGGATTGGTGTGAAAATTTTCAAACCGCAAATATTGGTTTGGTTCAAGGTTTAGAAAAAGGTAAATCGAACCGAATCAAACCAAACCGAAATATTATAATAAAAAAATTATATTTATATTTTATTAACTTAAAAGAGTTATTTGGTTTTGTTTATTGTGGATTTTTTAAAATAATCAATTAAATGAAATTGCAAAATAAGTAGACCCAAGTTATAGCTCATTGCATCCAAAAACAGTTGAGAGTCTCATTTGTGCTCAGAATTGGCTTCGATCTTCTCCAATAACCATCGATCTTCGTGATGCTATGGATGAGGTAGAAAAGTTCGAAGAAGGTGAATGCTTTATTTTGTATTTTTAAAATATTTTCTATTTTAAAAATAGTGATGTCCTTATATATTTTATGTTTTCAACAAAATTATCAAATGCGGAGGGATCACTTACTGTCGAGGACCAAAGATAAAGAGAGTAAATGAAGTTCTTTTTGTTAGATTTAGGTAGTACACTAGAGAGTAAGATATATCTCTAAGTTTGTTTAAGTTTACATTAGATAATACATGCACATTGTGCATTTGCAAAATACTTTACTATACTGATACTTAATATGTTCAAGTTAAGTACTTTTTTAGTGTTAGTTATTATATTATCATATAGTAATATTGTATACACTAATTTTTATGAAACCTAAAAATTAAATCAACAATCCAAAAACCATACCGAATTAAACCAAACCGAAATTCTTGGTTATGGTTGGTTTGTTTTAAATAATTAATGGATTGATTCGATTTCAAATTTTATAAACCGATATATATATTGGGTGGTTCAAATTTTCATCCAAAACCGACCAATCCGCACTTGAACACCCCTAGTATCACCTACAAAAAGGGATAGAATATATGTTTGAAGAATGGTTGATATATACTCCGATATCAGGGGAAGAAATTCACTCGGGACCCGAGAAAAGTCTATTTTTTTCAAAGTTTTGTCGTTTTCCGATGAGGTCAAAAGCTGTCAAGCTCATACCATATTATGATTAAACTGGATAACGTGTTTTTAGTTATCGTCAGGTCCATACTCTGTTATGATTGACCATGTTACGTATGCAGAGTAAGCTGTCAAACCCATATCAAATAATAAGTAGTCAGGTGGGGTACACGCATAAATCGAGATCTTTTTCTCTATAAATACCCAGGTACGTTTAATTCTACGATCATTCACAAAAAATCATACATTCTCATCTCATATTAAAAAAAAAAAAACCACAACTGATTTGAGCGTTCCTTTTTGGTTGCAGAAAGGAAGACCAATCTAAACAAGATCGCTAGAGAATTTTCTTTTCTTTTTTCACAGAAATTTTTTTGTGACCTCTATTTTGTTCGTAATCAAAAGTTTATTGTAGCTCCGTTTGATGGCATGACAGCAAGGGCCTCGGACCAAACCTAACAACCTTAGAGCTCCCATCATAAAGGATTCAACAACCAGATTGCACATTATTTTAGTTCACGCTCTATCAATAGGAAGGGAGCAACGGCTGGATATTATTATAATATACCAGCTTCCACTAGCAAGCCTATAAATTCACAGCTTATATATATATATATATATATAATAATTTACTGGGACACACTAGCCACCTCCTGGGGCACCACCAGCTGGGTTAAACCCACGACCGTCCAACAATAACCCAAAGGCCCGTGAAAACATACTATTAAGGTTGGATAACGTATCCCTAAAAATAGGTGGGTTAATTTATCATTACGTATATTTATAACTTAAATGACTTAACTGCCCATATTGTGAAGACTTACCCAATATTATTTTTCATATTGCTTTCAATTTAAAGCCTTAAAAAATCCATTTATAATTAAAATTTTAAAGCCTTAAAAATAATTCAAACAAGAGACCATACATATGTTGGCAACTTTATCCGTCTCCAGCATTGGTTGAAGCATGTACGAATTACATCGGTAATGGATTTTAAAGTTGTATAAACAAGTTCAGACAATTGAAGAAGAAGAAGGGGAGAAAGGAAGGGCAGAGAAAAAAATGTAAAATTTTAAGGCTCCAAAAACAAGTTCAGACAATTTTTGAGCGCTATCCTGTTAGTCGATTTTCTTGCCATTGAACGGGTAAGTGAAAAAATATAAAAAAATATTTACAACAAAGGGTAAATTGGTAAAAGCTTAAGCTGAACACAGTTTAATCCATCTCTTTAAAATCAAACCAAACAATAATCTACCAATCCCAGATATTAACTATCATACATATATTTTTTAATTATCACTCAACTTATCTATCACATCCTACCTACCAAACGCAACCTAAGAGTATTAATTTCTTTAGTTTAGAGGAAAAGAATGTACGCACACTTGCTTGAGGAAATACAAAATTTGAACATCACCAACATTTTAAATAAAAGCAGTCAAAGTTGGTGAAAGCATACATTTTTTTCAATTTTTATGTTTTCTTGCTCGACCAAATTTGGTACCGTCATCAATGTTTTGCTTTGAATCTATTACATGACAGTTCCCCATATGTCCCACAATTGCACAAGAACAAAATAATTTAGGAGGTCGAAGAAATTTATGTTGTTAGTTAAATTATTTAATATTTTTTCGAGGGAAGTTCATTATAAGTTCATTTGCTCCTCAAACATATGCACACTAAAATAATTAATAAAGTTAGATATATGATATTTGTTACTCGAATTACTGTCCAGCAAAGTAGCTATGAAAATAATTGTGTAGGAGATTGAAGGGACTTCGTATTATGTTGCACGTACCAAGTTAGTTAAAAAATATTTAATTTCATCTGGTTAGTACAAACTCCTAATTCCAATTATGGTCGTCTTCCTCCATCGATTAATTTAATTACTATGTGTCCTTGTCGATGCATGATACTTGTGGAAAGACATTTTAAGTTTCATGTGGACATAATTTTTTCCATAAAGATGAATTCTCATTAAACTATTCCAATTCTTTTGGTTGTTTCTCGTGAATTCTTTCCCCTTAAAAACGTCACATTAAACCAAATTTATGTATGGGAGGAGGCGTGATTGGAAAAATAGCAACAATAATTAAGCTCGATAATGCACGTAATAGCTTGTCTTGTCACGAAAAATATTTGGTTGAATAGAACCACACCAAGACTTGAATGTTTTCTAGATTTATTTATTTCCATATATATTTTAGGTATCGTTTTTCTCAATTCCTATATTATTACATAGTGTTATTCATCTCGTATAAATAAATATATTTATATTTAATTTATATTAATCAATTTATAATTATTTATATTAAAATAATTAAATTATAAATATAAAATTATAATATCATTCCATCGTTATTTTATTTTTATTATATTTATTAAATTTTATGAAAATTAAAATATAAAATATTATTAATTATTCAACTTGATATTTATATTATTTATTATTAATCCTGACAAAATAAGCGTGTACTTTTAAACATGTTCAAAGACACACGCGCTGGGGGTGCGGGGGAGGAAGGCAAGATATTGATAAATACGAGGTACATGAGGTCAGTGTAAGAACAGCAAAGGGGAGATGTGTCCCGTACAGTGGGATTGGACTTTTGTGGAATCTATTTCCAATTTCGCCCATTATTCCATTTCCTTTTCTGAGACCAAACCATCCCCTCCAATCACCTGATGCATCGTTTTTCCAGAAATGCCCTCCCCCCGATTCTATTCTTTTTTCAGGAAAAAAAGAAAAGAGAGAAACAAAATCGCGTAATATTTAAAATATATGTTTTCGAGTTTAATTTGAGAGAAGGAGGAAACGAAACTGTAGAGGGTTCGCTTGTGAATGAATCAACAATCAGTGGCGTGTCAATAATGGGAATTTGGTGACGGGATGGATGAAAAATAAATGTTGCTAATAATGGCAATGGAGTAACAATTCATCAAACTTGTGTCGGTGATGTATACTTCCATTATTGGTTAATGTAGGACGAAAAGAGGTGGAGAGAGAATCGGGGGGGATGGCTTTTCGATTTGTTTAACGTCGGAAAGTTGCGTAAGAAAGAGATGCTTCTTTCTTTCCCTTTCCTTCTTCTTCTTTCTTCGTGACTAATAAAATTAAAATGGGATATAGATTCTTACAAATTTAAATAAAATAGAAGGGGTGATTTTAAGCATAATTAAGAAAGATACCCAATTCACATCAGATTAAATTATTCGATTCATAGATCAAAAATTTTATGTAAATCTTGACCTCTCTAGTAGGTGTTACACAATGTCAAAAATGACACATACAACGATAGTAATTCAATACTCCTAGTTACATTTTTAGACAAATCTATCTATCTCGCTATGGAAAAAGGTTAAAATAATAATACTTACAAATTTGAAAGAGAGTTAAAGCGAGGTAATAAATTAAACAGGCACATCTTTATGTACAAATAACCCATGGAACTTTAGAGAGAAAGAGGGTGGTGGTTAAATGAAATAACAGCTGCACACACAATATATAAATATGGAAAGATTTTAGAAAACAATGCCTCAAGTATTTATGACTTGATGGAATGATAAAAAAGAGGATTCCCCCACTAGGTTTAGAGTCTCTGTATCATATTTAGGCCATTCCACCCATTTAATTTTAAGCCCAAAAAGGAGACGACAGCCTGCACATATATGATCCGATTCAAGAATACAAATTAAAGCACTCGCAGAGTCTAGCTACGAGACGGGAGCTGCTAACTAGCTAGGTACCTAGAGGGAGATATTATTTCTGGAGAAGACGGGGAGATCTAACTTGTTAAGATGTTGAAATGCGAAAAGTTTTTCAACCATGTTCTTTTATAAACTCTATGATCGTAGGTTTTTCATGTGAATTCTTCCCTGAGTTACAACTTGCAGTTAATTCAATGGACGCGATTTTGTAGTGTGTATATATATACATGTACATGCGAGCATAATTGATCAGACGATCAGGGAGTATATATATACACACATATATATATATCTCTGGTTTTCTGCTGGTTCAAGATTTTCTTAGAATATATATTTTTGCAGTCGAATTTGAAGCTTAAATCTTGTTCCGGGGTCTTTTAAATCTTTCTTTGAGGTCATTAAAATGTGGAATCTCAACGATTCACCGGATCATAGAAGAGATGATGAATCAGACGAGTGTTCGGACGAGAAGGGAAAACAGCTTGGATCTGCCTCGAATTCATGTTCATCGGCAGTGGTTATGGAGGACGGTTCAGAAGAGGAAGGAGAAGGGAGAGGTGGAAATAGGAAGAAAAGCAGCAAAATATTTGGTTTTTTTGTGGATGATGAAACGGGACCGTGCTCCTCGGAGGGTGAACTTCCCGTGACTCGGCAGTTCTTTCCGGTGGATGAGTCGGAGATCGGGAGTGTACCAGCTCCAAATTTGTCGAGTTCCCATTGGATGGGAGTTCAGTTCTTCCAGTCCGATCCCCAGGGCTCCGCCAGCGGAGGAGGCAGTGGAGCTATATTAGGGAAAGCGGCGGCGGAGGCTGCGCAACCTCTAAGGAAAAGCCGGCGCGGGCCGAGGTCCCGGAGCTCTCAATACCGCGGCGTCACGTTTTACCGGAGAACTGGCCGCTGGGAGTCACATATATGGTTGGTTATCCATTGAATAATCAAAAATTGATTTTAAAAATATATATTCACACACACATCCATAATTCTCTTATCTGCTTGTCTGTCTAATTCAGGGACTGTGGGAAGCAAGTTTATTTAGGTCTGCTCTTTTCTTTCCTGAACTTGCCACATGATCAATTTTCATTCCATAAAATCAAAATTTCATCTCTAGTTACTTCTGGGTTGTTCTCACGAGAGTCTTTAACTTGTAATTATTCGAATACCTGACGGATATTTTACTAAAACAGGCGGTTTTGACACTGCTCATGCTGCAGCCCGGTAAGCTCCAAGAATCCCACCTTTTGTTCATAAAGCATGTTGCTAACTAGGAATTGAATTATTATTCTCACTTGCAAAAATGGAATAATTCCAAATAATATAATATATTTTGTGTTCCAGTGCATATGATAGGGCAGCCATTAAGTTCCGTGGAGTGGAGGCAGACATAAACTTTAGTATTAATGATTATGAAGACGACTTGAAACAGGCAAGTCATTTGTATGAATATCAGAGAGATAGAGAGAGAGAGAGTATGTGTGTGTTTCTATGTTTCAATCTTAAAACTTATCTCGCACAGTGTTTTTCCTTATCTCGAACAGTGTTGTTCTAATGAGTGGCGACCCACATAGTTCAGGGTAGCTACAAGTACACAGATGTTTAAAACTGTTCAAATGTTACAACGGTGAAATTTTTCCTATCAATTTCTTTTTTCAAAAAAAAGAAAACTTTGCACCCTTCATATTAGTTATTATATCATTCCATGACATTAGATGTGACCGATTTCGTAAGATCTAAAACTAAATACACCGAAAGATTTGTAACATATCTACGTCTATCTTCTTGATTTCCTTACCAAGATTCTCAAGATATTTGTTGGGAATGTAGATACTACTGTATATACATACACATTTTATTATCTCATGGGCCACTAGAAGTTAGGAGCACTGGGAGACGTGACAATTTATTATTTTTTATTCCATGTTACGTATTTCAGATGAGCAACCTAACAAAGGAAGAGTTCGTGCATGTGTTGAGAAGACAAAGCACTGGTTTTCCAAGAGGAAGTTCCAAGTATAGAGGTGTCACTCTGCACAAATGTGGACGATGGGAAGCCAGGATGGGTCAATTTTTAGGCAAAAAGTAACCAATACTCTCTACAGTTAATTTGACCTTTATTTTTCATATGGACGCATCATTAAACCAATTTCACTCTTTATTAACTTAATTTTAATGAAAATATACAGGTACGTTTATCTGGGTCTTTTTGATACAGAAATTGAAGCCGCCAGGTGAGATTAATTTGTTTAATTTAATTAACGGTAGCTAATCTTAGTATCACATAGTTTGCGACTATATCTATAGATTGAAAACACTATATATACATTAACATAATATTGATGAGAACAATATATCAATTGATTTGTTGGGACTTATTGTAGGGCATACGATAAAGCTGCCATCAAGTGCAATGGAAATGAAGCTGTTACCAACTTTGATCCCTGCACTTATGCTAATGAACTTAAAGCAGCAGGTACAAATTAAATTAAAGAACCAAATTTGATTATAATTGAAACATATATTTGATTATAATTGAAACATATATTTCGTAAGGATTATATTCTGAAAATTAATTATGTTGCATGCGTGTGTGGAGTCAGAGTCTTCAAACATTATTAGCACAGCAGACCATAATCTAGACCTGAGCTTAGGGAATTCAGAAGCTTCAAAGCCAAGCAATCGGGAATGTAGGGCCAGAGATCATCAGCTTCCCCCTTCCTTGCAATTTGATTTTGCTCGAAGACGCCACTTATCAAATCCTCTAGAGGTATATGTCTTAAGGAAATAATTGAAATTTCATCCCGAACTCGTTGTAGTATTTACATATCACTGTCGTGGTGAAGCAACAGCTTCATTTTCAGCCCAGCGTGACGAAGATTCCAAATGATCCCGGGAGCAGAAATGGATACAACTTGATGGCGCAAACCCTGCATGCTAACAGCTTTAGACAACAATTGGAAACGTTGCCCACTCCATATATATCTCAGAATCGCGTAAGTATTTTTAACGCCAGTACTGTGTGAATTTATTTTCCCAGGTTACGTTACGATATCTTTAAAAAGACATTCGACAGATTAATCAGTTTCCTTCGGGAATCAGCATCCATGGCGGAAGATCAACAGGAGGTGAACCCGTAGCTTCAAGAAATGATCAGCAAGGGCAAGTGAATAGTAATTTATTTGCTGCTGCTGCAGCATCATCAGGATTCCCACAGTGGCAGAATATGACACAGATGAGGCCTCAAAACTGGCTTCAGACTAATGGAGTCCATCCTTACATGAGACCCAATTAACTATATATAATTTTTGATGTATTTTGTTTCGTTTCTGAACGCAAGAAGCTAGGAGAAATGGAGAATCGATCTGTACTTTTCTTCTAAGTGGGAAGATTAGATTAATCATGCTTTGAAGTGCTTCTTTCTTATAATTACATGTATAATGGAAACAAAGAGTTTACAAGTTCAAACTTCAAAGTAATGGAGAAACATAATCACCTTTTGGATTATTGAAATAGAGCTCAAAATTTATAGTAATCAATAAAACAGTTTATATTCAATAGTCTAGTTTTTATTATGTTGTTAGGCTATTTTGCATGTCCAGAATTAAGGATGGTAGGTCAGGCATGCAAAAATAGACTGTAACGATTAAAAATAAATAACATTAAAAAACTTTTAAAGTGAAAAAAATGAAAATAATAAGAATAAAGAAACTACTGCTGGCATGTGAAATAGAAGTGAATTAAGAGTGCTTGAATGGTCAGCGTCTTGAATGTCCTATGCAACAGTTTTTGGCTGAGCAGCAAAAATAAAGAGACAGATCAGATGCTATATAATTCTGAGAAGGAATTGACCTAACTCTACTAAAGTTTCAATGGGTACAACTATCAAAGTGTGAGTAAGAAATGAACTTTAAATGGGATATAAATAACTATTATTTCGGAATTTTATTTTAGCAAAATACAATCTCGGAAAACTATAGTTTAACATTAATCATCACGTGAAATGTATTAAAACTGAAAAGTTGAGTGGAACTCAAACCAGCTAGGTTCTTCCATTGTTTTTTATTTGTACTTTTATAATATGATTATTATTTGTTTAAAGGCTAAATCCTCAGTAGAATCCCTGTTCTTTAAACTTTTTTATTTTTATAATTAAATAATAAATCTGGAAACGTGGACATTGGATTACCTTTAATCGGACTATTTTTATATTTATTATGTTGGGACCAATATTATTAAATACAAGCTCATTTCCATCATCTGTGACCGTCAACATCAATTATATTATTATGTCAAGTCTGTCTCACATTTCTAAGCTTGCAGCATGCCTTCAATAATTCGTACATAGTGAGAATATAAAATATATTACGAAATATTAACTTAATTAATTAAATCATTTTTGTATCTACGTATAAAGTTAAAATGGTCTGTTTCTTTAATTGTGACAATATTCCAACGTACTCCTTTTTTCTTTTATATCATTTCTTTTACTTTTTTTTATACAATGTTATATTTAGAAGATAAACTTAAACTATGATTAGGCACAATAAACCCCTATAGTAACTATACTTTTCTATACTTTATGAAAATGATAAACTCAATTTACCGTAAGAATTATTGTATTCCAATGTAATTCATTTCAAACATATGATAAAAGCAGCACAACAAATTCAAGCTTCACATTCATCATGCATGCCTCGTCACCAAATCTATATACAAAAAGAAAATTTAACTGAATATATTGAAAATATGTGGTGGAGAAGACTGAAATCGTACGTTAAAATCGATAGTCTATAATTACTTTTTTTTTTCAAATACTATAATAATATTTGAATTGGTTATATATGCATGCTCTCGTTCTTTCGTTTTCAGTTTAATTGACTTTCATATATTATTCTTATATTTGTATTGATGATATTCCACGAGTTTCTTAAAAGACGGATTGGGACTGAACTGGGGTTGTGTTTGTTCTGGTGGTGGGCACTATTAGCAATACATCACTTTCCTATATAATTCATTCACCACACCAATCAAATTAAATGAATTTAACTTTCTCTAATCATTCCCATCTTTCACGTCAAGAATTTTGAGCACTTCTTTTTTTTTCATTTGTTTTGGGCATCCTATCAAATCATTTCGATTAGTGTCCATGATTTCATGGCAGAATAATTTCATTTAGAAAATCTTACTGGTTTTCATTAAAGCAAGATCAATCCCTTCGAGACTCCTGATCACAATGAGAATATTAATGTTTTTATTAAAAAAAAAGGAAGATTGCAATTGACACTTCATCATACTCGTGTTTTTTCTAAAAGAACAAAGCTGTTATTGGCATATCATATATTACTTTATACACTTCATTCTATGTATGCATCCTGAAACACATAGGAAGTCTGACGATAACAATTTCCTAAAAGAATTCTGATGCTATCTCAAATTCGTCATCGGTTTCCGATCAGAGAATTATACTTCATCATCCGAGGAGATCAAATTACGCTTCTGGATCTTTGTAGATCAGAGTCATGTCTTATAATTGGAAGGGAGTATCAGTGAGTGTTTTGGAAAGTAAGATTGTTGTGAATGGATAGTAAGTTTAAACGATCTTAGGTATTTATAGAGAAAGAGATCGCGATTGTTTGCACGCCACTGGCAACTCATTATTAGGTATGAGTTTGACAGCTTATCCTGCACACGTAATCAGACCAATCATAACCTAGTATGAGTCTGACAATAACTGAGAACACGTTACCCGTGTTAATCATTTATACGGTATGGATCTGACAGCTTTTGACCTACTCGAGAAACAGTTTTCGGAAGCGGGCTCTCGGATTTTATAAAGCCCTATCAATGAAATGTGTTAGGATCAAGCGCTTACCACTAGACCAAAAGCTATAGCTATTAGCCAAGGTGCAACTTTATTTCCTTATAATGTGGCAGCGCAGAGTGCACCTATTATGTGCGTTAGGTGGGCTGTTAGGCCCATGAGTCAGGGGAGTTGCGTGTCTAACTGCTGGTGCTGTCTCAATTCCCTTAGAGATCAGTCTTACCATTTCCCTCCCGTCGGCCCTATCCCCAACAGAGATAGTATTACCCATTAAGATCTGGCATCACACTTTTATAGCCCACATGGCCAACCAGATCAAGCGGCGCAAAGTCAGCAGCTTGACGTACGAGAATTTCCCAGGAGGTCACCCATCCCAGTACTGTTCTCACCCTTGCACGCTTAACTCAACAAAATGTATTCGAAGTCGGAATACATTTTCCTCTATCAGTATCAAAATCATATATAAGATTTTAAAAGGAGTGCTTTTGCGTGTTAGCCAGTTGATCTTGCATATAATTGAAAAAAGTGGGGAAAAAAAAGACCATTTTCTCTTAAAAGCAGTGAACGGAAAAGGACAATAATTCATTGATTCAAAACATTTATTGTGCAGAAATGAATGAAAGGCTGCAGTATCATATTGACTAAAATCTAACAATTTGCATTTGCATTATTGTTGGGTGATTATTTATAAAATCCGCAGTCGGAAGTCACAGGTGCATTATATTTACTGTTTTCATGAGATACGACGTGTGAATTTCCTGAGAATAAAATTGGTAAATTTATCAAGTCTCTGCTAATATTTCCACATCCTCGTATGATCCTGTAGATCTTTTTACACTGTTCTTTTTTAACCAGGTTCAAACCTATCGAAAAGGTTGAGTTTTCAACATCATGATATTGTTTATTATCATTACGTGGGGGTCACTCATATAATTTCAAAACGAATACTAACCACTAGATGTGATCATGAATTAATGGGAACATCTCTATCAATTCTATGAACATTTTCTTAGTTTTGGATACGAAGATGCCCTAAAAAACATTAAAGATAGTAAAAGGTTGAAAAAAATCAAAACTAGTATGATTTATTTTTGTGTATGTTTTGTCTCTAACGATTTTTTTACCACTTTCCGATATCGCATTGGCCCTAAAACCCAATTTACCCATATTCAAACCGAACAAATTTAAAGTAGTTAGGTATTTACAGGAGTAGCATTCAAGTTTTTGGAATGGTCCTAGATTATTGAGAGTGATATTGCGTAAGTTTACTTTTGTGAAAAAAGTAAAAATGGAGGACAGGGTAGGGAGTGGGTGGGTCAAAACCTTTTACATTAATGTACTATTTCCTCCACCATAGGTTCGTTTCCAAGAGTTTCCATGTTCGGAAACACGTGAGACAGAATTTATCCAGATTGAAACAGTGCATGGAGAGAGTATCTTTCTTAGCCACAAAAAATATTTCGATTTATATATGCAATAGTTTTTAACATAATTGAATCTCATATCATTCTTGTGTCCAACAAACTTGTACTTCTCTACTATCAGAATTCCAAGTTCTGACTCATTCTAATGATCTCCTGCCTATACTGGAAGAGAAAAAAAAAATTATATTATTATTTGCGAGTCATCTCTGTATTAAATGATTCGAAAGATAAAACACCTATAATGACATTTTTTAAACCCCAAAAAATACTTAAACATAAAAATTCGGTTAATTAAGGAATTAATAACTTTAACCATCGTTCCAAACATCTATAAATCGAGTGACTAATCATGAAATTTTCATGTATATACGCACTATTAATTTTGATAAATAAAAGAAATGGACATCAGATGGAGTTTAAACAGGAGCCAAAACGACAGATGAGTGTAAAAATAGTCAGAAATTGGAGGGGATGGGGATTATTTGTCTATTATATTATATATTGCATTGAGATACAGAATATAATATTACTTTTAAAACAATTTGATTAGACTGAATAATCTTATAAATCTGATGTGCAGCATGCTAGAATACAAAAGCAAATGTAATAAATCCTTCACTTTTTTAAAAATCAACTGTATTTAACCCCATATTTAAAAAAAGAAATTGGAACACCTGATTTTTAAAAACATGGGGTTTCAAATGCATTTAATTTATACTGAGAGGACTTTTGTAATTTTTTTTTATTTTGACAAAGGTGCTTATGGAATAAATTTTTTTCTTCTCAAATGCGATTGACTTCAGTTAATCAAACTTCTTGCCAAGATTAAGTGCTCATTTAATTGAATGATTTTCGACCTTTTACATTTGAAAAAATCGAACTGGTCGAGGATTGGTATGAATATTTTTGGCAGTTAAGAATTATTTTTTTGTTAAACCTGGAACTGGATAATGCAACGAGGGATGATTTTATACATACGTTAAAGTTTGCAAACAAATTATATTAAAATTAATACAAAAATACTAATTGAAAAAATAATTATACTTTTTTAGTTTTTTAAAGCGATAATTTATATTTGCTCTAATTGTAACGATCTTAAAAAAATTAGAGTGGTTACGAAATCAGCCCGATGTCGGTATGTATGCAACATAAAACAAGTTGATTTCAGCAAGTGGCCCAAACCCATATGGTAAAGCCCACCTTTAACAGGCCGTCATTTTTGAATCAATTTTTCGAGTGAATGAATCGAATTGAAGCCCAATGCTAGTTTGTTAATTTAGTTTTTTGAGATTTCTTAAGGGAATATAGAGACAATACCCGACACGTTTTGTAGCATCCCCACAGGTATGTCCTTGAAATTGCTTGATCCTTGATGATTTATAATCAGTTGATCAAAATAATTTTTTCTAAAAAAATGTATACATGTAGTGTTGACTCGAAATATATGAAAGAATAATAGTTATAAATCATTATTCTATCCACGTGTATATGTATATATATATATATATATATATATATATAATATTCTGGTTCATCCTTCACAATATTACAACAAGTGTGATGAAATGGTGGATGCACCTGGACCATGTAACGTTAGTTGTTTGTATAATAAATAGTTATGACGTGCACGAATCGGGTTTATCATGGATTGGATTGCCTGCCTCCTCGTATTTCTAACTGTATAATATCCCTCCTGTGATTGTAACTTTCATTCAACCACCCTTCGATTTTAACGGTCGGAAGCATATGCTACATCGAATTGCTTTGGATAATTTTTAACATTAACAGCTAAATGGCGGCGGCGAATGGGCCGAACAAGGAAAACAAGCGCGCCGGCGGAGTCGGCTTGCCGTCCAATCCAATGGTGACGCCTCTGTTGACGGATCTCTATCAGTTCACCATGGCCTATGCTTACTGGAAAGCCGGCAAGCACCAAGAACGTGCTGTGTAATGCTCTTCTTCTGTTTTGATCAATTTTGACGTGCAAGAACCAGCTGATTTTATGGTTTGATCATAGATGTCTTAATGCTTGGCTCGATCTTCTGTTTAAGAAAAGTTCTCACTCGTATCAATGCTAATCTTCAGATTTGACCTGTATTTCCGGAGAAACCCTTTCGGCGGTGAATATACAGTTTTTGCTGGCCTAGAAGAGTGCATCAAGCTGATTGCTAACTTCAGATTTACAGAGGATGACATTTCATTTATCGGATCATCCTTGCCTCCTTCATGTGAGGTATATGATACTCTGAATTATGAAAGACTTCCAACTATTTCGTAACATCTCTGGTGTATTTATTCGTCAAAGTGAAACTCTCTTTTGTATATAGTTGTAACCTTCTATTCGATCACAGTTTATTTTCTTTCAAGCTCTGACATTTACTTGGGAAATTCAAACTCATATGCCTTAATGATCTCTGTCGCTTAGATGTTTTGGATTTTCGTTGTTTTGCTCTAGGCTGGCTTCTTTGACTACCTTCGAAACACAGATTGTTCCGACGTGGAGCTATATGCTATATCCGAAGGATTTGTTGTATTTCCAAAAGTACCATTGGTGAGGGTTGAAGGGCCCGTTGCTGTAAGTTTTAGGCAATCGTATTTTATAAATGGTATACTATTGAAGCTCTGTTTATCGTGATTTATTCCTTGTATGGCTTCCATCAGAATCTTCTTCGAGATTTGTTTTTTGTTGATCTTGGTTTTTCTTGATCTTTTAACTAGTCTATTATCTTCACCTTCTAAGGTGGTTCAACTGCTCGAAACCCCGCTTGTAAATCTCATAAACTATGCATCTCTAGTTGCCACAAATGCTGCAAGGCATCGTTTTGTAGTTGGGAAATCCAAACTTCTCGTTGAATATGGGCTGCGACGGGCACAGGTTTCATTATTTGTCCAATTTGTTTCATTTCAAAGTGCGGATCTTTGTCATAACGTGAAATGGTACTGGTTCTCACATCAATGCAGGGTCCAGATGGTGGTGTTGGAGCATCAAAATATTGCTACATGGGCGGATTTGATGCCACAAGGTGATCTTCACTAAAACATCATATTCATTTTTCCATTAGTAGCATCCATATGTGTCCATTTGTTGTTTTTTCCAGCTTATTGACTTGTTGTTTTTAGATTCAAACTAATTATGTTTGTTAAAATGAATACCAACCGAAACATCTGTTGGTATCTGCTGATTTGTTGTTATTCATTATATTTTGCTGTTTGTTAAAAGTTTTTGGTAAAAGCCATTGTTGACTCTATCGTTTTTTCATTGTTCTGACTCGAGATCAACCTAATGAAGACATCAAATAATAATCACCACAGAATCACCATGATTGAGTTCGAACCATCTACTTTTAAATAGGCTACAATGGCCAACCTTTGAAACTCACAGCTTAAAAGCGCATATAATGACACATCTCCATTTTCTTTAAAAAGAAAAAATTGGAACCCATTGGTTATGCTGATCTATTTTTGCTGTTGCGTTTTAACAGCAATGTTACTGCTGGAAAATTATATGGAATCCCACTCCGAGGCACACTTTCTCATGCCTTTGTCAGCTCCTTTTTGGTAATTCCTGCATGCAATATGTATCTTAAAAATCATGTTTTGGCTGGAAACACTTAACTCTGGATGAATCACCATATGGGGAACGATTTTTAATTTGATTGCGCAATATATTAACCATCGTAATCGTTGTTTGGTATAGCAGGTTTTGATTTATCTTATTAAGTGTCTCTCACTTTCTAGCAATTCATCTTCTCTGAGCTATGTGCATCTAGATTCAGTTTCGATACAGCAACCATACGTTAGTGGTTAAATTTTCTAGAGAATATTTGTCCTTTATTTTTCGATAGATGGTTCAAAATGGAAGCCTGTTACTTGCATTTTTTACTTAAAATAAGATCCCTTAAACCATTTTTTAAAAGATCCATTGCAAATGCATTTTCTGTGAACTCTCGTCTACACCTCAAAGATTGGTCGAAAATCTGTTTTGGCTTTGCCATTTTCACTCCCTGGTTCCACATATGACACACTAGTGGTGTAAACTTTAGCTCAAAGTACTTTCTATGTGTCGTTATGCTCCTAGCGCAGTTTCATCTGTCATTTAACCGAATCAAGTAATTTGCAGAGTCCTGATGACATCTCCGTGAAATCACTTCTTAGCAACGATGGCTCAAATGTATGTCAGAATTTCGTTAGTTTAACGCAAGAGTGGTTAAGTAAACTCAAGGTGCACTTGATTTCATTACTTCTTTGCAATATATTTCTTTTTCTCTTCACAAAATATTGATTATGCATTCATAACCATGTCTTTACCGCTCTCTATATTATAATATACAAAAAACTCGTAGATCCACTGATCTTGTACCATCTTTCGCCGTTGAATATAAATCATTATATCCTGTGCAAATAAGCTCATGATGACACTTTTGACTGTTAACATCGATATTGTATGACACATTGGGGAAATAAGTTTTCTCACCATGCATGGAGCTGATACAATAGAGCTTCTGCCACCTGGGAATTGGTTTACTATGCTGCAATGGTGAGAGTTGAAACATCCTGAGAAAATTGACCGCGCAATATTGATACATATATCATGTGCAAACGTTGCCTCTTATGCCGTAAACTCATTGTGGGGATGGAATCAGGATTTTGATTTAGGTCTCCCCCGAGGTTTGACTGTTCTAATTCGAGCACACCTTAATGTATCAGAGGCATCATAAACCATGTTATTACTCGATTCAATCAATTCACTTAGCAACTCAAGCTGTGGAAGATTGCTGGCTGACTTGGATGCTTGCTTTGTACAGCACTCACATATATTAGGTGGAATTTTTGGTGATACAAATCGAAGTGAGTTAGCTGCTTTCATCTCATATGCGCTTGCCTTTCCCAAGAACTTTATGGCCCTTGTGGACACATATGACGTGAGTATCTCCATAACCATCCAGGAAATGTGTGCAATGAAACGTTTTAAATTATTTCTCTGAATGTTTGATTATGAATTGATTTCATAAAAAAGAGAAGGATGGTTCTGTCATCTGAATAAGCTGTTTCTCTTATTTCTCGTTGAGGTTTTTATTGTGTTACGTGAATTTCGGGTCTCGTTATTGTAACATCCAATTTCCATCTCCATTTCACTTGTTTCTCTTTGTGTTGCAAATAGATTGATCTTTTTTTTTTTTTACTTTTTGAGCAATGTGATCTTTTGAACAGGTTATGAAAAGTGGTATTCCTAATTTTTGTGCAGTTGCTCTTGCTCTAAATGATTTGGGGTACGTCCAAAAGGCAAATGTACTATTTCTGTAAATTTTGAACTCTGACAGTAGTCATGTAATAAGGAACTAGTATTTATGTCTCCGTTTGGGTTCACCTTGATGATGGATCGACAAAGACGACTAGATACTAATCTTTCTTTCAAGTCCCCCTATAATTTTACATGGCGTATCAGGCCATGGGTTCGGTTTCATTTTTATATCTTCGTTTTTCAATGTTTTTGTAGATACAAGGCACTAGGTATCAGACTGGATTCTGGTGATCTTGCCTACCTTTCTTGTAAATCTCGAAAGATCTTTCGGGCCATCGAGAGGGAATACAGAGTGCCGAATTTTGGTAAAATTACCATCTCAGCTAGTAGTGATCTTAATGAAGAAACTATAGATGCTTTAAACAAACAGGTGAAGGTGACCACTGCCAAATTTCGTAGAGCTTTCATATATTTGGCTTTTCTAATATTTCAATTTCCCCTAGGGTCACGAAGTTGATTTATTTGGAATTGGCACTCACTTGGTTACATGCTATGCTCAACCTGCTCTTGGTGTTGTTTTCAAGCTGGTTGAAATAAATAACCAGCCTCGCATCAAACTTTCGGAAGATATCTCAAAGGTTTGATTGGTTCATATGAGATTTTGTTATGATTTTACTTTGGACAATTTTTTATAAGCCTTTGGTTTCAGGTTTCCATACCATGCAAAAAACGATGCTACAGATTGTATGGGAAAGAAGGTTGCCACCCTCTCGTTGACATTATAACAAGGGAAAATGAACCACCTCCAAAGGTATTCTTCAAATGTCCATCTTTTGCATTAAACAAAACCCAAGTTGCCTATCTGCTCTAGCCTATACATCTAAAAAACGCAGGTGGGCGAACGAATTCTGTGTCGCCATCCATTTACTGAATCCAAGAGAGCATATGTTGTTCCACAGCGTGTGGAGGAGCTAATGAAGTGCTTTTGGCCAGGCAGATCTGGTAAGATTTTCTACTTTCTTGGTTTACATCTGCTACGTTAACACTATCATCTTAATGGAGTTGCCTTTACTTATGCATGTGCTGGATGTACATATAAACATGCTCAGTATATTTTTGGAAACAAATGTGCAGGGAAAGATAGAGAAGAGTTGCTACCAATTAAACAGATTAGAGAACAGTGTATGAAACAACTGGAACAGATGCGACCGGACCACATGCGAAGATTGAATCCGACACCTTACAAGGCAACAACCTTGAACCACATATAATCCTGTCCTTGGAAAATTATACTTCAACGTTTCTTTTTCATGGTTTTTCAGGCTTTTCACTGGTTGATTTATGCTGTCTTTGTTGTGAGCAGGTTAGTGTAAGTGCGAAGTTGTATGATTTCATCCATTCCTTGTGGCTCAATGAAGCACCAGTTGGAGAGTTGCGGTAAAATGGGCAATTATCATTGCATATCAGACTGAAATACTACGTGAATATAACAGAAAAGCTCACTTGGATTCACATTCTTGTTAAATTATTTGAAGGGTTCTTTCTTAATTTGCTTCCCTTGATCACCTAACTTTTGTGTGATCTATCAATCATAGGAGTAATTAACATAAGCATTTGTCTGTATTCTGTCCGAATAACCTGATCCCATGGGATGTCTGATTAACAGTTTAAGAAAAAGGAGCCTAGTTTCGTTCTTTCCTATATATTTCATGTTCAAAATCTGAGACGCTAATTGCCAAATATATATCGATTTTACATCAATGTACGTATAATACAAATTATTTAATTTGTTTTATTTATTTATTATCTAATTAAACAAGGTCTGAAACAACAAATTCTTATTCAACATGAGTACCAGTCTTGAGGGAAACATACTCAGGATCGATCCCTTGAAGCTCATATTCTATGATCAATGACAGCATCATTCTCCACAGCTTCTTGCAAAATCTACCTGTCAATGAAATTGGATCCTCCGCTATCCTCGAATCCATTTTATTCCAAGTGATAAAATTAATGAAGAGGGTTTTCTTGGTCTGTGTAGAATTTATTACATGCACAAGTCCGCCTTGTAATGATCCAAAAAATCCCAACGGCTTAGTTTACGTTTAGAAATTCTTGGTGGATTGACGAGCATGCCAATGGCATTGGTGAGTTACTGTTAGCTTCCTCCATGTTCTTGCCTTGTCCAATATTTCATATTTCATGGATAAAAAACCTTCCCTTTTAGAGCAGACACACGAGGTATCTGCACAGCAAATCAAATTTATACAGTACTGTTTTTGTTGGAAAATTGAATTTTGGCCCAACATGTATATCTCGTTTAAGATTTTGGTCATCCACGTCAATATTTCATTTTTAGTCTACTATCTATATTTTCTTATTTTTAATAATTTCTTCAGGATTTGATGTGTTCGATATGCGTGTGTCAGCTTAGCTCTCCCCATAAAAAAAGGACTAGAATTATCGAAGTCAAAAGATACAAGATTAAAGTCGGAATATGGTAAAATACCAAGATACAACAATGAAACAAACGATATAGGAACAGACACACTTTTTCCTATTTTCAGTTTAATAATCCAACATTTTTTTAAGAAAAAATTATAAATTCCTTTTAATTATATATATTTATAGGTTTCATTCCCGATTTATTATACAAATCAATTCTGCTGATAATATTACGTTTCTAAAACATTATTATTGGATTGATTAATTGAAAACGTTATAAATTGACCAAGTTAAGTTAACATAGACTTTTTTTTTAATGTTGATTTAAACTTTATATATCTCTTGATTAACGTTATAGCATGGTCTTGATTTGGTGCTACGACCGACTTTTACTTCCACAAGCTAAGTTGTCATGGACCTTTTTAAGACTTTAAAAAGTTATGCTAGTTTGAATAAATAATAAAATGCTTTTTTCCAATATTTATAAATAGACACACAGGCAAGATGGTATTAGAGACATTTTTTAAATTCTACAACTTTTAAAATATTTCAAGGATTGTATATGAAATCAAACATCTCAGTCTCGTTTATTTAACAAAAAAAGAAATTGCACACAATATGTTGCCGGGCCAAACCTTGTCGTATGTAATGGACCAAATCACGACAATGCATTAAAGGTCAAATGAGGTTGTCAAAGCCCAGATCTATTTTACCTGACCAAAGAAAATAAAACTTATATTATTAAAAAAATTGATTTAGCTTACCGCAATGTCTTAATGTAAACACTAAACAGACATGAAAGATCAATTGGACAATAGATCTGATGAATACATAATAAACATATATCTGTTCATAGGGAAGATGTTTGATCTACTTAATTTTTGTCGCACTAACGTGCATGCTTGCTTCCAAAAGCTACCAAGTTTTTTAAGTCCCGAAAAAACCAACGAAAATCCCAGGTAATAAAATATGTATGATATAGATATTATAAAATGAAATATAATAATAGCAATATCTATTATTGCAAAATAAATTATGAAACAAGAATGTGAAACCCTTCAATAGATGTTTATATTTTCGCTTCTTTAGTTTCTTCACCGCATTAGTTAACGTAAGATCGAGTTGGAAACATGAAACATTAAACAAACTGACACAACGTGCAGATTGGACTTTACACACTCCGCCGAGGTAGAAGAATAAAGATTCGGTTACGCAAACCTGAAATCGAATCCAACCATTGATCTATGGACATTTAATTTCCCAAATCAGAGCTATGTCGATGCATGGGAAAACCGATTCCGAGGTGACGAGCCTCGCCGCATCCTCGCCGAATCGGGCCGTGTACTACGTGCAGAGCCCGTCGAGGGACTCCCACGATGGCGAGAAGACCACCAACTCATTCCGCTCAACGCCGATCCTCAGCCCGATGGGTTCCCCCGGCCGCCACTCCCGAGACTCGTCGTCCACTCGGTACTCTGGTTCGCTTAAACCAGGCTCACATAAATCTGGTAATGGGTCTCGGCGGAACCACCACCGCCGCAAGGCGGAGAAGGAGTTTGACGCGATCGAAGAGGAGGGTTTGCTGGACGAGGAAGGCGGCCGTAGAGGACTGTCGCGGCGGTGCTATGTGGTGGCGTTCGCCGTTGGGTTTCTTGTGCTGTTCTCCTTCTTTGCTTTGATCTTGTGGGGTGCCAGCAGGAATCAGAAACCTGTCGTTACGATGAAGGTAAAACGTATTGAATATTTACAATATACATGATGTCTTAATAAGAATTGAAAATGTGTTTTATCATAGATGTATGTATTCATTTAACTTCTTCTGCAGAGCATATTGTTTGACAACTTTATGATCCACGCCGGCTCGGATTCCGCCGGAGTCGGAACTGAGATGGTGACCATGAATTCCACAGTGAAGTTGACATTTCGAAACAGGGGTACGTTCTTCGGCATCCATGTGTCGCCCACACCACTGGATCTTTTCTTTTCCGAACTCCCGCTGGCAACTGGAACGGTGAGTATCGATCGCTCAGCGATTTTATTACTACAAGTTTCATTCAAAATCAATTTTTTTCCTAATTCTGTGATTGGTTAGGATATATAAAACCCTATGGCCATTATTTATTGTTTTTAACGAGGAACCCGATTCTCTCTGGTTTGCATGATGTTAATTATAGTTAGGTAAAGACACTACAAAATCAGGGGATAAGTTAGATGATCCACTATTTTTGCTGGTAGAAAAAGTAGGCAAAAATGAGACAAGCTGTATTAACGAACTGCTTGAGTTTCAAGAACCTGCCACCTTCTGTTTGTATCGATAAAAGTCTAATAAAATATTCAAAACAAATCTTAGATAGATAGGCCAGAAGTTTATAGAGTACTTGACAAGGCAAAAGTAAAAGTAACTCGAATTCTACCAAGTCTATTAAAATATTCAAAACAAATCTTAGATAGATAGGCCAGAAGTTTATAGAGTACTTGACAAGGCAAAAGTAAAAATAACTCGAATTCTACCATCTTCACGAGCATTCTAATTATTGAGAGTAACTTGCTTAATTAAGTAGCTTGATCACGAGATAATAATATTGATTATAGAGACGTTATATCTCCGTAGCAATATGTTAACAATGTATGCATCAATTTTGATATAGGTGGGCATTTTATTTTGCAGATCAATAGCTTTTATCAATCAAGGAGAAGCCAACGAACAATAATGGTGATTCTAATAGGGAATCACATTCCGTTGTACGGCGGAGGTTCTGATTTGAGTAGTAGAGGAGGCAGACCAGCAGCACCGGTGACACTGGCACTGAAATTCACGGTTCGGGCCAGGGCTTATGTTTTGGGCCGATTGGTTAAGCCCAAGTTCCACAGGAGAGTCCACTGTTCGGTGGTTTTAGACCAAAACAAAATGAATGTGGTGATTCCTTTGAAGAACTCGTGTACGATTGATTAAGAGGTTTCTTGATTTATTTATGGTCTGGAGGAAGTTTTAGTGCAGATTGGGCCGGTTTAGTTTTGCAGCATAAAAGCCCATTAAGGGAAGGCGGCCCGTGTATTGGTCTCGTGTACTCATGTGCACTTTTATATTTTTTTTTTCCCAAAATCTTGATAATGATTTTTTTCCCTTCATCTTAATTTGGATTTAGACGCACGAGGTGTAGGTTTGAAGAAAGTGAAGCTGTAAAATTTCACGATTCAGTATATCTATTTTAATTATAAAGTTTATTTCTTATTTTTATATTATTTGATCGAGATGACACAAAATTCAAAACCTATTTAAATTGAGATGAAAGAAATATATCAAGTACTCCTTGTATATATTAGGCTTTATAGGAAACTAGGAAACATATTGATGGGTTATAGGTCGAGCCATTGATCTCCTGGGCCCAGACTCAGGCCCAGTTTACAAAGGATCAGGACAATTACCGGTAGTTGGGACCCAATGGCCTGATATCAAATTGTCCATTAAGTCATAAAGAAATTGGCCCGCTCAGATAAGGCTCATAAAACATTTAATGTTCCCTATAAATAGACGGCTCCACCTCATTTTTAAGGGACGTTTTCATAAAGCAGTGTTTGGTTCTTGAATCATTATAACTTTCGAGCAACCGCTGACTTGAGCGTCGGAGTGCCTTCGCCGGGAGAGCCTCTGACTTTGCTTTGTGACATAGGTAACAACACACTCAAGTCCTTCATTGGGACAACATCACGTATACATAAATTATAGTGGATCGATGAAATAGCAGTCTTCGTGAAAGCACGCAAGTTGAGGTCTTCCTAGCACGAGATAAAAAAATACACATTATTACTTTCAGCTAACGAAGCACACCAAAAATGGAGTTCTATTATTAGTAAGTCGAAATTGTGTGGACCAAGACTTTTAAATTTATCCGATAGCCTAAAGTCTCTAAATATATCTGATTAGGTAGAATATAATTAAGATGTGAAACAAATAAGCTAACGAGTGTAATTAATGATAATTCAGAGTTTCGTTTCCAATAAACTCTCATCAATGAACCTCAAGACTCCTGACTTGTTTTCTTTTAAATATTAAATCATCAGAAATAAAAGAAAATAGTCTGATTGATGGAGGTCGGGGTGTATCTAGCAACCATATGCATGTCCCGACCGTATTTTTAGGAGATTTATGTTCCCAATTGCAAGTGCTAGCTTAGTGGCATGTAGCAACTTGCATACAATCCATCCCTACCACAACTTGTAACATGTAGTGCAGGTTTACTGTTTCATAAATGTACATATTATTTTCTTAGTACAATCAATTCTAGATTTTCAGTGAGGCAGATTGTATAATTATTGATTATGATATGATATCATCCAACGTCCCCACCTTGGATTATGAAAGTTATATTATTCATGGAGAATGTCAGCTTGTATTATTATTGATTATGATACGAGTATGAAAAAGCACCTCACTGTTAACTGGTGCTCGACTCGTGATAAGAGTTGTAAAACATATGGCAACATTGCTCGAGGTTGATTTATTATTCATGTCTATTTTACTTGGTTATCCGCGACCTTGATCCTGAATTTAATGGTGCTTGCTAGTTGCAAGTTGAGACATCGCAGCAGAAAGGCCAGATTCTTAGCAAATCACAAACTAGGCTGTGCCCCATGCCCCCATGGCCATTGTTATCAAAACTAGTGTTGCCTAACACATCCACCGCCACCATACTCTTGTATTCCCAAAGAAAACTACTTCTACTGTAATATCGAATTTTGTAGACTCGGATTTACGAGTCAATTATTCATAAAAATAAATTTGAACCTGACGCTGTCTCAACTTCGTCATCGGTTCCCGACCAGAGAGTTACACCTCGCCACTCGAGGAGACCAAATTACGCTTCTGAGTTTTTGCAGAGTCTTGTTTTATAACTAGAATGGAATATCAGTGGTTGTTGTGGAAATGTAAGATTATTGCGAATGAATGGTAGATTTGAATGAACTCGGGTATTTATAGAGGAAGAGATCTCGATTGCGTGTACGCCACCTGACCACTCATGATTAGGCATGAGTTTAACAGTTCATCCTGCACACGTAAACAGATCAATCAGAATTCTGTGTGGACCTGACAACACGTTACCCAGACTAATCATTAGAAGGTATGTACTGGGCAGCTTTTGGAGTCATCGGGAGAACGTTCTCAGATAATATATAAATGGTGTTCGGGAGAATGACAGAAGCAAATTACCCCGGGTTCCGAGCAGGTTTTCTTCCCCTGGTATCAGAACCCATTTATTTGGTTAATATCTTGGTCCTACCGGTTTTAAATAGAGATCCTCGGTTAGTAAGAAAACGACTTATCTAGTCTACTTTAAAAGTTGTAGTTGTGAAATAAATAATGCTTGTTTGCAAGAAATATCGAGGTATGTTTTTCTAAAATAGAGTACCAAATTAGTAAGTATTCTAGGTCACCTTTTGTAATGAAAACAAGAACAGTGAGCCCCGTGAGAGTGTAGGGGAACTCTTGTTCCCTCATATTAGCGATACCTACTTGGACTAACTTGTTATACATGATTTGTCAAAGCTATTTGTATTAGTTTGAGTTTTACCTGTTGCACAGCTTGTACTAAAACTAGAAGAATTTTATAAATCTTTTTTGAATAAAACTAATCTGTACAATCAGTAGAATATGTGGCGGCTTTGATTCCAAGTGGAAGAAGCCTTTCTATCAAAGTCTAAATTGAACCCTTGAGCGCTCTCCATCACCTGATGGTGATCCAAGCATCATCTGAGACAGACCAATCGCAACATTGATGACTCGTTAGCTCGCGAAACCGGGTAGCCGGTGACTGCATACTTGTCGAATTGGAGAAGTAAAGGGTCGCGGGCTGCGGAGAATATTCTGGGGAGGGTAATGATGCAATTGAACAAGTCGCGGGTGATTCCCAATCAGGGAAATCGAATGGGCATCTAGGAGAGGGTGAGACGGTACTTTTATTCTCTTGCCTGTCTCTAAAATGAGCAGCTACGTCATCAAAGGATGAATCTTCGGAGACGAAGGGATGATTTAGGAGCATCTCAGCCGTCCATCTTTTGCTAGGATCCTTTATGAAGCATTTTCCAAGAAAATCTTTTCCTTCTTCCGATAATCTCCCGGGAATCTCGGGCACCTCTTCGCCGACGCCGATTCTCATAAGCACCGCCGCCAAGTTGGAACACCGCCAAACCGGGTTTCCGGTCACCATCTCTGCTACGACACACCCCAGTGCCCACACATCCGCAGGAGTCCCCTGTTCTCCGCCTACGACAGTCTCCGGCGACATGTACATCGGCGTACCTCTGAATTCTCGCCCGGGAAGAATCTCTTTCCCGGCGCGCTTCGATAGACCGAAATCCGCGATCTTCACTCCGCCATTCGGGAATAGGAGAATGTTTTGAAGCTTTAAATCACAGTGAACATACCCAAACTTGTGAATATATTGAAGACCCTTCAGCAAAGCTTTGGTGTATCCCCGAACTTCGGATTCCGGAAGCCTGTGATCATCGGAGTTCTTCGTTTTATCCGCCAGCGTGCCGCCGGGAGCGTACTCCAACAACAGATTACACAATTTCTCGCCATTTTCACACGAAAAACTTCCTCCGAAACAACTGATGATTTGTGGGCAATCTTTAAGATCATCCAAAATCAACTTCTCGTTCATCAGTGAAGAAGAATGCGAAATCCCACATGATTTCACCGCCATCAGGGGAGGAAGATGAGAACTCTGGCTTCGGGCCACCGCTAAATTCACCGTGGCGAAGCTTCCATGACCCAATTTCTCACCGCGAACCCATTCCATGTCCATAGTTCAATTCTCAATCAAAAAACTCACTTTTCTTCAAACTAATCGGAAAATCCAGAGGAGAATCAAGACTCAAGAGAAGTGTAACCGAGATTGAGAACTTTATGACTTCTGTTGTATTTATATAAGAAGATCTCGGAGTTGATCTATATGCATTGTATAGGAAGGAAACTTTAAAAATAAGAAGCACGTGGTCATGAAGGATACTTCGCGGGAACCTTAAATAGCGGACCCTAGTTTAGGAAACGTGGTTGATATTGTTGACCACTGTTAAGAATCTCCAAAGATTTTAGTTTTTAAAAAAGGTAATTTTCCTCGTGTTAATTAAGGAATTATGTTACTTGTATTGGTGAAGTGATCAAAATTTCCTTTTGTTATCCTCGATGGCTTGATTTATCGACTAAATTCGCATTAGGTACAAGATCTTTGTGAATATCTAATCTGATTTTTCTGCTATATTTGATAAGATCACGTTTTATATATATGTAAAGTGATAGAGATAGTACCATATTTTTATTAGTTTATATTTTGAATTTTATCGTGTAAGGTTAAATGATGGTTGTTTCGGAAATTATAGCGAAACCCATAATCGAATTCAAGTCAAAGTCAGCACGGCTGTGGATTTGTATTTGGTGTGATATATTGGTTCACATTACGTAGAGTGACATAATTAAAACTTGACTTATAATTTGAATGGTTTTGGTCAAATTCAGTCTTCCCAAGATTATTCGTTACATTATTGGAGATTGTATATATCTCGATAACTTTGCGTAATGGTAAATTTGAATTTAGATGTGAACAATTATTATATGATATAGATGAGATAGAAGGGAAGTCAATTAGCAAAACTTGCTCCTAGAAAAAAAAAAAAAATTGGAAAAGACCTGTGGATTTCATCTATATCCATTCATACTATGGATTAGGTTTGGCCGTTTGGGGATATCATGGGGGGGCCTTTTTTTGATGGATCGTAAATTCTAAAATCCATAATCTTCAAGTCTTATAAAACTTACGTTATTACTCTAAAAAAATATTATATACAAATCAACGATTTAGTGGATGGGAGGCTCATAATTTGTTTTGGGGATTTATAATAAATATATATACTTAGATTTTGAAATTGGGGAGGAAATTATTAATATTGAATCTAGAATCTAAAAATCATGCCTTAAACTTATACTTCTGATATCCGGATAGACTATAAATAACACGTGTTTACTTAAGATTTTTAGAAGAAGCATTTATGCTTCTAATAAAATATATTGTGTAAGTGAATGTGACTTATCCATAACTTGCATGCACAAAATTACTAGTCAACCATGAAGACACGCAACTTGCCACTTTGATTCCTTCACACATCCTTTTTTTCGAAATATGGTCCAAATTATGAGGATCTGTTGCAAAGCTCTCTAATTAATATTTGAATCTGATTTGAAAAGTTCACCACCTTCCTATGACGGCGGAGGCTAATTCCGGTCTAAATTCTGGAAACGTTGACCTCTAAATATTCGATTTTCATCTTTTAATTTAATAGCATTCATTATTTATATTAATATGCGGTTCACACTAGAGAGAGAGATTTGAGGCATACATTAATTTCTGTTGACTTCAGCATTACGTTTGGCAAACGGTGGAACTAAAATGTCCTCAGTTGATTTAATATTTTTTTTATATAATTAATTTTTGAGTAACTATAAATCTATAATTTCTGTATAACGACGCCTTTGAAAAATCTTGGTCAAGAAAACCTAATTTCTATGACGAAAAGATGTGGGGTCTTCATGGAATTCAGCTAATATAAGCAACTTCCAACGAATAGGGCATGCAATACAATGGATTTACTTGTTTATTCGTCTTACCTAAAAAAATAAGAAATAATTGGCAGAGACAGAATCCAGCATCTCGGAACCAACTTATAGTGGCTAAATTACTAATTGATCCAAGAACATGAATGAAATGAACCCGTTTTGATAAATGACAATTCATTAAATTTGCCAAAAATAACAACTTGAATTGTTGTTTCGTAGTTGTATTCATTGAACTTAATTAAAATATATATATATATATATATATATAAATATAAAGGATTGATACAGTGGACATCATATGTGGGCACCAGGCTGACGTGGCACTTCCTGGTGCTGTCACGTCAGCCTGGTGCCCACGTATGATGCCCACCATATCAAATTTGAATATATATATATATATAGCACGATATAGTGGGCGCCTACAATGGGAACGCGCGTGGCGCCCGAGATGCTCAGCCGAACATCTCATGAATATATATATATATATATATATTATATCTCCACCCTTTGACCCTTTCAAGCAACTAGAAAAACTAATATAATATATTATTAATATTTCCTGATTGTGAAGAAAAGTATTTTACTAGTCGACAGACATTATCTTAGGCATTCCGGACGGCATGTTACACCAACCAAAGGACGCACCACATGGGGAACCTATCCATGTCTTGGGGACTATCTCATTTAGTAGAATTTAAGACATCATTACATGTCTCAATTTTGTTCACGACATGGTACCCCCAATAAATTTAGGAACTCCTTCATAAAAATATAATTAGTTAAAGTAGATAACTCCCCCAAGGATATTCAAATGATATTGCTAATTAATAACTCCTCGGTGTGCGTAACATTTAATAATTTTGATGCTCAAATTCGTCCTCGGTTCACGATCAGAGAGTTAAACATTGTCGCTCGAGGAGATCAAATTACTTTTTTTACTAAATATGGAGGCTTGTCCTGTACTCAAAGATAAATGTCAGTGGGCGTCGGGTGTTATTTCGACGAAGGCCCTCCGACGCTTAAGTTAGTTGGTTATATGGGCTGAGAATGTATGATTGTTATGAATGCCTTGTAGAATCAAACGAACCTAGGTATTTGTAGAGAAAAAGATCTCGGTTGCGTGCACGCTATGTGGCTACTCATGATTCGGTATTGAGTTATCAGTTTACCTTTCACACGTAATCAGGCAAATTATAACTCAATATGGACCTGACAATAAGTGAAAACACGTTACCTGGATTAACCATCATACGGTATAGGTCTGACAGCTTTTGATGTACTCAGGAAACAGTCCTCGTGAACGGGTTCTCTGGCTTTGATAAAACCTTGAAAATAATACCTACTCGGGCGCCGAGTACGTTTCCTTTCATGGTATCAAATTTATTAAGTAATCAGGCTCGTTAGTTTGGAATTTGATTTAGTCGAGTGGGTCATATTTAACTGTCCCAAGAGTGAAGACAAATAATCACTAAAATTTGCATGCGATTTAAATCCGTCCACATTGTGCGAATTGTAAGAAAAACATAAGCATTCACATCACATGGCTGCACGTTATAAATGTTATAGAAGAAACAAAACCGTGAAGGATTGGTTAATTTTACAGCTTCCAAACGTTTAGTATATGTGTTGTACCACATGATCTATCATATATTTTCTTTAGTTAAAAGATATTGAAATTCGAATTTTAAACGTTTAGTATATTACTCTAGTTAAAAACAATGGAATTTGAAATATCACTTTATGCATGAGAAATTATGGATATAAATATAAAATTTAAGGAAAAGAGAGTATGATAGGAATGTAAGAAAGTTAGTCAGTCAATGGATGATGCTTGATAAATAACATGAACCAAACAGACCATGACACCGCCGCCCATTTCCTTGGATTAAGCCCGCCTTGTCCACAATTTGCCACTTCTAACAAGTAACAGATCGACAACTCGTCGTTAAAAAGCGGGACCCGGTGAAAGAAGCTTACGGGGTTTCTTTAGTAGCTTGAACCCGGACAATTGTGGGATTTCTTTTATTATTATTATTATTATTATTATTATTATTATTATTATTATTATTATTATTATTATTATAGTTACACTATTACAAATAATTGAATATTGAATCCAAGAATCAATAATTGGTAAAATAATTCGGCATTAACTATTCATTGACCACTCGCTAGTCTTTACAATTTACATCTTCTCGAGCCAAGGCGGCTCCAGCAGTGGAAAATGAGATTCAATGCTCCATAGTATTTTTATTGTGTGATATATACATATATATTTTTATACTCGTCCCTCATATACAATAATATTAATTTTGAAACATGACCGGTGGGGGAGAATGAGATATCAAGTTTTCGAAATCAATGATTGGATTGTTATATTCATGGAAGAATGTGAAATGAAATAATCCTCAGTTAACATAAAAAATTTCATTGTATTGTCATTATATTCATGGAAGAATGGAAAATGAAATAATTTCATAGTATTGTCATTATATTCAATCAATATGGTTACATAATAAACTCATTTCAAGTTAATGTCTGCAGTTTGTCTCGAGAATTGTTGGGTCAAATATGAGCTTGACTGAGCTTCGAACCTATGATAACAGTTGTTGGATGACTTCAATATATATGGGCCTTGAAATACATGGCTTTGGGCCCTTAAGCCCCAACCATAAAAAGGTCTTTGTTTAACACATAACTTGACCAACTTTATGCAACCCAGGCCAAACAATTTTATATAAACTATATAACCAATTCGATAGGGCAAATTTCAACATCATATCAAAATTTCAAGTCAGTTTTTTAACCATTAAATAGGGAAAACATGATGGAATCTCATATACCGTTTAAGTCTATTAATTTTAAAAACTTTTTTTATTAAATCAGTTAATGATTTTATATTTTTTCCTTGTAACATTTAACAAAATGTCTCATACTTGTTGTGGAAAATAAAAATATATACTTACATTCGTTGTAGATTTTGCGATTTATTAACTCACGTTGATATATAAAAATATAAAAATGTTATATATGTTTATATGACCTTTGCTGTCTAATTTGATAAGTTAATCCTAATTAACGTAAAAATACAAGGGCCCTATTTGACATCAAAGTTTTTTGACAGTTTATCGTTGCATAATGTTTTTTTTTATGTAATTCAAATAATATTTATCAGTAGTTTTTTATATGTCTCCAACATTTTTCGACTTTTTTCTCCAACTTCTCCTACTTTATCTCAAAGTTAAAATTATATTCCTTGACAATCACATCTTAACAAATATATACGTACGTATTTTACAAAAATCTGTTAAATACATAAAAAATTAATATGCACGCGATAGGGCATTACTTATTTGTTTATGCGGGTATAAATAGTATTCCCACGTATCATCCAAGTTATAAAAAGAAAATTGTATCAAGTCCAATCCCTGACAATATATTTCACATTCTTCTCAGGTTTTTGAGCCCATCAACACTTCAAAAGAAACCGAAGATGGCTAAACTTGCTACTATTTCATCAAATTCGACATAAAATTTAAGCCACAGCAGACAAAATTTACAAACAGTTCCGCAAGAGTACCCATCTTTCACGTATATCATCAATACATTGCGCAAGGAACTAGCTTTTATTGCGGACGCAGTGATGACAAAATGAGCAAGTCAGAAAATATTTAACCAAGGACGCCTGAGTTCGTGATGCACGATGTTCCGAGGGCAAATTTCTCATAGCTTGCGCTTTCACCTGTGCAGCTCTGAGTTGATTCAAGATTTTGTCCATCGATTTTGATCTCTTCTTTTCAAGTTTCATCTGCGAAGACAAGGAACGAGAAATTCAGCTGAGGATAGAAAGGTTATGTATACCACAAGTGATGCATGCATGTAACATGACAAAGTCGTCAAGACAGTTATGGTACGATGAAACTGTAACTAAATGAGATGATACAAGTTAAATTACCTTTAAATTCCCCTAGTTTTGCAACTTTTTTGATGCAGTCGTACAAAATTGATATCGTGTTTAGCTAATAAACAGGTGGTTGCACCATACCTCGAGTTTTTGAATAGCTGCCTCCGCTTTTGCCTTCTGCAAGTTCTCCCAAGCTGTGATCTTGGCTTCCTCTCTTTGCAATCTGTAAAACACACCACAAACACATAAAGCCATTGCGAGAATTTTGGAAGTGATGCTCTCTCAAAACCAGCTTTCATACTACCAATTGTTGAATATGTGAAACGTCATGAGCAACCATAAAGTGAAACATAATCGACAACTTTCGACTTATGGCATGCCTTGTGATAGAAATAAAATGAAAATTCGTCGTTTTCGTTTTAGCAATCGATAATCGCAAACGTCATCCAAACTTTTGAAAGCACAGTAATAGCTTTCAGCATATAATGTATTAGAATTTAATCTAATACTTCCATTGAGGATACCCATGATTTTTCACAGTTTTTAAGCTCTACGCAGCTACAACTCAAATCTAACAACCACGTATTATAGTTTTATAATTGTCAAAGATAACGACATATGACAACAACAAGACCAATTATGCAGACCAATCTTGACAAATAATACTTTACCATCATTTTCCTCATGAATTAACAACTCATACCTCGATGCGTTTCTTGATGCCTCCGCAATACCCCAAGGCAAAGGCAAATCGTCAACAATGGTCGAGTCCTTCATTTTTCTCATTCCTTGTTTTTTTGAGTGCCTTGATGTAGTCGTGCCTTTGTCCACCTGAACATCCCTGATTTCATCTTTAGCTGCAGGAGTACTCCTATCAGGAACCAAGAAAGTAGAGATTCCTGAAGTAAGGGCAGAGAACGATAACCTCCCCTTGGAAGATGAATTAGAACTTCCCTCTGGGCTCATTTGAGTTGCCATATCCCTTCGTGAAACAGTCCGTGAAGCCAATGCCTCTTCACCATCGGTGCTATCAAGTTTATAATCTGCTGTTTGATTCAGATAAAGAAATTGGTTGCTAGTAAGTATTAACCAACCTTAAGTGCTAGGGTAGAAAACCAATTAATCAATTCCCGACACTAGATGGATATTAAATGGTAGATTCAGCTATTAAGGAGTGTAACAGGTTTGATTCCAATTTGGGGAGATTTGATTCATTCGAACTTACGAACTCAGTTACTCAAATCATGAGGCTCGATATTCATCTAGAGTAAGATCCTATCCCTGGTTTTTGAATAATGGAGAAAACTTGAACAATGAACTGGCAATTGATAAGCAGCAAGCCTAGATAATGATCAAACGACATAGCAATTACGTAAATGCATGAGCAGACTTATACAGTCACACTACTAATGAAAAGAACAACTCCATAATTACCTTGAGAGCATGGTATGGAAGTTTCACTGAACAAATCCGACAAGCCAGGCACGCGACTACCCCAAGTCATACTATTTTCTGCATATATAGAATTTGATTTTTCGAAAATCCCGCCGTTACAGTGAACATGGAACCCATCTGGGATCAAAACACCAGTTGTAAGTGGCGAATTTGCTGTATAATTCTTCACATTCCCGCTTTCAAGCCCAGGCACAATGGGGGAATAGTTCGAGAAGTACCCAAGATCCTGCGGTCCACTCTTCGATTTCTGTCGCCTTTGAGACTGCTCAAATGAGGTCTTAAAAGCTGCATTACTAGATATTGGGCTAGTAATCCATCTCTCAGCATCATCCCATTTTGAAGGCAAAGCACGCCCACTATTAAAGGGCATCATTGCAGCCGCACTAACATGACTCCTTGTACTATTTGTTGGCACCGGTACTCGCTCAGAATGCCAACTTTTAGGGGTTCCTCCTACATTACTATCACCATACTCCGGCGTTCCTGGGCTCGTATAGGCACCTGAGTTCCTAAATGACTGCGGATTCTTCATGACTTTCAGTTGAGATCAAATGTAGTCCACATTGCTTCAAAATCTTCTCAATTTCGACCAAAATATATCCTAATACTATATTTCACAAACAGTTAGAAGACATCACATCACCTAAATGCTTCAAGAATTCAAGTTTCCAACACCATCTACGGAGAACACCATCTATCTACTCTACGGATAACTAGCAAAAAATCACCAACAAGAAGACGCAATTTTGACATGGTTTTTAAATTATACCGACTCTACCTTCTCGTCACCACACACAAAAAGATTCACAGACTGGATAGCGGACGACAGACATCTAATTTGTAAATATGTAAAACATTTCAAATTGGCCAATCTCCTCGAGTCTAATAGTCTATGGGTTGTGAACCAGAGGACCGCGGATAGACTAGTGAAGTACAAACAGAGCCAGCTGCAAAGGTGGATCACGTCACCATCAAGCTTCAAAGAAAAATCGAAATTTTTAACAAGAACACCTCACAATAAGAAACTTGAAGAAAAATATCTGCCTTTCGTTGTCAAACTAGCTAAATTATTGTCCCTTTCGCGTAACATGGCTTACTCTTCCTGCTTCGCACACACGACACACACATGGGACCGGGAAACTAAGAAGTGAAAGGCAGTAAAAAGAAAAAGGCTTTCACAACGGTTACCTTCAATCGGGTCCGAACTCGGCAAATGCAGTAAGAAAATCTAGCAAAGGCATGCTTCCTCACTCTTTTGCTCCTTGAACTTGTCCATGACTTCCTTGTTCAACCATTTACAAGATGGACAAAAGGTGATAGAGAGATGGAGAACTGGACAACAAGCTTCACAGCCTTCACTGGTATGGAGGAATATTAATCTTTGAATTTGGAAAGGTAATATTATTTTAATTAATGGAAGACTGTGCCTGCTGTTCACTTGTGAAAGCAATAACTGTATGTTCCGACGAAATACTGCCGCTTTTGTTGCAAGAACCAAGAGACTTGGATTAATTTCTCCTATTTATTTTTATTAGAAAGGAAAGTCTTGTAGAAAATTTGCAAATTTGGTCCTCCATTGCGTTTGTGTAATTTCTTCGTGTTGTTTTCAGGTTTCACTATTTATACATTGGCCTATGGGACCGATCTGTCTATTTGATTTTTCGGACAAAAAAAAATGTGTTGATTTATCAAGTTACTCTTGATATTTAGGTTGAAATGAGACTTTTTTATTGTTTGGATATCATGGAATCAATATATTTGATTTTTGTAGACCAGGTGTCTCTTATTTGATATATTAATCTTGATAATTTATTTGGGACACATGAAAGGTAGATTATAAGACTATATTTTGAGCAAGTAACAATTAAATAATGACCAATTTGATAATTTTCATTATATGAAATTTAATTTCATTAATATTCTTTCTTATAGTTAAATATCAGCCTAAATATTATTGATCAATCCATTTCCTTGTAAAGATCAATTCCAGTGGTTCTTTTTTGACAAAAATATCAATATGTTCGTCTAACAAGGGCACCAATATTTTATAATTTTGATTAAAAACATAAAAATTGTAGGCCAAATTGGCAGTTTCGATCGAAAGTAGTTGCATCGACAAGGACCAAAAACAAAATGTGTATTTATCGGAGGTTTAGGGTGAAATATTGGGAAATACGAGTTTGGAAGGAGATAGAAGACAAGGTTGGGTTGGCAGATGTTGTCTGGTGCTTTAATGTGACAATTCACCACGGAATATGGGCCTAGGAAGGATAAAAGTTTTCGTCCATTGGGAACTATTATACCTTATATTAAAGGAAATGTCAATTTTCTGACAATATAACTTTTATTTAGACACCAGTTAAAAAAATATTTTATTTTAGACTAGATTGACCAGTAAAAAATTAAGGAAATAATTTTGGGCCTTGCTACCCTCTAGTTTTAACGGTGAATATGACATACGAGTCCGTAAAAATTTAATGAAACCCTTGTTTAGGCTGGTGTCATTTTGCTCACGTTATCATGGGACTCACTTTGTTTTCTTTTCGTCTAGATGTTCAGTTCTTCGTGTTGTCTCTTGTTTGTCTATGGATTCAGAAATTTTTTAAGAAACTAAGAGGCATGTTTTTTTTTTTAAAAAAAATTAATAATTTAGAAGATAAGAGGGCATGCAGATTTGGTTTTTGCTGTCACATTTTTGAGTTTTTTTTTTTATTAATGTCACGATTTTCGATTCACCTCGTAACATTACCATCACAGATCATCGACATTACATAAAACATCCACCCATACTATATATGTAGCATGGGCAAAACAATACATATGTAAAAAATTCTCTTTTTTTTTAGTAAACAGAGGAAAAAAAATGAGGATTATAATATATAAATGGGATAATATTACTCATGGCCGATGGGAGGGCTTTGATAGATTTTGAATAAAATAAAGCTAAGACCAGTGCATGTTTCTTCATTTCTACGTACTGCATGCAAATTTGTGGTTTTAAATGAAGTGAAGTTTGCGGGATCCTTCAACAAACACTAGATTAGGCTCTCAGAGGGATGACTATATTTTATTTTAAGAGTAATTAAGAAACCACTGCAATTATTGTTTCCCCTATATGAGCATCGATTGATCAACCATTCAACCCTATCAATATGTAGTAATATGGCCACTTGTCTCATTGGCGTCGACTGTAACATATTTTCTTCATCCTTCTTTGGTTTGCAGGGATGACTGCATTAATATTCCACGCATATTGATTAATCGGAGCCCATTGTGTCCTCGATTGGGTCCCTGTGCACGTGGAACTGTTCGAAGATATATATTACCGACACTAAGTAATTAAACCATGGTGAAAAAAAACACCACTCAAAGTTAGATAAGGAGAGCTGCGAGCCAAGTTAACAGAGATCTATTCCTTATAATTAATACATGTCTTTTGCACCCGACACACAGCCATGGGAGTCTCGACTAGTCTCTACAATCATCAAAAGCCGCATCCACATCGAATCTCAGTTGATTTGGCAACGAGCAGACATTTCGAAACACCTCCAACAACCACCAAACCCATGACGGGTTAAGTTCTTTCACTTGTTAAGTCATCTCTTTGCCACACTTTGGAAGCCACAATCAAAGAGATCGGTCATCCTTTGGTAATGACTAATGATGCACATGATTCCAAAATATCCTACTTTTCTTTGTATGCCTGAAAATGGCCAAAATGATAAACAGTGATTTGGGTGGCTATGTTTATCTTCCACCAAGGGCAGACAACTTTTGCCGGAACATGTTTCGAGGCAGCTCTCCATATAAAGATACGAACCTTTAGTGGGCTTCCACCAGAATTGATTAATAGGATGGGCAGATTGGAGCGTACGCGGAGCTAAATAATTAATCTCCTTAAACATGACCTGTTAAAACAGAATATATTCCATTCGAGCTACTCTTTTACACTCTAACCGACCTACAGTTTAAAGGGATATCATGGATTATAGTCTTTCGGCTTCACGTGGATTAAAAATTTGTCCAACCAACTATTATTTCCAAACACCTGTCATCTATATCAAAATAGCCACTTTCATTGTGATAAATAGTATGATTGACAAGCTAATTGCCATGACATTTTGTTTTTGCTCCATTTACATAAATTATCTTTACAACTATGTAATCATCACCTTATTCTACATATCCTATATCTATATTTAAATCCCTCATTAAATATAAAACGCTTATTTAAATAGTTGATGTGATGTACAAGTAGTAACAGCATGTGAACACGTACGTGCATGAGATTACCAGTCCAAATAGAAAATTTTGGAACTCTCTCTAATTCGTGAGAAAACTAAATATCAATGGACCGGAAAAACTGCATGCCAATAAATGAATTTGGCGCCTGCAAAATTGGAAGAAGTTTGAAAAAGTAAACTAAAGTGGGCTGTTTTTATTCATTTCAAGGAACACAAAATCACCTTCTTGATTTAGTTTGACCGCCGCATTATTATTTTGTATTCTTCTGTACTTTTGCAGTTTTAAAATACATTAATGCTACGAGAATATAACATAATCCTCTCGCCATTGTCAAAGAAAGTGAGAAGCTAAGCTAAGAGTATGATGGAAAAAAGTATCATAATGGAAGTTTCAAGTTCCACAAAACACGATCCTCTGGATTCACAGATTTAAATGACGAGGATGATCTGATATATCTTATATCATCCCCACCCTTTTGGTATTTAGATATTCTGATTATTTATACTTCAGAATTCATCACTTGTGTAAATTTTTGTTCGGGGAAGAGTTGAAATATGGCACAGAGGTGTGTTCCGTCGCCGTTTATAACTAAAACATACAGTCTGGTGGATGATCCAAGTAGTAACGATGTCGTTTCGTGGAACGAAGATGGAACAACGTTTGTGGTGTGGAAGACGGCGGAATTCGCAAGGGTTTTGTTGCCTAATTACTTCAAGCACAATAATTTCTCCAGCTTTGTCCGGCAGCTTAATACTTATGTAAGTCTCTACATATATATAATATATCTATACATCTTGTTCTCATTTCACTATTTGTTGATGTATATATTTGCAACGGCAAAAGGTATACTTACTGATTGCATCAAAATATTTTTACATCTGCATATATATATATATATATAATTAAAAGATAAAGCTTGAACTTTTTGAGAGTTTTCATCACATCCATAATTTGTTCGTGCGATATTTATAAGTGATGCCCTAATTAGGTACATGATGCAAGGTTGATATACATTAGTTAACTGATTATACTCAAGGGTTTTGTTTTATACATAAGTACACATGAATGGTCTGGTTAATCTTCTTGTTGATGTTTAATTTTAAGTGTTTACATTTGGAAATCATGGAAATTTATGAGACGATTACTTACTAAATAAGTAAGGAGTTTTGATATATATGCTGAAAACAGTACTGAGAAACAAAAATATCTTATCCCTTTATCAAAACTCAAACCCGAACCGATGACCTTGAGGTTGAAAAATGAGGAGTTGTTTGTCTGCTATGTTGTACGATAAGCACAACATATTTTACATTCAGCACATTAATTTTGTATATGTTTGAAAAAAAAAAACTTTAACATGATTTTGTCTCATTGTTAATTTTTTTTTTTTTAGTGAGTTCTTGGTTCTAGAAGACCATTATTGTCACTTGTACTTTTATACAGAGATTGCAAAGTCTACACATGGCATTATAGATGTCTTTTTGACCACATAATAAAAATATCAAAATTAGTTCTACGTGGCATATAATTTTGAATGAATAGCCATACACGAAAAAAACATTGACTTTAACCATGTTCATTTAACTTGTTAAATGTTAGTAAAACATTGTTTTATTAATGACAATTATGTTTATTTTCGCTTTAAAAAAAAGTTAACTGTATCTCTCAACTGCACAATGCTAGGTATAATTATGTTTCACATAATTAACATGTTCAAATGCATGTGTACATTTGTATTTGCATGCTTATTTCAAAACTCAATAGGACTCAAGTAACTAATTTGAATAAAAAAATATTCTCTAAAAAGACATGAAATTTAATGATACACACACTGCGTATTATTACTTATTAATTAAAAGTAATAGCTTATAAACAAATATATATATTAATGTACAGATTTGATATCCTGCACAACCCACTTCCCACCTCCTTCTCCGATTACTACGTGGCACCATGTATTGGAACAATATTTTAAGTTCAACAAATTTTTATCATTTTTTTTAAATTCGAACCAATCATATGATGCCACGTAATAATCGGAGAAGGCGAAGAAATTGTACGTGCAGCATATCACGAACCTATTAATGTATCCACAAAATGTGAGGCATTCATTATATATGAATATGCGTTAACTTACACCAGCTCGTTATACTCCAGGGTTTCAGGAAGATAGCCCAAAACAAATGGGAATTCTGCAACGACAACTTCAGACGAGGCCAACAAGAGCTACTCACCCAAATCCACCGTCGGAAAATAGCGCCGCCACAACCTCCGCCAGGTAATCCGGCTTCACCAGGTGATGAATTAGGGTCGAGCACGACAGGTTCCCTGGACACCCAGGCGTCACCTCGGATCACCGATTTATCCGACGAGAACGAAAAGCTGAGGAAAGACAATCAGGCGCTGAACTTGGAATTAGTACAGACCAAGAGACAATGCAATGATTTGATTTGTTTTTTGAGTAAAAACATGCAGGTGGATCCGGACCAAATCAATCGTGTTTTGAGTCGGAGCGACTCCGCCCCCATGCCAAGTGTCAAGTGTGTGAGACTATTTGGGGTCATTTTGAAAAAATAGGTTCTGTTGAGGCACAAACGGAAGAATTAGAAAAAGGAAGGACGACAAATGAAGATTTCAGTGTTACTGTTGCCGTCAAATATTAGACAGTCTGAGTTGCATAAAGAAATTCAGAAAATTGCCCAAACAAAAGGTCGGGGATTGTTAAGGGTTTGAATTTAATGTAAAATATTTGATGAAGACTTTTGTATAGTTTTGATTTAATGGCCAACTAGTGTTCAACATTGTTGACTTTAAAAATGTGATAAATTAAAGACTAATTTAAAATCATGGACATACAAACATTTTAAAAGATACAAATAGAATAAAAACAAACGCAAAACACTATTTCCTTCAGATATCAACAGTGCGTATACTATAGAGCACAGATGGAATACGATGTTTAGCACCGTCTATCTACAAGTATTTCTTTACTACAGATTTACATACATGCTTAAGATCTTATATTATAAAGATATATGCTTGCAAAAGTCATTCGAACCATGAAATTCCTTGACCAAAAACGAATCGCTCCATTGGACATGGCACCCATAGATTCTGCAAATTCATGAAAAATGGCATCAGATGAGTTCAAGATAGACAAATTTGCTGGTGATCACACACCAATAATAAAAAATGACAAAACAGAGCAAATTTTACCATAATTTACAAATGTTTGCATGGAAAATGAATAGGTGATCAGGCATAGCAACCACCATAAGACAGAAACCCGAATGGTCGTATTTGGGTCACAATCAGATCAACTCAAAGAATCAACAATCATTTATCATCCAAGGAAAAGGAATAATTTAGAGTTCGTAATGCAATTTACAGCATGTTTTTGCAGTTATTGAGGATCAAGCAAATGATTTTACCAGACTTGTATGGTTTTACAGTTCAGAGTCTTCACAGCTGCATCAGCAAAACAACGAGCTGCCTCTGCTTCAGCCTCAGCCTCCTCAGCTTCCCTGGCTGCCGCCTCAGCTTCGGCAATTGCAACTTCAGCCTCTGCAACTGCTCGTGCAGCGGCCACAGCAGCTTCTTCTGCACTCATGCTCTTCATCTTCTCTAACTCAGCATCTATCTGGGCTTTGGTCAGAATAATCACACCATTTTTCTCTGCTTGTGAAAGAGTATTCTTTGTTCCATTAGCAAAAGTCGAAGGTGTGGCTTTCCCCAGTTCAGAAGATGTTGATTTTGGTGTAATCCTATACTGCTTTTTCACCTGTCAATAGAACACAGTATACTACAACTTGTAATTAAACAATTTTTATGCTGGTTTCATGTTCCGGTAGTACAAAAATATATCATCATGAAATTTTAATGGTCCGGTAAATTTATTTTCCGATAGCCCTTCCATTTTTGCCAACTTGGTGGGTTTTATAGATGAGAGTAAATAAAATTCGGAAAAAGAACTAGCATGAAACCTTTAAATCGTAATTGAAAGCCATGATCTAAAATATGTCGTGCATCATAATTTTACTACCAAAGAATGCAAGTAAGCTTTGATTCGTGCAAAGTAATTTTGTATTTGATAACTTTAGCTAAGTTCCTACACCAAGAATTTTAAAGAAAAGCATTTCCACCCCAAAATAAAACGTTCCACTGATAGAAGGTCATTGCGGATATACACCTTAACTAAATGTCCTTTTTCAGTCAGAAGCTTCAAATTTGCCGGCAGAGTCCTTTCCAAGTCGAAAAGTGCACCATGATGCAACTACGGAATCCAAACAAATAAAGTGAGTATCTGAGAATCATAACGATATCAGATCACAAGGAAAGCCAGAAATGATAACCCCCAGTAATTTCAGTGATTTCCACACCCTCAAGTCAAGTGTTTGGTAACCGCATATTATTACAGTAACTTTATTCTATCATGTTCATCAACAACCACATCGCTATGATAGCATTTCTGTTAAATTGTCACTATTAATTCAAGTTACCTCTATATATCGAGCGATCGCATGCTGACCAGATCCTCGAGGTTCCTTTAACTTTGTTACAGCCTCCAATATAAGATCATTCAGCCTTCATTCATGGGTGCAGTATAAAACACGTGTCACCAAGCAGTACACAGAACATAACATACCGTTTCTAGACAGAAATGTCTACATTGTCATAATAGCTATTAAGAGAAAGATGAATACAGGATAAGCAGCTGATTGGTTAACAGAAGACAACAGATTTCATAACTAAAACTCGAGTACATATGCCCTTCTGATGTTAGATAACTGTAATCTAAAGATCAGAGGTTCATGATTAATTAGTTCAAACATGTTACACTCCCATATATTACAAAAACGGTAGCGTGCAGAGCACTTATAGTCCTGTTTTACTGTGTGCAATCCTGGTTAATTGGTTCTTGCTTGGCATTAGTGCTTTGTTTATATAAAGAGCTGGCATGAGTATTTATAGAACTAAAAAGATTTACACACGTGATCTTTAGGCCCTTGATGGGCTATGCACTTGCACATTTATAATTTCGATGTAGTTCCAGCCTTTGAAGGAAAAATAGAGAAATGAAAGCAACATTAATTGAAAAATTGACACCATAAGATCATTTCTTTCAACCTTGAATCTTGTCTCTCCGAACCAGCATCATAGGAAGTCTCAATAGATTCTGCAACTGGTGTTACATCAACTTCTTCTGAATCCTTCTCAGTGACCATTTCATTGATTGCAGCATCTCCATGCTTGTGGGAAGCCTGACTACTTTTATGTGAAATCCTAACCCTATGCCGCGAACCCATACCATTTGCCATGCAATTTAAGTTTCGCCATTTATCCTGTTTATTGAGATTAAATACTTCAGCTACCCCCAAAAAGATCCACGCATCACATTAATTTCATGCATTAACTAAGATTTGTCGCCAAATCATAATAACAAAATTACTGCAGATAACAACAGTCCTAAAAAGTAATTTAAAAATCTCTACATTTCATACCTTAAGGTCCACGTTTGATCGTGATCTCAGGGCTGCACTGAAATCTTGATCTTTAAGTATAGTACTCCATTTTCCTACTCCATATTTTTTAATCCCAGCTTTAAGAGCAGCTTCTTCTTCTGATGTCCACCTCTGTTTAGGAGCACCCATTACCAGTAGTCAAGACAAGTGATCACCGGAGTTCTGCTCCCTATTGCTACATCAAGCAAAACGTTAAAAGGAAATATTAAGCCATAAGAACTATATGCATAAGAAACAATTACATACCATAACATCAGACACTAAAACATGAGATAGAACTATCTTTCAAACTAAATTGTGTGTATCTTATGTTTGTCAAACCATCTTCCGAAATAAAGAGTCTGTGGTATTGATTAGCAAGATCATCAAACAGCCCATATTTCCAAAGGCGGTAAAACTTGAAAGATCAAGAGCTGAAATTCGGAAAAAATATCTCGGATCCAAATGATTCGATAATCACCTTATAGGGAAATTTTACAACAGATAATCAGCCGTATTTATGACCTCTTGAAGCTTATTAATTGACCATTATATAACAATCTTTACAACACAAATGCAACATGTCAAACCTCAAAAGTTAGCACTACACGCACCAGCCCCAGGTGAAATAAATGACTCAGAAGGAGAAGATAAAACTCTTGTTGCTCAAGTATTCCATTCAAATACTTAGCAGAACAAAAGGATTCCGTAAAACAGCATATTCATAACGTAGATATGTACGACCAAAAACATATCGACCAACAAGGTCTAAATTTAGTCTCTCAAATCAAGAATCAAACAGACAACCTATTCTTAACGAACTGAAACAAGTCAGTTTCTAAATGTACATATTGAAAATTGAAGGCAAATTTTCAAAGCTCTGCTAGTGGATTTACGCGCAGAAGAAGCCACTAATAACACAGTTGTTATTCTTATTGTTCATTATACTCCAAACTTTTATGTTTCTCATCTTCCAAACTTTTATATTTCTCATTTTCCAAATTAGTTGCAAAAATGGTACTTTGAGCATTTCTCATACAAAGGAGCTTTCTGCATCCTTCACAATTCCCACGTCGTTTCCCAGCACAACTGAAATAAAGGAATAAATTTTTTCCCCTAAAAAAACAAAGAAAGAAAGACATAAAGTAAGAAAAGAAACACACAACACACAAAAAAGACTGAAGAATCTCGCATTAACACCAAAAAATTTGATTAATTCCTTTAAACCAAATAAAAAAACCATCGGGAAAATGAAATAGAAAGGAGACATGCGGCGAGTTTCGTTGCGCCAGAGAATTTCGAAAACCATACCTGGACAGAAACGAGGATCGAATGTTGAAAAAGAAAAATAAACAAAGCACTGGTACATTCAATTACGACCTCATGCTTCCGAAAGATTGAAACTTGAGACACGAAACAGAAACGAGAACTGAGCCTGCTCAGTCTAGTGTGTGTGGGTAACTTGTTCTCGAAGAATGACAGCCGATTCTCAATTATGTTGACAATTTATTAAGAATTTACGAATTAATATGAAGGATTTTGTTGGGAAATATAAAGGAAATCCGAAACCGAGGGCCGCCGCTATCGTTAATGTGACTCCTACGTTTTATTTTCAGGAGTCGGGATTTGGAATTAACCGTTTTTTTTTATTACACTTCTTTACCGATGAATAATAATCTTTATGTTTTTTAAGTGAGAAAAATAATAGTGTCCGCCTAGTAAATCATACGATAACTACAGAAATTTCATTCGAAATTTAGTTTGATTTTAAAATAAGAATACGTTAGTATTAGATAAATTATTGATGACCAAAATTTGAAGTAAAATAAATAACCACAACAGAATTACTTAGGAAATTAGGTTTGACTAGTTCATATATACGATCTATATTTTTAAAAAAATCAGTTAAATTATTAAATTGAGTTTCTAGATATTAATTTGAATAATTAAATAAATTTCTATTTTTTTCTAAAAGTAAAGTTAGTTTAATTTTTGATAAAATGTACTGACCAAATAGAGTTATATTATTTTTGTTTGTGTTAGGTAATCGATTTTTGGGGGGGAATAGGATTTAAATTGATTTTCAGTTTTCTAGTTAAATTGATTTTGTCCTATAATATTGTCAACTTCTAAATTTGGTAATATTATTATTGTCCAGAATTAATTATGCCAATATTACATAAATTTCATAAACATCTAATATTGATAATATTATTATTTGTTTTTACTGGTTTTACTGATAATACTGAAATTTTGTCAACATATAATTTTGGTAATATTATTGTTACTATTGGTGTTAATTATATTATTGTTAAATTCTCAACATTACTAGTAATATTACTATTTATAAAATGACATGTATTATTTGTTTATTATCAGTATTAGTATACATCTAAATATAAAATATGATAAAACTTTTATAACGGCGACCCCTCCCCCAATTATTTACAGAGAAACCCCGGCTCTTAGTCTTACTATCTTGGTAGCCCCGAAACACTTAATAACTTCAACTTTCCCCAAAATGTGTTGTATTTTCATTTCCCAAAATACTCTGCTAGAAAAAAGAGCGGAATATATAGAAGAGAACAGAGAGTTGATCCAAGATTTGCATTGCACTGAATCGGGAAAATTGGGATCAAATGGCGAGCTCACTGCAACGGCTGCGGCATTCCTTTTCCATGAATTCATGTCGGCTGGCGATTTCTCCATTTTCGAAGGCTTTCTCCACAGATGATTCGTTGGTTGAAATCAAGCCTGGAGAGATCGGTATCGTCTCGGGTATTCCTAAAGAGCACCTACGCCGTAAGGTACAATCATCATATTCCCTTGCTTTCTTATTTTCATTTGTTTCTTTATGGATTAAAGTTTACATTTTTTCCGAATTTGAATGGTGAATTAATTTGATTACTAGAAGTTGTTAGGTTAATTGATGGACTAGTAAGCTGGGTTTTCAGCATAAGCAGCTTGAAATTTGGCAATCGGTATCATTTAATTATTTGTTTCATCTTGCTCTTGTATTTGTTACAAACATAACAAGAGTAACACGAATATAACTCCTGTAAAAATGGTGTTTCGGTGCTGATTTTCTCGTTCCATTTTGAAATTGAGATGTCGTGGCAATATTTTCCATTACATGTTAAATGCAACTTTTTAGTTTAATAAACGTTTTGATAGGTTCTGATTTTCTCACCTGCTCGGACTGCTACACAACAAGGTTCTGGAAAACTTGGGAGGTGGAAGATTAATTTTTTGTCCACACAGAAGTATGGAATTTTCTTCTATTAATGTTCTGGTTCCCTGTCTTTATTTTTTTTCCCATCTAATTTAGACTTACTGCGTTGTTTTCATCTTGATTCGAGTTAATCCACTCCGATATAAAAAAATTGCTTCTTTTTCATTTCCTTGAAGATAATCAAGCATACATAATGGTTTTATGAATATTCTGTCATATTGAAAATATATAGCTCATTCTTCTTTCTATGACTTGTTTGGCAAAAGAAATGCATGATAGTGGATTCAATTTTCTTTTTCAAAGACTGGCATGTCTCGATTAAACAAATTGAAACTACAATAATTTTGGTGTACTGAGGTTTGTTATAAATAACTTGTGTAATGTAGGTAAATGCCTTGTCTCTTGACTTTGGGACAAAAGTTTGTGCTAAGAAAGAAATCTTGTTGGGATGATAAAAGATTTATTGACCAAAAGTTCGGTACTCATTTTATGTCGTATATCAGTTACGCAGTTCTCTTTTTTTTTTACTCAAAGGGTGAAAGAGAAACAAAATGTTTCTTTTATGATACCTCCCCTTGCTACCCATATTTTGTATTTCCTCTCTCTGTTGCAAAAAGCTGGGTTGAGAGTAAAAGCTATCCACTACCTTTTCTATTTGTCCATGAGTTCATTTTCAGTGGTTGAATCACATGTTTCACTCACTGGTCAACTTTTCCTCATATTTTATGATCACTCGGTAAGATTGTGTTATGTGTCCATTCAGATGGGAAAATCCATTGATGGGTTGGACATCGACAGGGGACCCATACGCGCATGTTGGTGATTCGGCAATGAGTTTTGAGACTCAAGAAGCTGCAAGTGCCTTTGCCGAGAGGCATGGTTGGGAATACACGGTATGACTTCTTTGTTCACGATAAATTGGTAAACTCCGGGAAAACAAAAGAAGAATAGCTAATCGATTTTAACTTACCAATACGAATTGTCTCCCAGGATCTATATTACCTCAATAGTCCTAATATATATACATTATTGGACTGTTAGGATTAATAACAGAGATTTTAGGAGAAGAGAATTATATTGAAGAACTTGGTGAAAACAACGTGATTACAGTAGGAGAAAAGACCCAGGGAACACCCCTGTACCACTAGCCTATGCTAGGAATCAGAAATCACTAACTGAATAACTAACTTGTCCCTCGCTTCTGCTATTTAACTAATTCCTGACGGGCCTTGGGCCTCCTAGAATACACTTTAGATATTATGGGTTTAGGCCTATCCAGTGTGTGTGCATCTATTTCTGTTGTAGAGTCCGTAACAATACTCCCTCCCTTATTTTCAGCCTTGTCCTCAAGGCTGGAATTTGGAAATTGGGCATAAAATTCTTCTGTATCTTCCCATGTGGCTTCTTCCTGTGGCTTATCTTTCCACTGCACAAGCACCTGAGGCACTGATATTCCTGCTTTCTTCTTCTGCCTGTGAGCTAGAACTTTGATAGGCTCATAATTAGAGGTCAAATCCTGCTCCAACTCCTTTGGTAAGACCACTGCTTGAGTCACTGCTCCCCGTGCCTGTTTCAGTTGGGAAGCGTGGAACACCGGGTGAATGCGAGATCCTGGAGGAAGCTGTAACTTATAAGCAACCTTGCCAATCTTTTCAACCACTGGAAATGGGCCGTAGAACCTAGGAGATAATTTCTGGTAAACTCTGGGGCAAACCGAATGCTGTCTGTGTGGTCTCAATTTCAAGAAAACCATGTCCCCAACCTGAAAAGAAACATCCTTACGATGAACATTTGCAAACTTAATCATCCGCTGTTGAGCCCTGTCCAGATCGTATTTAAGCTGCTTGAGAATTTCGTCCCTATCCCTCAGTTCTTTTCCAACTGCTGCCACCTTGGATTCTCCTGGTAGAAAACGTGTGACAGTAGGTGGTTTTCTGCCGTAGACAGCTTCAAAAGGGGACATTCCTGCAGAAGAATGGTGTGATGTGTTGTACCAAAACTCTGCCCAATGTAGCCATGTGCTCCAGTTCTTTGGTTGCTCTGATGTGAAGCATCTGAGGTATGTTTCCACACATCTATTCACCACCTCCATTTGGCCATCAGACTCCGGATGATAAGCGGAGCTCATGGCTAACTTTGTGCCCTGCAACTTGAAAAGTTCCTGCCAAAAGGTACTCATAAAGAGATTCTTCAAGCCAAATGGCATCACGAGAAATTCGTAATGCCCTAAGTGCGTTCTGAATGCTGTCTTGGCCACATCCTCCGGCCGTACCCTGATTTGATGGTATCCAGAGCGTAGGTCCAACTTAGAGAAATAGGCAGACCCGAACAATTCATCTAATAACTCATCCACCACTGGAATAGGGTACTTATCAGAAACTGTGGCGTCGTTCAAAGCTCTGTAGTCCATGCAAAATCTCCAGCTGCCATCTTTCTTTTTAACCAAAATAACAGGGCTAGAGTAAGGGCTATTGCTTGGTTGTATTATCCCCGCCGCTAACATCTCCCCCACTAACTTCTCAATCTCGTTCTTTTGCCTGTGAGCGTACCGATATGGACGCACCTGCACCGGTCCATGCCCTGGCTTAATTGTAATAGCATGATCTTGTTCTCTTTTAGGAGGTAGACCGTGCGGCTCATTAAACACTTCGCTGAATTGTTCCAGAAGTCCTCTTAGTTCCAGTGAGCTTGAATACTTTCCCCCCAGGTTTGCATCAACCCTGCTAACTGCGAATAGCGTCGCATAATATTCTACCTCAGTCAGTTTCAGTATTGATTTGAAAGAAATCAAGCTTCGCTGTAGGCTGGGATCCCCCTGTAATTCAATGTCTCTGTCCCCCTCTCGAAACTTCATGCGCATTTTACCCCAATCTAACATCACCTCCCCCAACGTCCTCAACCAATCCACCCCGAGAATTACATCTACACCCCCGAGATCGAACAAGTGACCAGTGATGGTTAACTTGCAAGCCCCCAAGTCAATCTGCATATCACGGCATAAACCTCTGCCCAACACTTTGGCCCCGTCACCCAAACATACTCCAAATCTGACTGATTCATCCACATTCAACCCCAGGTTCTCGACCAGCGGCCTTGATATAAAATTATGGCTGGCCCCACTATCAATCATAATCACCACCGCTGCCCCCTGGATACTACCTCGCAGCTTCAGAGTCTGTGGTTGACTAACTCCACCAATGGAGAAAAGTGGTAATTCCAGCGTTCCGCAGTCCGTGGTTTCTTCTGGGTATTCTTCTTCTTCCCCTAACGACTCTTCCACGTCGACTGCCTCCTCTGTTTCATCCTCAATCAACGCTACTTGGATGAGCTTGTAGGCGCACTTATGTAGCGGCGAATAGGCCTCCCCACATCGGAAGCAGAGTCCCTTTTCCTTCCGTTTCAGAAACTCCTGCTGTGAGAGAATTCGTCCTTCGCGCCTTACTTCTCCTCGCCGATTGCCTCCCCCAAACGTATTGCCTCCCCCGCTGGTCTTATTATTTTCTGCGAGACCCGTAGTAGGTGGCCTGTACATTGGGCCGCCTCCCTGTTTCTCTTGTTGGGCGGCCCTATTTGTTGATGGGCCGGCCCTCCCCCGGTCGTAGCCCAAAACTTCTGGTCGAGACATTGGCCCCAAGTTATATCGTCCCCGATTGTATCCACCGCCTTCACCCATCGGTGTTCTCAATCGGTAAACACCAGCGTAGCCAAAAAGCTCTTCGTCTATTGCGCGCGCGAGGTCCATCGCCCTCATGATGGTTCGCGGCTCGTGAATCCCTATTTTCTTGCTTATTTCGTAATCTTTGATAAATTTTCTGTAGTAGCCTGAGAGGCCCAGAAACCCGCGAAGGCCCTTGATATTAGAAGGTATTGGCCATTTTTCCACTGCTTCGATCTTCCTTTTATCCACAGCCACTCCCGCAGCCGATATCACATGGCCTAAGTACTCCACCTCCTGTAATCCAAAACAACACTTTTTTTCATTCAACAACAGGTGATTCTCTCGTAGAGTTGCCAACACACACTCGAGGTGAGTTAGGTGCTCTTGCAAGTCCCTGCTATAAATGAGAATATCATCAAAAAACACCAGGACGAACTTTCTGAGATAAGGACGCAGGATTTCATTCATGGTGGCCTGAAATGTGGACGGGGCATTTTTTAAGCCAAATGGCATCACGAGAAATTCGTAATGCCCTAAGTGCGTTCTGAATGCTGTCTTGGCCACATCCTCCGGCCGCACCCTGATTTGATGGTATCCCGAGCGTAGGTCCAACTTAGAGAAATAGGCAGACCCGAACAATTCATCTAATAACTCATCCACCACTGGAATAGGATACTTATCAGAAATTGTGGCGTCGTTCAAAGCTCTGTAGTCCACGCAAAATCTCCAGCTGCCATCTTTCTTTTTAACCAAGATAACAGGGCTAGAGTAAGGGCTATTGCTTGGTTGTATTATCCCCGCCGCTAACATCTCCCCCACTAACTTCTCAATCTCGTTCTTTTGCCTGTGAGCGTACCGATATGGACGCACTTGCACCGGTCCATGCCCTGGCTTGATTATAATAGCATGATCTTGTTCTCGTTTAGGAGGTAGACCGTGCGGCTCATTAAACACTTCGCTGAATTGTTCCATAAGTCCTCTTAGTTCCAGTGAGCTTGAATACTTTCCCCCCAGGTTTGCATCAGCCCTGCTAACTGCGAATAGCGTCGCGTAGTATTCCACCTCAGTCAATTTCAGTATTGATTTGAAAGAAATCAAGTTGCGCTGGAGGCTGGGATCCCCCTGTAATTCAATGTCTCTGTCCCCCTCTCGAAACTTCATGCGCATTTTACCCCAATCTAACATCACCTCCCCCAACGTCCTCAACCAATCCACCCCGAGAATTACATCTACACCCCCGAGATCGAACAAGTGACCAGTGATGGTTAACTTGCAAGCCCCCAAGTCAATCTGCATATCACGGCATAAACCTCTGCCCAACACTTTGGCCCCGTCACCCAAACATACTCCAAATCTGACTGATTCATCCACATTCAACCCCAGGTTCTCGACCAGCGGCCTTGATATAAAATTATGGCTGGCCCCACTATCAATCATAATCACCACCGCTGCCCCCTGGATACTACCTCGCAGCTTCAGAGTCTGTGGTTGACTAACTCCACCAATGGAGAAAAGTGGTAATTCCAGCGTTCCGCAGTCCGTGGTTTCTTCTGGGTATTCTTCTTCTTCCCCTAACGACTCTTCCACGTCGACTGCCTCCTCTGTTTCATCCTCAATCAACGCTACTTGGATGAGCTTGTAGGCGCACTTATGTAGCGGCGAATAGGCCTCCCCACATCGGAAGCAGAGTCCCTTTTCCTTCCGTTTCAGAAACTCCTGCTGTGAGAGAATTCGTCCTTCGCGCTTCACTTCTCCTCACCGATTGCCTCCCCCAAATGTATTGCCTCCCCCGCTGGTCTTATTATTTTCTGCGAGACCCGTAGTAGGTGGCCTGTACATTGGGCCGCCTCCCTGTTTCTCTTGTTGGGCGGCCCTATTTGTTGATGGGCCGGCCCTCCCCCGGTCGTAGCCCAAAACTTCTGGTCGAGACATTGGCCCCAAGTTATATCGTCCCCGATTGTATCCACCGCCTTCACCCATCGGTGTTCTCAATCGGTAAACACCAGCGTAGCCAAAAAGCTCTTCGTCTATTGCGCGCGCGAGGTCCATCGCCCTCATGATGGTTCGCGGCTCGTGAATCCCTATTTTCTTGCTTATTTCCTCCCTGAGTCCACTCAAAAAATAGCCCAGGCACTGGTCTTCTGGCAAATCCCCTATCTGCGACAATAAGACCTCAAACTGTTCTATATAAGCATCCAGTGTTTGCCCCCCTTGTTTCAGTGATGCCAGTAATAGGAATGGGTTAGATTGACGTCTACCTCCATACCTCTTGATGAGCTCCTCGGCGAAACGTCGCCAGCTGATGTCGGGAATTTTGAGGCGTAGCCACTGAAACCAGTGGTAAGTTGGACCATCCATGTGAATATGCGCCAACTTCAACCGATTCTGCATCGGCGTGTCGTAAAGCTCAAAATATTGTTCCGCCTTGCTGAGCCAGCCCCGAGGATCGACTTAGCTCCTCGGCGAAACGACGCCAGCTGATGTCGGGAATTTTGAGGCGTAGCCACTGAAACCAGTGGTAAGTTGGACCATCCATGTGAATATGCGCCAACTTCAACCGATTCTGCATCGGCGTGTCGTGAAGCTCGAAATATTGTTCCGCCTTGCCGAGCCAGCCCCGAGGGTCGACGCCATCGAATCCTGGAATTTCAACCCGCTTCAACGCCTGTCGTAGCTCAGCATCAACTCCCATTCTTGTCTCCTTGTTGGATGCTCGAGTTACCTCTACCTCCTCTGCGAAGACGTGATTAACGTCCTCGCCTCTGGTGTGTCTCCCTCCAGGTATGTCGTACTCCCCTTCTACATTTTCACCCGTCGACCTCTTCGCATTCATCCACTGTTCTATCCTCGATTGAGATTCTGCCATCCCTGCCATGGTTCTGGCCAAATTCCCTATGTGTTCCTGCATATCGCTCACTGTTTTTTCGAGTGCTTCTATTTTTGCTTCCGATCGAGTCGTCGCCATCCTCAGCGTGGTGATCGGATCCGGCAGGTCGGACCAAATGTTAGGATTAATAACAGAGATTTTAGGAGAAGAGAATTATATTGAAGAACTTGGTGAAAACAACGTGATTACAGTAGGAGAAAAGACCCAGGGAACACCCCTGTACCACTAGCCTATGCTAGGAATCAGAAATCACTAACTGAATAACTAACTTGTCCCTCGCTTCTGCTATTTAACTAATTCCTGACGGGCCTTGGGCCTCCTAGAATACACTTTAGATATTATGGGTTTAGGCCTATCCAGTGTGTGTGCATCTATTTCTGTTGTAGAGTCCGTAACATGGACCTTTTGAATACGAGTCAAGAAGATCTTATGAAAATTGAGCATTTTCACCTAGAAGATGTAAAACAAATATTGGGCATTTTAGAAAAAACGTTTGGCCTTCCATTTACCGAAAAAGAGGTTTTGTCTTACCCTTGAATACAAAACTTTCTTGAATTTCTAGCTCTTTTGCTCTCCTCCCTTTTTCCCTGTGGTGACTACAACTTGCAAATGCTCTTGTCATTCTGTTGATCCTGAATTGCATTATCTAAGGAAGAAAATTATTTTCAACTCGTTACTATTTTGCAATTTTGCCATGGATTGAGTGTGGAAAATCGGAGATAAAAATTCCTATGACAATGGGATTGGTAACCTCTGAAGCACTGGTCATCACTTGCTTTTGCTGGAACCAAGGAAATTTAATTAAATGATTATTAGAAAACTACCATGATTGTCTGTGTTTTATTTGACTTGGCTTGAGATGGGTTAGTGTGGATGCCTTGTTCGATTCAATTTGGTGATACTGGAATTTTTTGAACCTATGTCTGTCCAATACTGTTCCACATGTTCGAAATCCTTTTATTAAAAAATAAAGGAAATTTGGAGTTGCACTTGTTACGGTTGGAACAGAAGGCAAGCAGGTCATGATAAGGCGGTGTAATTTTCTAGCTGATTTAAATGGATGGTTCTAGCCTTTTTTATTAGTCTCATCTGTCTTTTTTAAAGCTTGTGGTTTGTTTTTTAACTTGCTTTTGATTGAAAAACGATCCCTTTCTCTCTGCAACTTTTGACTTGCAGGTTAAGAAGCGGCATGTACCATTATTGAAGGTTTGGGATTCTTGTTTCGAATTTGTTGTTGTGGTCATAGCTTGTGGCTTGAATGAAAAAGCAAGCTCGACTTATCTCTGTTTTACCATTGAAAATCTGGTTGCAGGTGAAAACTTATGCTGACAATTTCAAATGGAAGGGCCCTCCAAAGACAGACGTGGACTAAATTAATTTTCTCTTATCATCATCTTCTGTGCTTTCTTGGGTGACCAAAATCTTGCACAGCGTTTTACTGTTTCCTGTTCTATATGCACAATGGATTATCTTCTAGGGACAATGTATTCCTAACTCGGGATTTCCGCAATTTGTTGGTGAATAAACTTGTGTGCATCATGATTTCACTTACATGTGTACTCTGTTGTGGATGCTCAGTGTGCTGGCATTTGTCATTAATTTTTATGCATCATGTTCGCACCAAACTCATGACTTTTGGAATTCAAGATTCATTCTGTTTGTAGGAAATCCCTGGACAAGGCGTCAAGGCCGATATATTACTTGAATGACATAAAAGCAGCTGATGCTCATTTCTATAAATGGATGAATTTGTTCTTTTATTTTTTTAAAAAGAATATCAAGGTTACATGATTTATTCGATGAAGTTTTAAAATGGATGAAATGTATACATAAAGATTTTTGTAGTGTGAAAAAAATTATATTTATATGGAAAATCTTCATAGCAACTCTTGGTAACTATAGTCACATTTTCTTAATGTACAATGATCAATCAACATTCAATGATAACATTTTCTATGGGTTGGCCGAATGGTTTATATTAGTTAACAAGACATCAGCTTGTGCATGTACAATGATCGATCAACATTCAATGATAACAATTTCTATGGGATGGCATCAATCAACATTCAATGATAACATTTTCTATGGGATGGCCGAATGGTTTATATTAGTTAACAAGACATCAGCTTGTGCATGTACAATGATCAATCAACATTCAATGATAACATTTTCTATGGGATGGCCGAATGGTTTATACTTTATATTAGTTAACAAGACATCAGCTTGTGCATGCGCGAAGGAAAAGTGAAAAAAGTAAGCAGCTAAAGAAATCGCAAATTATGCTCTCGTTGAGAGTCGAACTCAAGACCTCCCGCTTACTAAACGGGTGCTCTAACCAACTGAGCTACGAGAGCTGGTGCTACACGTTAGGTTTATTTTTATTCAGATTCCTAAGCATTCAACGGATTCATGTTCTAACTTGATTGTGCATAATCCTGGTGACAGTGGCAACTTTTGCTTCTTTTCCTAAAAATCATTTTTTTAATTATAAATTTTCAAAATCGAAATGTAATCTCTAGAGACAAAATTTCTTTTTTATATTGTTTTCAAATTTTTGGAGGTAGAAATCAATGGTTCATGTTTTTGTTGGGTCGCATGGACATGACATAGGATGGTAATATGGATTATTTAGAACCCTTGCCGTGAAAAAGAATCATTACTTGAGGTTTACTTTCCTGTCCCCACCCAAAGAAAAACTGAAGTTATTTTCCCAAAGAAATTTATGATTGAAGAAACATAATTCAAACTAAGATGAAAAGTTTGGGGTTGAGTTGAATTTTACTTTAGGATGTCTGAAGTCAAACCATAATCAGACCATGCGAATCTCTCAGTTAAAACACCTCAAAACCGAACTCATAAATAAAGAAAATCGAACCATTTTGCATCACACTTTCTTAGCCTTCCTCCTTTGCTTGATCTTGTTCTTCTTTGTGCAAACTGCTGCCTCTCCTAAAACAATGCAATCAGTCCTATTTCCTAAATCGAAAGCGGGGGGATGGAAAACAACATGAAAGAAATTCACCTGGATTACTGGTAATAGTATTTGATCCCGAGGCAGTATTTTGTCGAATACTTTGGAGTGTTTTTCCCACGCCAACAGCGCCACCATCATTTCCGTCATCCGCTGCGTCTCGTAGCAGTGGTCCAATGATCTCCCTTCTTCGTGAAGCTGCTTCCTTGAATTTCCTCTTACGAAGCCTTTTCCTCTGCGACCTAGTCAGCTTTTCAGAGCCACCACCCGTTTCACCACTGTTTTCATCACTGCTCGATGAAGATGAGTTCCTATTATTATCCTCCAGCTCTCCTGCGTCTACCAAAAGAAATAAAGATTGATAATTTCGTCCGGTAATAACCACGTACGTGTTCTCGGTAATTTTGACAAACACCTGGAAGGCAGTACGACGTAGCGGTTGAATTCTCTGCATCATCCTCTGCCTGTGAAACTATGATCAGAATCCATGGAGTCAAAAACGAAAGTGAAAGATAGGGAAGAAGGGTTCACTTGAGGAGGAGGGGATAGTGGGGGAGGATAAAGCAATTTGAGAATGGCTTCATGGAACTTCTGTTGCTTTTCCTCTTGCTTCATTTTTTGTTCCAGATGCAGGTGTGGTGATTTCCACAAGATAATGCGTTTTCGAAAATATGGATCTTAGTTCCCAAGTCGAAGAAACTAGAACCGAAAAACAAGAATTTAGAGATGTTGAAGAAAATCAAGGATATGAGCCGCAATCTAATTAAGGGATTGTGAATTAGAATAATTTTAAGGACAGTATTGATCAAAATTCAACAGATTATTTTCAACTAAGCAAAAGTGCATCCTTTTCTTTTCTTTTCTTTTTCTTTGCCTTCATGCACATTCTTAAACAGATCCATAAAATATAACATAAAAAAACATCAGAGTAGGCAGAAAATTTTCATTTTGTATACTTCGTTAAAATTATTTTAGATTTGTCTACAGAGCACTATTTTTATTTGATGGGGACGGGATTTTCTGAACCCTGTATTTCATGTCGCTGGCCGACAGATCCTGGACTTAATTGAAATATATTTACAAATTTTTTGTGCAAATCCATTTTTAAGATATAAGAAGTATTCATCTCCATTATCGAGTAACAGACCCGACTGTTGTCTTGCATGGAGCTCTCCCTATTTTTTTCTTTTTTTGTGAAACTACATCATCTAGCTCTTTGGAACTATATATGTTTATGTGATGTTTTTTATGTGATGGTTGAATAGCAAATATTCGAGAACTCCACATTTCTTCCCTTTATTTGTGTGCATGCCGCAAAACTTAACTCGTCTACAGCCATTTGAAGGTGCCAAGTTGTGTAGACAGATGAAAACAGGACATTCCTACGAGTTTTTTAAGATTTTATAGGTCTGAAATTGTTGGAGAGACGCTCCAGCTGCGCCCACAGAAGGCTCCCGAACGAAAGCCTTGGACCCTCTTCGATCCCACTGCTACTGCTACTACTTCCTTTTGCTCTCGAAAAACTCGCCTCCGGAGATGCACCCGAAGAAGACTTGTTATCCACAATGACCGTACCTCCTATTTCTTGTCTCACAATCTCGAGCGTTCGAGGACTCACATCGTCATCGGATACATCTTTCACATAAAATGTACCGAATGCCTTTTCACCACGAGTCCCAATCTCAGCCCTCGTTATGGATAAACCGTTCTCTCTGAAAATTCGCGTGACATCGGATAATAACCCTGTCCTGTTTTTGGTACAGATTTCTAGCCTTAATCCCTGAGAAGTATACAAGTAGATATAATGTTTGGAATCCTTCATTCTCTTTTCTAAAACGAGGATAAAAACCACTACTTACATGAGATGCTCTTCTCTCCGTTGCAGCAACCAAATACCGGATGACTTTGCGCTTCTCACCTTCAGACTCCAGAATGCCTCCATTCTTGTGCCGTAGATAATACTCCTGCGGCCATTTTCAAGATATATACATAGAATATACAGTTAAGGGAAATGCTCAACAAAGTATATGTAGCCAAGAAAACTTCGCCACGAAAATTTACCTGGATAGCAATTGATCCTTCGGAGCTGATTGCAGCGTGAGAAACAACATACTGCAGGTCCATTAAAGCACACAATGTATCGAACAACAACTTCGGCCTGTCTCTACTCCTCACCGAAACTAAGGAGTACCCCATGTTTTTACAGTTCTCAATCTGAACATGTGTACGGTTGCATCTAGTACCCTGCCCTTTTCGCCACATTTCGTACCCATAAATGTCATCATTAGTGCCACCACAACAGGAACATGATTCCTCGCAATCACCCTCAGCAGCCATTATCTGATGGAGGCGCCTCTCCCTGTGTGTCTGGCGGGCTGCCGGGGGAGACAACCTCAGGCTTCGAGGCTCGTCCTTGTAGTGGTGAGCTTCCACCACATTTTCGAGTTGAGCCTGGATATGGGCCAGTCGACAAGGGTCGGTAATTTTCCCATGAACTGAGATATCATCCACGTTGATGATGCACGCCACTCGTCTATTGTGCGTCCAAGCCACGGCATCAGAAATGTGGCATCCCAGCGCAGCTAAGACGGCTGACATCTCAGACATCAAACCTGGCCTATCTATTCCTGTCATCTCAAGTACCATTCTTCCTGCCAGCCCTTCTTGGTTGGCTTCTTCTTGCCCAGCGATGTGTTTAACTCCCTTGGAAGCCCTCCTACTTGTGCATATGCCCTATAAAAGTTGATTCGTCTTTTCGCTATCATCTTACCTTAAAACAAGCACAAAATAGAATGATGCATATCTTTAATAACAAAACACTACCTCTTGGATGTAACATAGGAGGCTTTGTTCGGTAACTTTGTTCCCTTGCTGATCAGTGACATGGAAGACTGGAAAATCATAACCAAAACAACCCAGAGTGAGTACAAACACAACGCACCAAAATTGTCCTCAGTCTAATGATAAAACTCAACAGAGTATATTTACGCACCATCCATTAACCAACCACCATCAGAGGAAATATAAGATTTTGAAATGATGAGGTCGAGATCTGTAAGAACTTGGACCATCTCCATCAACATCCCCTGCTTGTTAGCACTGTCGACCTGCAATCCAAAATCAAGTTGGCAATTATTTGGAGTCATACATGCAGTAGTGCTCCATCAAACTTATGGAGGTAATCCAATTTTTTGCAAGTCAAGCGACAGTCGATAACACAACGTCCCGCATTGATCGAGTTTGTACAACACGTAATAAAAATTCAATTTGTGTAGCTCACGGGATATTAACACGGAACTGAGTATTGGAGATTTTCAGGCATCGAAATGACAGACCATAAATAAAAATGACTCAAATATCCGCATACACATAATCTGATGCTAAGAAACAATCCTATTTACCGACCTTTATAAGCGTGCAATCGGGAAACGTGTCGTTGTCGATACAAACCCTGAAAAACCAAAGTGGAATCATCACATGAATCTCAAGCATCTAGGTTGAGTTAAAAAATATATATAAAAGAATCGGCGAACCTTGGGGGATTGATTCTTTCAATGAGCGATTCGAATTCCGGGTCAATGTATGGCTTATAAGTGATATCCATTTCTCCTGGAGCTGGATTCTTTGAATTTGAACTGCAGCTATGAATTGCTAGAAATGTACGTCTTCTCTCCTGATTTTCAACTTAATTTATTTTCAAGGAAACTCATCTGCTATCTCCACCATGAATTTATTTTCTATCTCTTGCACGAGTTGGAGAAAACCAACTCTGATTCTTGGAGAATCTGTCGAGAATTAGGAATGTTTCAAGAATGACCGAACCAACAGGACAAATAGATGATGTTTATTCATTAATTAATCATGCATGCACCTTGGAAGAGAGAGATGTAGTTGCCGCTTACGAAGATTTCTTGGGGAGTAAAAGAGAAACACGTAGTATATCACAACATTGACTGCATATGCGCATGTATAGGTTTGGGTGTGGGTGGGGGGAGTTGTTTGATCGGAAGAGGCCCATTAATTTGCAGAATGTTTTGCTTAATTAATCCAAAGCTTGGCAGTCAACATGCCACGTGGCGACGTGGCGAATGGGTTTCCAAAAGGCAATGTGCGGCGCCTCCGGCTCTCGCCGGCCGACACGTCGTCAATTCATGTGGTGATTAGCAAGCACGTGGTGAAAACTAATGGTCCTCCACTGTCAAAGGCAAAGGCATTGAGGAGTTAGTGTTATTGGGTCGTCGCTCTACTATTCAGGCAATTTCGATATACGGTAAGTTATGACAAGTATGAATACATATTTTTTCCAATCATATTTAATATTAGTATGAATCAATCTTGGGAAATTTGATTACCCACGAACATTTGTCCGAACCCAATTCAAAAGAATCGCTTACAAGTTTAATTTTTAAAACTAGGGGGAGGCAGCTGGTGGTATATTTAATGTTAGTGAAAAATAAAGAACGTCAATAAGCTCGTTGTATCTGAGAGAGATTGCTAGCAAAATTAATAGACTATTGATTTAATATATCATGAGAATCAACATTTGGCTGGGCTTCTGCAGTGTATATGTTACACTTGGTCGATGTCGACGTTTCGAGAGTAATGGGCACATGGTACTCAGGACAGCCCCATTCCAAGCTACACGTCGTGAAGATACATCGAACTCATCAAAATACGTGGCAAATGAAGCCTAAGTGGGTACAAAGTTTGATATAATGTTACTGGAGTTTATAGACCAAAAAACAACATAGTGCAATCTTCTTACAAATGAGCCTATGAAACCCAACTACATAGACTAGATTATATCTAATTCATCTGCAACATCTGAGAGAGGAGATATGAATTTCCGCTGAACAAATTTGTTGAGAGACACTAACATAACAACGATTTTTTAGATTGCAACTTAGAAATTTTGTATAAAGAACATAACAGAGATTATGGAAAATGTATTCATTTTTATCCAAACTCTTCCGAAAGAACACGTCACGTACTGAACAAAGTGATTATTCGAAACTGTTAGTCGAATTTCTGTCGGTCCTATAAGTTAAAAATTAGACCTGCTAGAGTAGATTGATCTGGAAAAGAATAGAAACAGTTCACTGTTTTACTTGTCTGATCAATTGATAGAAGTAGAGAAAACAACGCTTGGAGTAACAGGTCCAGAAAGTAACAAATAATATTGCAGATATCAAGATATGGTTTAATAGAATGAAAAGTAGCAACAAATAAATTATACAATCACTTGGGTAGCTCAAATGATTTAGAGGTGAATGATCCCCATCCTTAACCATTCACATCCATCAGTATGCCCACTAGGTTGATTCACAGAGATATTACCTGGGCTGTGCCTGCTTCCTCACTCCTGTCTAAAAAGGTGGACTGATCATGAAAGCTGTGGGAGAAGATCTCAATCTAGGACCGCTGTCCAAATGTTTCTGGTAACGAAAAGTTATCGAGAGTTTCTGACCTCCTAGTGGTGCTGGTCAAGGCCTCTCCTAAAGGTCCACCTATCGAATTTCCCCAAGAAATAGGTGACCATGATGAGTGCTTCTGAATTGGTTCACCAAGATCGAGGTTACTCGTGCCTAAGCTCATTTGGATTGGATTATGTTCCCAAGGTAGCCGTGGGGAAGACATGATGGACTTCTCTTGTTTTGGAGAACTGGGGGATGATGAAAAATCTGGAAGTGCCATGGGGATAGACATTGAAAATGGGGTCCAATCGTAATTCAGTTTTTCAGGCCAGGAATCATAGGCGCGATTTGAGTGATCCTTCGGCCAAACATTGATGAAATCGTTGATGGAGTTCTGTTCTTTTCCTTCTTGTTCATGGAACCCTGACAAGGATTCAGGATTACTTGATTTAGTCAACGAGACTCTAACTAGGGAATCTGAGGTAACAAGTCCAAACTCCGTCTCAGAGGTTTTTTCAAATGGTACACCTTCCTCTTGTACTGACGATGCCACATCTTTAAACTTCAGAACATTAATACAAGGTATCAAGGACAGGTCTTGCATTTCTTGTGATCTGGTAATTGAATTTCAAGTTAAACAACTTCTGAAACAGACAATAAACACAAATGATTTAAGAACACTGAGATCTGCAGATAACACACCTCTTGGCAAAATTGTCAGCAGAAGAAATACCATTATTGGCCTGCAAGTAATTGAACTGGCTCTGCACGGCACCAAGGCTGCTGCATCTGGATATCACCGATGCTGATGAGGAAGAAGTAACCGGTGCCAGTTTTGAAGTGGTTGATCCTGAAACAGCATGGCCAGTCTGGCCTTCCACAGGCTTTCTTGAACGTTGGCGGCCTCTGTTGATATGCCTTTCACAGTATTTCTGATCCGGAACAGCATCTCTCGAGCACCGCCACTTTTTCCCATCGGTTCTCCTACACCTCCCTGGTTCGGGATCATTCCCAACAGAGAGACCGAGATGGAATGGACCCAATCCCACTGAATGCACCAAGAGAGGGAACAAAAAGAACCTGTCAGATTCATCGTGAATGTGCAATTTAACATACAAGTATGTCAACAGATATATTATTTTCAGTTCAAAAACATTGGCAAACCCATGAGAATCCAGATGGTTGATATTTCCGATTGATACTACATTTTGCAAAAGACCAGCATAGTACCATACATAGATTGTGAATAATAGCAATCTGGCTCTTCAGAATTTGACATATAAGAATTATAACCAACTCCCTTCGTATTTAAACTATAACATTTATCCCATTTTCCAGGCCTAGGCTTCGGAACCCTGAGTTCTAACAATCTTTGGCTACATAAAATCTACTCCCATTGGCAGAGACACGTGAACTGCAAAAGATATATCTCTCCTTACACACAGTTGCATATCTTTTTACTCAATAAATTGGAAAAACCAACTTACAACAAGCGACCACTAACGAGTATTTCATCTATAATAGATCAACTGACATCAGTTCAGAAGCCGACAAAGAAAGACAAGTTCACATTATTTTAGTATCAGACAAATAAGACATTATTTGAATATCAGGCAAATAAGATTTCCGGTCGTAGGAGACTTAGAGAACACTGGCATGACTTTGTTTTTGAAATTTACATGCAAAGATAATTTTTTTTTTATCAACTGCTTTTCTTGGCCTATGATAACTCTGCTCCTGGTAATCCAGATTGAGCCAGATATCAAAAGGAGATGAAGCTTACAATAGGTAGAGTCATAAGATCCATGTAGTCCCAAAGGGTATGGGGATCTCTTGAGTGGCACTAGTAAATTCGAAGGAACAGGGACATTTGCCACGATGTGCTTATAGATCAACGCTTGATGTTGCAGCTCCAGCCATTGAGAAGGAGTAACCGACCATTTTAGCCTAGAAGAAGGCCCGCCCCTGCAGCAAATGAAGCAAGTTAAAGTTCAGTTCGTATATTGAGATGAATCAAATTTCCTACGCAAATTTTCAAATAGATTAAAGTTTTCTTGTCAAAAAGATGATTTATTCCTAAATATGCTCTTTTGGCAGCCCGTGATTGGGTTGATGCTCTAGATTAGATGCTTTTTTTGCCCAGTCGTTAGCTAATTACCGTATGTCTGTGTGGCTAAAAGATTAAGAACTGAAAGAAACTTCTTTTCCAGAAACATATAAAGAAAAAAAGAAAAAATTCACAAAAGATCCATATTTTCTGCAAATCAGACACAAGAAAAATCAGTATCGTGTGGGGAAAGCTCCGGGATGGGAAAAAGAAGCAAGACGACCGAGTAAAGCAAAAGAAAATGTATTTTAATGGATACGTACGTACAGAAGAACATGCATACATTTAAATACATACACGCACCCCCTGTTATTCTTTGTTTTTCATCCTCGCAAATTGAAGATGCTATTTTTCTGCTGTAACCACTGCTACTCATCCCCCAACTGCATGGCGTCTCGGAACAAGAAAAAGAAAGCATTTTTCTCCCAGCATTTGATCTTCCAATAGCGACAAAAGGTAAACCAACTTCACCGTGCTTGGGCATTTTGGGTGATATCCAGAGGCTATTCTCAGCAAGAATGGATATTTCTTGCTTCAGATTTGCGGATCCACGACCCTTATCATTTCTGGGTTCGGTAACACCCGACCCGCCTGGATTAGAAGAGGATTGCCGCTAGCTCACCACTAACGAATCCATTTGTTGAGAGAAAAAACCCCCCACAGAAGGCCATGAGTTCATTTGAAGCAGCTCAATTGACTCGATGAATATCTAAAAACGGAAATGGGGTACAGCTAAAGGAAGTCTTACACGTTACAAAAATAATTGCTGTTGGATATTTGTATATGAAGCAAGGTTGATTCTTTTAAAAGAAAAGGGGGAAACTCTGTGTGCCCGCCTTGCTTGAGTGTGTGAGAGAGAGGACGGACGAGTTGTTCGACAAAAGGTCCTTTCTCATCTCCGACGTACTTGTGTTAAAACCTGAAACATTGACGATGGTGATTTTTTTTAAGCAAATATAAATTAGAATTTTTAAAGATCTGTAATAGATTTTTATATACTAGTTTATTTACCATTTTTATAGATACTTCTAAATTTTCATAAAACCCATTAGATTTTACATATGAATATTTTTAAAAAAATTATTATCAAAAAAATTAAATTAATTTTTTCAATTATATCACTATATAGGATATTTATATTCGTGTTCTAGATATGTTTTATATTTTATACATTTATATGTTGTTATATGTAATAATTTTATTTCCTTGTAATATTTAAATATATCATGAATTATATATTTACATGATAATTTACAAAAATTATATGTCAATCATATAAAAAATTAAAAGAACAATTTTAGTTAATAAAATAATTTTTTTTAAAACAAATAAGTTATTATGTCTTTTATAACTAATAAAATTTAAGAGTTAATTTTATATCATTGGAATTTCATTAAAAATATTATATTTTAGACCTAGCAGAATTTCAAAATTCAATATGCAAAATAAATATAACGATAGCGTTCTAAAAAATATCAATCATACACCAAATATTAAATATTATTTTCTTAAAGTAAAATTTAGTAAGCATTTTTACTATTTTTACTCAATAAAATGAAATATTTCATCTTGTAATAATTAATAAAAACTCGGTTATTTCATAATTTTTGAAAAAGATATATACTTGGGTGACGATGAAAATAACATATTAAATAATTCATATCTAGAAATATGATTAATTTGTATTGAAAAAGAGGAGGACACATGTAAATCTAAACGTAAGAGATTATAAAAAGGAGAGAAAACAAATTATAGTTCTATTCAAATATCTATGTATTAACGAAAGAAAAAACTTGACCAGTTTACTTTATGAATTAAAACTTGTTACATTAAATGACTTTTATGGATTTATTAAAATTTCATTGAAAATTAAATATTTATAGTTTTTTTTAGAGAATTTTAAAAAATCAATATTGACCACCATAATATTTCTTTATTTAAAGTAGAAATTGATGCCTATAAATTTCTAAAGTTAAAAAACGTATTTTAATTTAATTAATTCATTTTTATTGAATACAATGCAGGAAACCATATGAAATATATTAAAAAAATATTAATAAGGATAAGTTAAATTTTGTGTTTTGTTATTTAAATATCGCTTTTAGCAATTTGGTGAAAGAAAGCATTAGTAGTGTTCCAGACGAAAATTAAAGCAGCGTTTCTAAAATTTTTTAGAAAATCTATACCGACAGCTTAGAAAATATCTATACGAAACATTGAGTTGTCAAGGTCAAACATATTTTTAAATATTGTACTATACAAACAGTGTAAAAACCCTCGTCCTAATGTAATAAAATATCTGAAAAACCTTTTTTATAGGTAACTCATATTTTAAAAATCTATTATTCAGGCAAAAAAAACCAAATAATCCCAGTTAGAATACGAAAAAAAATGGTTTTCTAAAATGCCCTTCTCAAATTACGAAAGCATATGATTTGTAAGCAGAAATAAAGAATCCTATTTAATTTATGTAAATATAATATAAATGTTAACTCTACATTCGAAAGATTAAATGTATGTAACACATGCTAAGAAGTGCTGCCACTTTATATATGATTATAAAAAAAAAAAATTCATAGCACATCACATGGCTTGTGACTTATGAGGATCGGTGGTACTCAAACTTGAGACGAAAATCCCTATTGGTTCAAAACGACCATATTAATAAAGTTTTACGTATCCAAACATCTTGCTATGTGTGGGAAGAAAAATCAAAGGGTGGTTAATCTAGTTTAAAAGATTAGGTCCAGAATCAGTAGATAACTTGATATCACTAATGAGAGTACCATGGTGCTTGATATCTAGTTGCAACATTAGTATATATACACTAAAAAAATCTTCGACTATAACTTTTACAAATTTATACTCAACAGTAAGGATATTTTATATAGATAGAAGCTTGAATTTTTTTGATTTTTTGTGGCACCAATTATTATTTCAGAAGATGTCTCCATTTTGGGGTTACAATATCCAAAATCATATCAACTTAGGTTGTGTTCCATCTAATCAATCCAGCCAAAAATTAAATGCACGTTGAACTGTGTATACGGGCAATTTGACCTATCTTGAAAATAGTTGGGACATAGATCCACCCACTCCAACGGACCGGTTTGGTTCTGGTCCTACTAGTTCATTTACTCCGGCTTCGGGTTCTATGGTGTTCATAATTTCCTTTTCACTTTGTTTAATTTCCATTTAAGAATGTTGTCTCATGTGGCAAACAGTACACTTATCCTGGTTCCCAGGTGACTTTGTGTCACTCTTTTAACAAATACTTATATGATGCTGTGCAAAGCTCGGAATATTTAAAAAATAAATTTGGGATTGGATTAAGGTTAAACAGGATATTTCTAACTGTCTTTTCCCAGATACATTATTGTTTATTTATCTTCTTGGAAGTGCTGGCTGCTGGGGAAAGGTCTTCAGGCGGGTGGGGGTGGGGGGTGGGGGATAAACTAACATTTACAATGGGCTGAATGATCCTGAATGTGCCTCTATATTCTCACCTAATTATACTACTGGCGGTCCAATCACTGGGGCTTGGGCTGGGGCTGAGGAATCTGTATCCTGTGGTTATTAGCATCAGGCCCACCCAATACAATGGGGGTGAATCACCTGTGCAGCATAAATTTATTCAAACATGGAAAATTAATTACATTTTATCTGTAAAACAAAAAAATTTGACCTTTTCATTTCATTTCTGCAGTAGAGGGTAATGGGCTTGGCATTTGCGCTTTAATGTTGAGGACAATGAGGAGATTAGGCTCCACAGTTGCTATACAAAATTTATCTTTCAATAAACAAACTTCATTTGACACTCCAACTGCATCTGATCCGAATCTAACTATGTTAACTGCCATAAGAAAAAATATACAATATGTAATTTATGATGTCAAAAATACTATATTTACTCGTGAATTCTTACTTATTATGATATGATTTCAATTTCAAAACGATAAAATTGTAAGTCTATTTTAAAACAGGCGTGGAACATATTCCTATACAAGGAAGCTTGTCGAAGTATAATCCGCCAGGACAGCTTCCGATGACGAGTGTAGTAATTTCTCCACGACTGCTGGCCTCCTCTGCAGCCACATACAACTTTTGCCCGTCAATCCATATTGGATCATCACTGTTTTCTTCTAATTTTCCTGCAATTTCATCTAAGCCCATCTCCAAAGCTCGCCGCTTTTCAGTAAACACCCGTTCTGGAAAGCCACTCATGGCTTCTTCTTCCGCCTCCTCATCCGCCGTCGTGTCAAATGACATCATAGATGTGCTCGGGGAAGTCGAGATATATACGGCCTCCGGAGAACCCGTCAAATTCAAGGACCTCTGGGATCAACAGGAGGTGCTGTTAACCGTATAGTTGTTTGATCCTTGTTGAAGTTTCTGGGATTTTTGTTTGATTTTTTTGGTGGTTTTGCGTTGCTTGATTTCTGGAGAGAGTTGTAGTATTTTAAGCCACTTAAGTTGTCCAGTGGCAGTACCAACAAGTACTAAACATTTTCTTATCAAATATGTTGGGCGAAATTTTTGAGTGAGAATAATCGGAAGTTTCGATCATTGAAAATTGTCGATTGTACATGTCTTCGTTTCTCGACTGTTGAACAAAAAGCTATCTAAACCAATTTTTGAAATATATCTGGTATTTGGACACCCGGGCTCAAACTTGCCCTGTTACTACGTTAGAAGTCGTTTATCCTAGAATTAGAAACTAGAAATAATTCCCTTTGTGTTCCAGTAGTTGGGCTGGTTAATTCTTTTCCGGGCTTTATTGACCAATACTTGATCAAATACGTGGATATCTTGGAGCTACACCTACAAAGCTTGAAATTTTGGTAGAAATGGTTTCTAACAAATAACTTCGTATATTCAAGTTCTGTATTATTATAAATTTGACCCCTCTCAGCCTTTTGGAGCACATGGACTATGGATTTGGTCTTCTTCTGTTAGCTCATTCTAATGTTTGCAATGGTGAACCTCGTTCCTGTAGTTTCATATCTTGCTAAATCTATACTGAGAATAAGTAATTGAAAATCTCTGATATCACGATTGGTGTTTTGGGTGTCTGAGTTTATATGGTCTTTTATATCTGTTATTTGTATGCAGAGTCTAAATTTTTTAGACTTATTATGTGATGAAAATCTAGGTTGCCGACCTTTACTCCAACAGTCCGAGTTTTCAAATTCTACATATTTTATCATATTTGGGAATCTGAGAGTAATCATCCATTTCCAGGGAATTGCCGTTGTCGCTCTTTTGAGGCATTTTGGATGTGTTTGTTGGTAAATACTAAAGAACTACATGTTCCACGAAATTCGCTTTTTCCAAATAACTGTGGGGATTCCAAGTTGGACTCATAGATGCGCTTCTTTTTCTTGCATGTTGTAGCTGGGAACTTGCCTCAGCACTCAAAGAATCAAAAGAGCGGTTCGACTCGGCTGGTGTGAAATTAATTGCTGTTGGTGTCGGGACTCCTGACAAAGCTCGCCTTCTTGCTGAAAGGGTGAATTATTTCGCTGCTTCTGTTTTGCATAAGAATCTGTTGCGCTACATATATGAGCAAGCACACGTTTATTACCATTGTAATCTGATGAGTATGCAAACACGTGCAGTTACCGTTCCCAATGGATATCCTCTACGCTGATCCTGAGCGTAAGGTGGGACATCTATTGCTTAAATTTGAATTCGTCCTTCCAAGTGGTCTGTTCTAATTTTTTTTCCATCTAACTCAGGCTTATGATGTCTTGGGATTGTATTACGGCCTTGGTCGTACATTTTTCAACCCAGCTAGTGTATGTATTGCCACTAGACCTTTCCTACTCCTCCGTTTTCCAGTTTTTCTGGACTCAAGTTTTTAGACTGCATTTGCTTTAAACAGGCGAAGGTGTTTTCAAGAATTGAGGAACTGAAAAAAGCTATGAAGAATTACTCGATTAAGGCCACCCCAGATGACAGAAGCAGCGTCCTGCAACAGGTATCATTTGGTTGTCTACTTTTTCGTACTAAATGGTTGTCCGAGGATTAGATCCATTATATGATTCGTTCGATGGTTAGGGAGGAATGCTGGTGTTTAAAGGAAAACGATTGGTTTACGCGAGGAAGGATGAAGGAACAGGTGACCATGCTTCTTTGGATCTTGTCTTTGATATATGCACTGCAGCCTGAATTCTTGATCCCATCTAGCTGCAACAGTAACATGTTTATAGTATCCATCGAGCTTCAAATATAGATCTACTTGAACAGATGGAAAAATTAGATTTAAAATTTGGTACATTAATAGCCTTGTACCGTGCTATATTTTGCTCACAATAGTCACATTTATATAAATTACTAAAGTTAATTGTGACACCCATACCCAACGGGGCCACGAGAATTGGGGTAAACAAAATTTTCAAATAAAAGAAGGACTAAAAGAAGATTTGTTATAAGCTGCATCTCTTATAACTCAGAGGAAACGAAACTCAAGACCAATTCGAAATTCAGCAGGTACTCAAATACGCGCGCTACTGCTAAAAACTTTGGGGAAACAGGGTATTTCATATAACTTTGCAATTGCGGTTTACAACAGCTATTATTTGAGATAAATATACAACCATTGCTACTGATTTAATACAGCACAACCTAATCAAAACAATACAACTATGACACGGAAAACGTAGGCCTTGGATAAACACAACGTCACCCAACTGCTGATTCAAGTTCCACCTGCTGTTCCTCCATCAGCTGTCGTACCTGCACCATTTTAAAAGCTAGTGAGCCTAAAGGCTCAGCAAGTAAAATCTGAGTAGTAACAATTTCATAAAACGCAGGCAGACATCTGTACAATGCATATGTTAAGGAACTTCAATATACAGTATCATTTTCAGAAACATTTCAATGGCAGAAACAGGGGAAGATAGCCCAGTTTCTCATTTCTTTCAATTCCATTTTCAGTTGATCATGGCATATAAGTTCTATTTGGTCCGTGTTGCACTTTGATCAAAATGACTCCCGATATCAGTTTAGCATATAGCTCATATGAAAGGGCAATTGACATCTTGACAACTGCTCACCCTTCTCCTTGGTGACCTTAACTATCTATGTCATAATCTAAAACATCTTTTCGTTCCTTAACAATCTTTCTTTAAACATTTCTGTAAAACATCGGGTTCCATCTTTTAAAACATTTGCTTCCCATTTTAAAACTTTACTGAGTATTGAATTCGACTTTGGAAACATATCGTTAAACTGGAACTGATTGAGAGAAAAACCAGTCGAAATGAATAGTACCAGTCGCAAGACTAATACCTGCTGAAATGAAATGAAATACATCTGCTGGTAAACAGTACCAGTCGCAAGAATAAATATAAAATGAAACGATGTCGTTGGGGTGATCAGCAGACGAATACAAAACTACCTGCTGATTTTTGTATAAAGTGAAACGGTGTCGTTATAGTGATCAGCAGACGAAATACAAAACTACCTGCTGATCTTTGTATAACTAAATGGAACGACGTCGTTAGCACATCAATCAGTCGCAAGGAAAAGTGCTAACACGATTATAAAATGAATAGTACCAGTCACAAGACTAGTACCAGCTGGAATAAACAGTACTTGAAATTAAAGCAACTGCTGAAATTAATATCACAATGCAGCTGCTGATTCCTAATCAAAGGAAAGCAACTGCATATACTAATAAAGAAAGACGCATCTGCTGATGAACAGTGCATCTGCTGAATTTTATGAAAAACGCTTGTAACATCAAAACAACGATCGCGCTACCAGCCGTTGCCTATTAAACCAGACTTTATACTGATCTAACTAGCACTGCTGATTACACAAATCATCAAATCCTGATATTACAACAGAGAGGAAAACATTCATAAACATTATATCAATACAGCTGCTGAATCTTAACAAGTAGAAACAGCTGCTGGGACATAACTCGACGTTTGTAATATCAGAACAACAACAATGTCATCAGCTGCTGCCTATCAAACCATACCAATGATTCAACCAGCAGCTACCGATTTCACAGTTATCAAATTCTAATATCACTGCTATTTCGAGAAGAACATTCATAACATTTCTGGAAATTGAATTCGAACCCTCAGTATATTTAAAACATCATAAATTTATG
>KV012487.1:0-38126 GCA_001598015.1 Dorcoceras hygrometricum | reverse complement strand
AAGATCAGCTTTTACGTGCCTTGTTTTGAAGTTTTGCAACCACAGCTAATTCCTGCAGAATCCTCCCTTTTGAGCAACACACAAATTCTTTTGGAAATTTCTTTGAAGAACACTTTTAAAACTTTTCTTTGCAAATGATACAAATCTTACTTTAGAAACAAGTATTTATATGAAAGGGATTAGTGGCAAGCTACTTGTGAAATCAAGCATGACACACTCCTAAAAGTTAGTAAAATTCCCTCCATATTATTTTAATTTGTAAAACACCAAACCCTTTTCAAAAGAAATCATTTTACCTCCTTAAAACATTTTACAATCAATTTCAAACCAACTTGTGCATTGCTCTTTGGAGTTACCTGCTGGTACCAGCCGCAGCGCACCATTACCTGCTGATATCAACAATTCAGCAGATACATAATATTTAAAATTGCCAATTGACCCATATGATTAATAGAATGCATAAATGTGGTCCTATGGATTTTGGGACGTTACATTAATCATACCAAACACTATATATAATTAAAATACAATAAGTCAAGAACAACACAACATTTGATCAATCGCTTGGAATATATTATTTTGTAACATTTGACGTTCTACTTGATCATGAAAGAAACCTCAAACGACCTAAAAATCAGAAATCATAATCTAACTTTACATGTAAGATCACGAATTTTAAAAATAAGTAATTTACCACATACGGCAATTCCATCTGAACTATTAAACAAAAATCATAAAACCTCATTTTGATCACCTCAAATATTTTGTTAGAAGGTTTTAAATTTAGTAAGAAATACTTTATTCATCTCCAGAGATTTGTTTTTACAAATAATATATAAATTTAAGCAAAATTTTCTTTTGATGCGTTACTATTATTTTCTTTCTATATTCCACCATAGTAGTTTTAAAAAAAAAAAAATACTCAACTACTCAAGTGTATATATATCAATATAAATTTCTAAAACTAAATTTTCCTACTACACTGCGTTGGGCTTGACTATTCTGGCCCAAATTTAACATTAAACTCGCCAACCCAACCCATGTCAATTAACCCGGAAACTCAACCCTACTCCCGTTGGCGCCTTTTTCATCGTCGTCCGTCACCTCATCAATGGCCAAGCGGAGACGAAACGACAACTCAGAGCAAGCTGATATACAAGAAAATGCGGATGATAAAGAATACCATGAAGAAATAGAAGAAGAGCTGAGCTTCGAAGAGCTAGGCCTGGATAGTCGCCTAACCCGAGCTCTATCAAAAAAATCGATCGAGAATCCCACTCCTATCCAGCGCGTCGCCATCCCACTTATCCTCGTACGCTAGGATTTTTCGACCTTATATACGATTCAAACTCGGCAAAGATTTCGGCTTTAGATAATTCGTGGTGAATTTTAGTTTAATTTGCTTTTATTCGACGCCGTGTATGCAGGAAGGGAAAGATGTGGTGGCCCGTGCAAAAACCGGCTCTGGGAAAACCTTTGCTTATTTGCTTCCGCTGCTTCAGAAGCTTTTCACGGATTCTCCCTCAAAAGTTAATCTTGCCCCGGTCGCTATTATTCTCGTCCCAACCCGCGAATTGTGCCAACAAGTATATTTTGTTCGAGTCTTGATTCATTGTTGGAATTTTTGGGCTTCTGGGCTATAAATTTAATCTCTCGTGCTCTTTGTTTTTCTCAGGTGTACTCTGAACTGGTATCTTTCATTGAATTATGCAGAGTGCAGTTAAAAGTCGTTCAATTGTCCAGCAATATGTCTGCTAGTGAAACGGTTGGTTTTTTTTGTTTATCTCACGAAATCAGTTTAGGGTATTTGCTCTTGAAATCAGGATAGCTGTTTATACTATTTTAGAGGTTTATGAAGTAATCTGACACTTTGCTGTAGAAAACGGCTTTGACAGGGCTTCCTGATATTCTTTTGTCGACTCCTGCATGCGTGAAAAATTGCTTGCTGAATGGGACACTTAAAGCTACGGATCTCCGAGAATCACTTTCAATGCTCATCCTCGATGAGGTCTGTCTTTTCTTTTTTATCCTGCTTCTACTAATCATACTACAAAGACTTTGTTGAACGTCTAGCCCTTACAGACACAGTCAATTACAGTCAGCTCTGGAAAAATCTGATACTTGGTAATTTAAAGTATAATTTTTACATTACCACACTGCCTGGGCTCATGTGAACTGTGAAGATAGTTAATTATGCATATGGAGAATCTGCGCTTATGTGAACTGTGAAGATAGTTATTTATGCATATCGAGACAACAGTTTTAGTAGTCTAGACTGAAAATTTAATTTATTTATCCATGATATATTTTCATCTCGTCTAGATTCTTTAAAATGAATTTATTATGTAAATGGTCCTGTATAAACAAAATATGACAATTTCGTGAGTTGTAATTCTGCAAATGATTACAAAACTGCTTTGATATGTGATAAAGAAGTTGCCTAGTCATTTTACATGAGTAGTATTCTTCGGTTGTGTTTGATTGGACATTAGGATATGGTTTGTTAAATTAATCATATCCTATCCTATGTTCGGGTGGTCGTATTATTTATCCCACAATAATCAATCATCGATTGTTATCACATAACAATCACATCATTTATTTAAAATTACAACATTTACCTTCACAACTCTTTTATTTAAACTAATAAACTAATTATCAAAAAGGACAGAATCAAACCAAACTTACTATTATTTGTTAGATATTACTGCATATTACATATGTTCATGTTTTGAAGTTTTTTTTTATTTTGTTATGCACATTGTACAAAAATATATAATTAAGTCATGTATACACCATACACAAGTCTAATGAATCAATTTAATTGTTGCCTAGTGTTATGTGCTTTCATTTTGCTTATCAGGCAGATCTTCTATTGTCATACGGGTACGAGGATGATCTGAAAGCACTTACAGCTCATGTTCCCAAACGTTGCCAATGCCTTCTCATGTCTGCCACTTCAAGGTTTGTACCTGAATTTTGTGTGCTGTCTAGGTTACTATATACATTTTAAATTGTCTTGAAGTTGTTAACACAGACATTTTAGCATTGAATAACTGGAATTTATGTATACTAAAATTTTTCTTCCTTGAAAAGGCCATACCGTGCTGGGTTATCTTATCCTCCCATTAAGGAAACTAATGTGCCTGGCAATAGGGTGGTGCCTTGGTATATGCTTAGACAAAGTGCTTACGGTTTAAAATTTATTATTAAATTTATTTCGAGTGTCTTCTGCGAGACTCCTCTATCTAGATCTGATGGGCAGTTCTAGATTTTTATGTAATTTTTCCCTTCTATAACAAACCTTTCTCCTTCTCTTACAGTTTAATTTGGTAAAGTTGTTTGAAATTAATCGTTTTTATTGATAGATACTCTCTGTTTTCACAAACTAAGTAAGAAGATATGACTCTTTTTTTGCATAAATATTTGCAGTGATGACGTTGAAAAGTTAAAAAAGCTTATCCTACACAATCCTTACATCTTAACTCTGCCTGAAGTTGGGAACGTAAAGGATGATATCATCCCCAAAAATGTTCAGCAATTCTATGTAAGCAATTGTCAAATACTCACCAAGTGTTAATTATGAATTTTCTAGTCTAAATGAATGTATTTTTTTGTTTCCAAGGTAAACAACGCCTCACGGCCCTCACCGTGTTTATACTGTTGAGTTTTCCTCGCATTTACCCGGGATGTTTTTACTTCTCAGATTTCGTGCAGTACTAGTGATAAACTTGTGCATATTCTTGCACTCTTGAAGTTGGAGCTGGTTCAAAAGAAAGTGCTGATTTTTACCAATTCAATCGACATGAGTTTTAGATTGAAGCTGTTCTTTGAACAGGTAAATTTTTTCACCTTGTGTTTGCTTTGGTCATTTGATATCTTGCATTATCATGAAGTAATGTTTTAATCAGTTGGGACTTGTTATGAAGGCCTACATTTTGTTGATTTGTTTTCAGCCTATAATCTGCTGCCATATATTGGTAAAATTTACGGAAACTGGTAAAATGCTAAAAAAAACTGTTGTTGGTTATGTTGATATTTTTCGTTGCCGAGTCTTTTTAAGTTAGACATGCATTTTGACTATTCCGATGGAGAAGTGTTGGTCGCTGATGTTTAATATCAGATCAAACCACGGTGTAACTTTGTTGTTAAAGTTTGATGACTGGTTTATGAACTATGAAGACAATTATGATTTAAATCTTGCAGTTTGGGATCAAATCTGCAGTGTTGAATGCTGAACTGCCTCAGAACTCTCGTCTACATATCCTTGAGGTATCTACTTAGGTTTTACAATTTGTGGATTTTCACCAAATCATAGCTTTTATTTACGTATCTAATTGTTTGCCCCTGAACTTTTCTATGATGTTTGTGGCATGACCGTTGTAATTTTTCCCAGGAATTCAATGCTGGTCTATTTGATTACCTGATCGCAACTGACGACTGTCAAAGTTCTGTAGAACAGCTACATAACGACAAGAAAAATCTAGGAGGGAAAAAACCTAGAAAACATTCCAAGAGAAAGTTAGACGCAGAATTCAGTGTAGTGAGAGGAGTAGACTTCAAAAATGTGCACACGGTGAGCTGATGTGCTTTAACATCTGTTGATATATTTGTGTGCTCTGACGTCTTATTCACCTAGGCTTGATAACTTTACACTGATTTTTGGCGTGGTGAATCAATTCTTGATATATTATCTGGTGCACTGAGTATATGGTTGGTATTTCCTGATAGGTTGTTAACTTTGAGATGCCACAGAATGCCGCTGGTTATGTGCATCGGATTGGACGAACTGGGAGAGCATATAATGCTGGTGCATCTGTCTCTCTTGTAAAATTCTTCGAACTTGAACCCCACTATTGAGACTGATACTTATGAGTCTTTAGTTGGGATTGCGTTTATTATGGATGTAACATGTTTTACATTTCTTAAAGTTAGATCCATACTCTTCATGGCTAGTGCACTTATTGGAATCTTGTCCTGGGAATAGGTCTCGCCAGAGGAAATGGAAATTTTTGAAGAGATCAAATCCATCATAGGTGAAAAGGAAATTGAAGATTCCAAGTTCATTGCTCCTTTCCCTTTGCTTACCGTGAATGCAGTGGAGTCCTTGAGATATAGAGCTGAGGTAAATCTGTAGTTGCCTTTTACCTACAAGAAAAACTTGAGTGCGAATTTATTGTAAGTTTCCGATGGGTTATTTGAATGGGGGACTATTGGACTAACTTGTTTCTTTCTTGGAACAGGTTTTCTCATCTTTGTAGTATTATTTTTAGTAAGGAACCATACATTTTGAACTCTTAAAATCTGCTTTAGAAAATACTGCGAACAACAATCTAGTGTCTACGCGAGAAGGAAATAAGACTTGTATTTGAAAGCGACTATTATCTGTATGGCTATTATTTCTTTTTTATTGAATTTGACAAGGTTGTAACGTTGACTGTTAAAGGATGTTGCAAGGAGTATAACAAAAGTTGCAGTGAGGGAATCACGTGCACAGGATCTAAGAAATGAGATTCTCAATTCTGAAAAGTGGGTTTGTTTTCGTAATTTCGTTCTGCTTGAGCTGCGTTCCAGTTGTCATTTTTTATCCAACATTGCTGATAACCCATTGGTTGATTATTTCCAACATTTTTCAGGTTGAAGGCCCATTTTCAAGATAACCCGAGGGACTTAGGTAATTGATTAATCTTGGCTACATATCGATAATTTGTATCACGCTACGCAAATTCGATCTTCAGTTTTTTCACTGGTTATATTTGAGCAGATCTCTTAAAACACGACAAACTTCTGAGCAAGAAAATGCCAGCTCCCCACCTACGCAACGTCCCGGAGTACCTATTGGATCCGACAACCCAAGAAGCCAGCAAAATTGTAAAGCTTGCTAGGGCTGCCATGGGAAACGCAAAATCTACTCACCGAAAAGGGTTCAAAGGGAAATTCAAAAGAAGCAGGGATCCTCTGAAAACATTCTCTGCTGAGGTAATTACCAACACCTGTTGATACCTATTCTCTTTTCTTCAGCCACTTAGCTGCACCTGATCTTTTGTAACAAATCTAATCTCGATTCAGGTACCAAAACGAGCCCATAAAACTGGGACGAACAGGAAAAGAAAAGATGGGAATGGAAACTGACCCTTGAACAATGTCCGATCCTCAACCAAACTTATACAGAGTCGTGAACTATATATCAACAGTCATCAATTTTGTGGTATCTATGATGGATTCTTTTTTCCCTTGTCGGTACAGTGTACGGTGTCTTGCGGGGCCCATCCAATTTAGTTCCATTATTGTACCCATGTTTACTCAATAATTTCCTCTTAGTAAATTGCATCTCCTTGTTATTTTTGCCAATTTAAAAAAAAATCACTTGGTCATTTTAATATTCTCGCAGAGGGAGTAGATTACCTTTTTTGTCATGTAATTAAAAGCATTTATTAGATCACGTTTTAATACAAGCTAGAATGCAGTTTAGGCAACAGTAATTAAATATGATCAAATCCCAGCGTGACATTCTGGTGGGGGGACCGGGTAACGAGCCTTGTCGGTGCAGTAATCGTAGATCATATGATTCATTCGCACCCATCGGTATCGCCTGGCTGCCTCGGGGCTTAGTTCTTTGTATGCCGCACCCTCCCACCAATTGTTAGGGTTGGAGGCACAATACGCTGGCCCTGGAACCCGACACCCTTCGATGTCGAAATCTGTATAATATGCATTAAATGGGGCCTTGCTCCAATCTATCTTCTCAAGTCCGCCCCTGGTTGCCCAGTCGTCAGCTTCCCATAGAGTGGAGTAAATTCTCATGGGCTGGAACTTGGGATATGGAACTCCCCTTGCCTCGTTGTTTTTGAAAACCCTTATTGGTACTCCATCCACTGAAAACCTACAAAATTAAATCACATTTATTTTAATTTTAGTATTCACGTGAATTACCCACAAATTAATGCCCATGTATTCATATACATATTACATCAGCAGAGCTACTATATATCATATACATAGCATGTGATGTGAGAATCAATTATCATGACACCGCAGATTGAATTAATGCATCATTAATCATTCAACTTACACAATACGTTCATGATTCCATTGCATCACATATTCATGAAAACCGGTCGAAGGATCAAACCAAAGGTTGACTCTTTGTTCCCTATCACCTTTTCCATTAGCGTACACGTTGGTTTGAACAGTGTAGGGCTGCCCACTTCGATTGCCCAGGAACTCAAAATCCAGCTCGTCTCGTTTCCCAAATATTTCAGAGATCATCTGTATATATATACTCACAAATAATTATATTATCCGAGGAGAAGCAAACCGTACTATATATATAATAATGCCTTCAATTGAAGTCACGTACGTAAAAAGCAGCGACTGTTCCAGCAGAATCGCCGGGTACGAGCTTAATCTTCATGCTAACACGTCCGAACAGATACTGATACTTGGAAGCAAACCCACATCCTATAATGCAGATATTTTCATTCTAATCAATGCATATGAACAAGAATTCTGAATGATAATGTGGGACCACTAGTTTAATATCAATCGAGGTTCGTCCCTCAAAAAATTTATTCATTTGATTTTGTTTTACAGGAGATATATTTGTCATTCAGAAAAACCAAAACAGATACTTATCAAACAAAACCTTGTACACAGTAAAGATTTTATCCACCAAGTGAAACTAGACATTAATGTGAATACATTCTGATTTCAAGCGTAAGCTAGTAACGAGGATAGGAAACCTGAGTTTTGATCAAGAACAAGCTGAACTGTCCTCCCTCCATCAATCTGGCGAATGTGAGATTCCGACCAACTAACCCAAAAATCCTCCTGAAACGTGGCTGGTCGACCCTTGACCACACCACACGAAACTAAAGCCAGGGCCAAGCATAACACTAACCTTATTGTGACCATATTTTAGCAAACAACGCAATGCATATATTCAATAGAATGAGGAAAACAATCTCTTGTTATACCCGTTTGGGATACTAATTATGATGAAAGGAAACATACAATGTGGGGTTTATTTATACGGAAAAAAAGAGAAAGGGATTGCTGCATTGAATCCAAGGAAAGGGCATCACAGATTACATACAGCTAATAAGAAGCCGTCACTGGACCCGCGGTGCATTCCCTCTCTACCCAACCCCATTATTGAAAAACAGTATATATTATATATTATATTATGCATCTAGTTGTGGTGCTCCCGCCAATTATTTAACCTGTCTGGTTTTTGTTTTCTTGCTAAATCTTTTGATACAGATGACAGCAGGCCTGACCAGGCCAGAGTGGTGTTATCCTTGCAAATTGGTCGTTTTTGTATGTGTTAAAGCACTGCCGACAGCGAGTGAGGGGGTTAATTAATTAAGTTAACTTCATCTACTAATTACTAATTCTTATGTAAAGATGCTATCTTAGCTAAGTATAGCAGAAGATGGAGAGTAGAGGATATCTTACCCGTAGAAAGTATTCATAGACGAGGTTTTGATAATACTAATAAAATATGTACATATAAATATGATTATTTCCATCAGTCTTGTAATTTATCCATATATTTATCTTAATTGTTGCTGAAATACTCTCTATATACACATTGTCTTGTTGCTGCGCCTATAAAAGCGAAAAACTGTTGGTATAGTGAAGCCAGAGATTTAATGAATATCTGGCAACACATGATGATATCGATCTGTATTTATAGCCACATTTGTAAATGAATCTTATCCATATTTCATGCACAGACCACATCAGCCACGCGAGTCGCGACTAGCCAAATATATATCAGTGGTTCCCATATCAAAATTGGAGGGGTAAATGCCTACAAAAAATATATGAAACCTGGAGGGGTCAAATTTAAATTGTTTATGCCTATATTATCAGAAAACTGCAATTTTAGTTATGCTTTTATTCGTTACTTATTTTTCCTTTGGAATTAGTTTTTTTTTTGCATGACATTAGTGTAACGGTTATATAGACATCAGTTATAGTCGTTTCATCGAGCATACAAGAATTCAGGCTTGGCAGGACACCCGAACCGATAGATCGACATCCAAAAGCTGTCAAAATTTTGAAATATAACATCTTAAATCACATCAGTGTGCATTAACTGAAGCATTTAATAGATCAAAACTTATACAAAATCATTTAACAAGGAAACGGAATTTTATTTGTCTCGAATTTGATAAAATATGGTTTGATGATGATTTGGGTAGCGAGAAATCAATTTTTCTTCCAAAAATATGAGACTCCTGGACCTTGCTCTCAAATCACTAGCCACCATCACATTTTTTTCTGAAATTGTTTATCGTGAATGAGGCTTAGGTTAGGGTTTTCTTTTATTTATAAGAAGCACCGACTTATCCCTCAAAATATACAAATTCTATTTTATTTTATGCAAGTTTAAAGTTGTAAAAGGAATTCCTATTGTGAGAAAAGAATATTAAAAGTGTGACTTAGAAATAAAGGTGCTGCTAAATTTACTTATACCTTTATTAATTAGCCTTTAGCAACTCATATACGAGTCCAAAGAAAACAAATATTTTGTTTATTTGCCAAGGTCTAATGCCAAAATTTTCCAATAATTTTTCTCATAAAAATATAAATAAAATCCTAAATTTTTATATAGTTTAATTTGACCAACCAAAAACCGTTTCTATCCGCTGAAATAATTAAGTATGATCTAAGTGACAAATTCGGATTTTGGCCTTTACAAAATCCATGCATTGCTATGTCGCAGTGTAATTAAGATAATATTTTCTTTCAAAAAAAAAAACAAGATTATTATCTATGATGTGGGGAATGCCTCGACTCGACTACGGACATGTTACATTCTGATATATAGTTTACGATTTCAAACTCGAAGGAATATAGTCATCCCGTGAGTCCTGATTTAACATCTAAATTTACCATTTCATTTTTTTATTTTCATCGTTAAATTTCATGTGGCATTGAATTGGTGCTTTCTGCATGTCATCCCTCCATTATTTTCAAATGGATTTGATTGAAGAGATGTATATGTCCAAAATGGCAGACTTCATAATGTGTAGGCGGAACTATAGCTCATTCGAACAAGAGATAATTGAGTTAAAATCGCTGTGTCCAATGTTTTATTAAGATTCTATCTATATGATTTTTTTTTCTACACTCCCTGACGAACCCATTTTAGTTTTTTTAACTCCCCAGCATTGCTCGCTTTACCCAATACCCTTATCTAGTTAAATTGTTTTAAATATTCACTTATATCAAATGATAAATATTCCACTAATCATTGACCATTTGTATACACGAATCACATGATTCATTTATATTATAAAGTTGTTTTTCCATTGAAAACACACTATGATAATTTTTATATTTTATCATGAAAGAAACATATTATCTACTAACCATATAACGAATGCTAGGATCGGTTTAGTATTTAGAGATGAGTGAATAAACACTTGAAATATTTTCGAAGAGTTAAAGCTCAGCTAACACCTTGAGCTCCTTTGATATTTTTTCAAACTATATAAATGTGGACAGCTTGATAACTCAGTGAATATTAAACAACATAAAATAAACAGGATAATCAACGAGATTTGTTATTGAAAGTTCGAAATATAAACTTATATGTGTCCTCTTCTTTTGTTCCAAAAGGCTTCCACCTAGAAGAATTTGATTAGCACAAGTGTTTTCTCAAATGCACTTTAGCTCAGTTTACTCTGTCTAAGCTGAAACTCGTAAACTTAATATGAACAAAACATTTCACTCAGTTATAACACTTTATTCAAACTAACTCATCTAGTTTTGAACTATGCCAACTAACCCGAATGTCTTTAACCCTGCATATCTGTTCTACTTAGCTTAACAACATCACATGATTTCTTAGCTTAACATGCATCCGTTAAATCATGAAATACATTACACAAAGTTAATAATCACCAAAACATATGTAAAGCAACACAGATAGATAACTAAGCTAACTATTGAGTACCTAAGCAAATCTAATCCAGACCTGGCCTGCAATTTTTTAATAAAAAGTTTCTAAATCTATGATTTGTAACTCTATAGTCCTAATTAAATTTGATCAAGGCTCCAAATTCAAGTCTTAATTATAACAATCATTCTCCTAAATAGAAAAAAGGCTCTTAATACAGTATAATAAAACTAGTTTGTTTAACATTAATTTGTCGAATGTTGTGGAAATGAAGAAGCCACATGATGACCCTTATTAATTGTTGCGAGAATATGAGGTGTTTAGCTTGTTAACACACGTTTTACAGGTGTATATATGGATTGGCCTACATAATGGCCTGGGTCCTATTTGTTAGCAAGGATTTTTTTCCCCTTCTCTCCCTCACATTATAAGAGTAGGTAGTTAGATTAATGAGCGTGATTATGTTTATTTCAGCATAAAAGAACACACTTGTTTATATTATAATTAGTTAATTTAAATGTTAAATGTGGAGATATAGTCATCTTAGCCCCTTAAAATACTCGCAATGCGTGTCCAAAAAAAAAAAATTGATAATTTTTTTTACCTGGTTCATGCACCACCAATTTCATTCACCGAATAGAATGTTTGTTGATTATATAGATAAGCAAGAATATAAGTTTAATTTTTATCCATTATTCTGGATTTAAATATTTTCCATGAAATCATTTATATATGAAGTGAGTCAAACAAGTAGAATCGTTTGACCCAATATCTCGAACAATCTTTGGGCTGAACGTGACGCAGAAGTTCTCCTAATATGGGCTTCTGTAAATCTTAATTGATCCAGTTATATTATAGGATTATGGTTTCAAACCCAGTTATATTAGCCCCGGTATTCTGTACTTTTCTAGGTGGTGAGGTTATTAACTGAGTCCAAACTTATAGCCCGTCCCAAATATTGGAAGGCCGTTCATTGATGGCCCATAAATCCATTTATGGGCCGTTAGGAGATCTAATTTTGAAGACCGCTGATAACATATACATATATTTTATTTTCATAGTTTTTACGTTTATTTGATGAATTGTCATCTATTTATGGAACGATAATGAAAAAATCATTGATTTTGAATCTGACCCAAATGAAATGTTGGAGAAAGACGGAGTCACATGAAAAGATAGATACTTAAGCAAAAGAAAAAAACATAATAGTGATAGTAAAAACTTAATGATATAACTCTTACGAAATACTTACTTAATTATATTTTTAATCATTAATTCAATTTGTAAAAAAAAATTCATTATCATGATTTCTTTGGCACATGCTAACCTACGATATTACCAAACATTTGCAAAACACCTAAATTTTGTAGAAGAACGTAAAATTTCTACATTTTTAATTGAGTAAATATGTTTTAATTGGATCTTACTCCGTTAGATATGAGAATTTATATGACATCCTTTCCTTCTTGTCGCCTCCTTCCTCTTAACTACTTCACCGTTATAAATCTTATTCGCAGAATAAATGAAATTCCATTCGTCTGTTCTTTTACTGTGTTTCTTCATTCTAACTCAGTTCATTCAGCCCTTGGATTCCATGTTCTAAATCACCGTGGAAACCGCAACTTTAACATAACAGCGTGGAGATATTACGACTTGCTAGCTGTGTAGCTATATATGTCTCCAAATTTAATGCGCAGTTAGACAGAGCAAGCCTTGTTTTTTATTAAATTTGAAGCTATGGGCTATAAATTCCGCCATCTTTTGGCCATGTCTTTTCTCATTCTCCTGATTCCAAGCTTGGAAGGTATGTATCTATCTCAGTCTACATGCGTGTTTCTATTTGATCTGTTTTTAAGAAGATGACTTCAAAAAATTCGTTAATTGTTACACTTATTCCACATTCTTGTACGGGATCACTTCTCTAGTGGTAGGTAACGATGTTTTCAATATTCCAGGCCGAATTCTGTCATCAAATGTTGACAGCAAGAAGGTAAAAATGATTTTTTTTTTCTCGACTAAATTCTTAGCCTGTACGAATGGATGCTTTGAAAATGATGTGATCTTGTCTGCTGGTTTAGATTCCAAACGAAGACAAGTTAAGTGCCCTTAGACCGCAGATCGGATCGAGGCCGCCACGATGCGAGGGGAGATGCAGCTCTTGTGTTCACTGTGTAGCCATTCAAGTGCCTTCGAATCCCCAGTCGATCAACAACTCCCTTTCAGCCGCTACAGATGACTTCCATTCTAACTACAAGCCAATGAGCTGGAAATGTAAATGTGGGAACCTCATTTTTAACCCATAAATCATCAATGGACCCAAAGAGGAGAGCCTCATTGCTCAGATAAAAATATTTTATATGCAGATCTTCAATTACCCGTGTCGTGCGTCCCTAAATTCTTGGATCCTTCGTTGCATAAAAGCATATTTATGGCATGTAAAATTATTTTCTTAATTTCTGATTATATATGAAATATATTGGCATCAATGTACATTAAAGCAATCATATGCATACAGCTCTGAGTCATTGGCTTTCGTTAATTTATAGCAGAGATTCTGATTTGTACATATGCCAGCAGTATTCACAGTAAATGAAGGTCACCTGAAAAACAAAAATTCAGTGTTATGGAACTCTATATTTTCTGTATCATTTCTTTAGACTAGAAGTACTTTGGTATGCATACTCATCCTGGATTTCTAAACAGTATACTCGCTAGGGATGACAGATGCAAATTGATCGTGAGAACAATCGAGTGTGAGCCCAATAATATCATGTTTGGCTAGATATAATATATGAATCAAATAAAATAGCTTGAAGATGAACTTTCAATCAAGGAAAACTCGATATTGAAACAACTCCTTTTGTCTGTGTATGATTTGAATGATTAGAAACTTAAACTCGAGTTAAATATAATTCTGTTGACGTGATAATATCAATGGATTTTAATAGGTCCCTATTCCATCAGCTTCGGGGGTAGGGAGGCCCTATAACATGCCGGGAGGAACAGTAGCTCACTAGTCTTGTTTTGTATGCATTAAATTATCTTACAGATTAACAAATGTTGCAGTGGTAGTAACTTACGTACTGATCTAAGATTTTTTTTAACTGTGAAAAGCAGCGTCTTTCTGTCCTCTAACCCTGCAAAATATTTGCCGATCTGGACACGCTAACTCATTGTTTTTTTGGGTAAACATTACAGGAGGCGCAGCCACTCTTCGTCTTAACTACGATTCTTACCTTAAATTCATAGGTAATCAGCAGCTTTTCTTCTCTTTTTTTTGCTTCGATTGCAAGAAATCTTAGTGGATCTTGCTTTCATTCATACGGACAGAAAAGAGTACCCGGCTGTCATCTTAACGAAGTTGTGTCTTATCAGGAATTTTTGCGATGTACTTAAATACAGTCGGAACCATCGCCAAGTTTCCAAATCTGACGGCATTGCAAAATATTTTGTCAGAGCTAATTTTGTAATAGACATATATCTTATAGATATTGTAAAATTTTATATGAATTTGAACTAAATATGGCCAAGCAATAGAATCGTATCTTGTGGCATAGAGAAATGGAAAACTTTATGGTGGGCACGAAACAAATGGTATTTGTAGTTATCATTGAATCATATTGATGTCGACCGATGAGAAAAAAAAAATAGATGACAAGTCCCTGTGTCTATGATTGGTTTGGATTTATATGATCTGAGAATTAGTAATCAGTGGCCATGTACCAAACGAAGGTAGTTATTGGCGTAGCATGGTTTGGTTATATATTTAAGGGTTTTGGTGGCAATGAATGTTAGCTAAGTGCACAAATATAATATCTTTCAATCATTCCAATTTCGAACCAATTATGTCAAATATTATATAATAACAATTGACAGGATATTAAACCTTTAAAAGAAAAACAAAGAAAACAACTGAAGGGTGAACTCATAACGACACGAAATTGCTAGGCAAGATCTGTCGGTCGAGAAACAAAGTGGATTCGTTGCAAGCAATGTGACATAAAGACATTGTGTATGCCTTTCCATTCCCATCAATTTATTAAGACAAATTACTAATTAATCTGTATATTTTTAAACCAAATTAAAAACATAGTTATTTTTTGCCCATTTCGATTAAACTCTATTACAATGTTAAATACAAAATGGATCCAACTCTCCCCAACTTAAAAGAGGTCCATATCTTAAATATGAGCAAATAACCTATTAATCCAAGAAACACAGAATAAACTTACACTTGGGAAATGTAGTCTCAGCAAACATTGCTTGGAACATTCACTAAAATGTTGAACGAGGCAACCAATTTTGATTATCCTTCAAAATCAAACATGAAGCCCATGATGGGCAAAAGGATTTTTATTCCCAATGCCTCTTTTCTTTATGCCAATGTATTTCAGTGTTAAAAATTTCACAATCTCTTTAGGGAAAGGACAAAATTGTACCAAGTTCGAGGTATCTATCAAGTATCACAATTGGGGAGACACAAGTCATCCCTAGGAATCACACAATAACATTACCAAGTATGATTCATATTTTTTTATATATCTAGAAAATTAGACATGAAATTTGAAGTTTGTCTTCACTATATACACACATAATCGATACAGCTCCAGTCTCCATCCATCAAATTGTGATGATGATGCATATAACCTTGTGCTAATACTTTACTACAAAAAAATGGTTCATCACATGATTTTAGTCTCACATAAAAGGAGATGTCATTACAGTGTTTGTCTATATATATATTTCACACAAAGATGGACAAAATGTTCCTGAAACTATGTATGTATTCCAATTTCCAAGTTATGATTGAAAGGGGGTGGGTAAAATATATAATCAATTCCCAATAATCAAAGACCAGTCCCAAAGAGCCTCACAAAGACCAGAATTATTTGTTTCCTTTTTCTTTTTAATATTTTTTTTGTTGTTCACGTGTATTTTTTGAACATAGAAATCAAGAAAAAAAAAATTATCATATCCCATTGTTCATAATTTTTCACTTGTCTCATGAATTTTTTTTTATACAACACTTCTCATGCTATATCTCTAGATATCCGATTGTTTTATCCATGCATTATACTTCAAAATACAATCTATAATAATTCATTCAGAAAAAAAAAAGCAAAGATTAATTTTTAGTTCAGTCTCCAAAAAATATAATGAGAAGAAGGAATAAAACAGAACACTGCCATTATGTTTTCCAGGAGGTAATTGGAGAATTTCGTACCAAGAAAAACGAATTGTTCTTTGGATTTTAATCCCCAATCTTCGCGTTGATAAGGACGTACACTTTATTTTATCGTCTGAGTATTTATTGTCATTTTATATGGATTTTGCATTTAAATCATCTTTTTGTTATTGTTTATAGGCATATTGATATTGTTTATAAATCTGACTAAAAGTCGAAGTAAATATATAGGGAACAAAAGTCAAACATCACAATGCCACGTTGGAATGAACTACGAAACAAGGAAGAATTACAAAGAAAAGGCCAAAAAAATTCATGGAATCGAGGGTCCAAACCCTATGCGGTGTCTTGGATATCATCCATGTTGTGGATCGGCTAGTAAGCTACAGCCCTTTACCAAACATGCACAAGCACAAAACAAAACAAGCAAATCAAAAGATTATAGGTTAGCACGTAAATGTTTCCAAAGAGGGAATAAGAGACCAGATCTAGAGAGATCATGGCCAGACTCAGTCACCGAGACTATGAAACCACTACACCGAACTGAACCAGGGTAAAGGACACGAGGTTTGGATAGTGAAACCGGACAGCTCTCACACAGAGAGAAAACAACCCAAACCGAACAACCCCAAAAGCCAGAACCTCTCACACGACGCTCAAATCCCTCGTGGTCTCGTCGTTCCTTCTCACAAGAACCAGAGGTTCAAGATCGGAACAGATCGGAAACCACATCACCGGGATAACACAGAAGACACCTCACTGTGTTCACACAGAAAACACAGAACACTGGGCTAGCTACAACGAAGGAGAACAGCAGGTCTGTGTTCAAGATCGGAACAGATCGGAAACCACATCACCGGGATAACACAGAAGACACCTCACTGTGTTCACACAGAAAACACAGAACACTGGGCTAGCTACAACGAAGGAGAACAGCAGGTCTGTGTTCACGGGGAACAACAGAATGCAGGGCTGGTCTAAGATGAGGCAGCACAGCGAGGCGGCGAGGAGATTAGGGTTACGGAGAAGCGAGGAGGCGGAGGGATTAGGGTTACGCAGAGAGAGAGGGGCTCATGTATACACGGTATCTACACAACGCATTACACACGCGTATAAAACAAGTAACGGCCGAGATTAATGCCAGAAAATGAGCGGTATAGATGGTAAGTGATACTGGACTGGGGCTTACTAAAGGGAACACGGGCTTGGGCCAAACACAACTACAATCCCGACTACTCTCTACCAGAGAATTAAATATTTGTAAAACTAGATAGGCATGCGGTCCAAGAACAAATGTTGTGCCCTGTAGTGAAAATTTTCCATATTTACGCTCAGAAAATTTACTTAGAACTCGGATTCTAGAGATTTTAAAATCAAAACAAAGGTTAGAAACAAGCCTCAGGAAACTTTGAGGGGACTTTTTGACAAATATCTTGGACTAATGTTTAAGAAAAGAGGAAGACATATTCAAAGGGCGAATCGCATCAATCATGCTTAAGTTTAGTTGATAAAGTTCTAGTTATTAATATTAGTCTAATTGAACATGGAAATGAGATAACACTATTGTATCTACTCATATAATCTTGTAGCAACAAAAGATTACAAAAATTAAGCCATTCATGTTTTCTGGCAATTTACTTGGAGAAGGAAGGGCTAAGAACTTTGATGCTGCATCAGAACTCAGAAAAACAGCCCAAGTTTTTTTTTTTTAGGAGATTATCAACATCGATATATAGACAACATACGAAAAGAGTTTCGAAGGGAGTCCGCGGGGAAAAGGTTCTAATCGCTTGCAAGACTAAACTAGACAAACCACATTATCTTCGAGTCTAGTTGTCCATGTAGAAGATTCAATGACGCTTCACCTCAATAAGACCATCTAGTCCTGCACTTGAAACATTCATGTCAAACGAAAATCAGTGATTCAAGAAATCTTAAAGGTCGACCTCTACATAGATACACTTGCATATATGCATGATGACTCCCGAAGTGACACTATCTAAGGACTTTATGCAATCACAATTTCATTAAATGTAATGGCAAGATTTTCTTGGTGATCCTGAGGACTGCTGCATTGCGACTTTTCTTTGGTTTTGGTCTTGAAACAAACTGCAACTGCCCTTCACATAACAAAGAAGAAGCAGAGATACCTAAAGCACAAACAATAATTTCTGGTTTGTTTATATTCGAAATTGTTAAATATATAGTAGCGTCAGCTAACATAAACTATGAAAAAAGTTTGATAATCACACTTTGCAGCACGTGGAGACATCGAATCAAATTTATGCAAGACAAAACGCTAAGATCAAAGAAGACCTACCCCATGGAAACTCCTTGCTCCGGGCATGCAAGTACTGATATGGCTGCACAGAAAAACAAATTTACATCAAATATACAAACCTATTTTCTGCCACATCTGGGAATTGAAATCCTACAATCTAAATTTAGATATCTTTTTTCCTCTCCAGAAAAGAGAAACACGCTTACAAGGGGCTCTTCATAATGAGGATGACTTTCCTGCATATGTTATCGTTTCCCACTTGGAAGCCTCCGCTACATTGAACATACGTTGTTGCAAACAGGAGCAAAAAAAACTATTATCTGAAGCACCACGCACACAAACACATGTTGCTTTAAGTTTTAAGTTTTTCAGAATGATTCTTTTAGACCCAAAAGACATAAAATCGTGGATTAAAACAATGTATTCCACTGCGATGAACAAACATGCAATAATAGAAACCCGTACAGATTCCTTATACACAATAAGAAAAGGACAAACAAATAGAATAAAACATAAACATAAACATAAAAATGATAATTGATCAAGAGATTTCCGAAAAACACCGTATTATGAAAAAAAAAATTATGTATTTCATCTGTCAAAAACCAAATATTATCATTTCTCGTTATAAAATTTCCAACATATTATATAGAAATATTATTTGCTAACATGTTGATTTTAAAAACTCGTGCGTATAGCTAAACTAAATATAATTGGATAGATATTTCTTTAATCATTTTCGAGTTTATTATTATGAGCAACTAATATCATAATACCAACATTAACATACAAATTTTAGTTTAACAGCATTCATCCCTTGTCATTTAAACTCAAAACCGGTTAATTTTGAGTTGTTTTAAAAGGCTAAGTATAAATTCGACAAATATCCACTAATATAGCATGTAAGACTACTCATTAATGTTTATTTATAATATTTCCACTCCCTAATTATGCCGGATTCCTAATTGCTTATGTGTAATATATGTATATTTAGTACTTGACCATGTCATGTGTTACGATGAAATAATTTCCAATAGTTATATGAACACCCTCAGAAAATAAGAATTATAGTAACAGTAATCACATGAGCATCAATCATAGTTACAAGTATTTAATAAAACAACTTGGTACGATCATATAATCACGTCCTTTTCTATTTGTATACGTTTGAAGGCAATCAAATGTTACATTCCCCTTCCACTCTAATTCCATTTTTCGAGTGCTCAAAAGAAAAAAGTATTCCCAAAAACGACTACTCTCTAATTATTACTAACTAAAAGTTATAGAAGAATTCCTTACAAGTATTCGTAGAAATAAATAGTCATGACGAAAATCAGCAAAAAGAGGGATATTGTATAAAAAGATATATATCAATGTTTATGGTCATCAAATCTTCAAGCACCTATGACGTCATATATTCATGCGTTGCTTGATCGAAGCCAGATTCGTCTTCTTCCGCAGTGCCATTTCGATAATAATCCTCCGGAAATCCAAACGACTCCGCCACATCCTCCACGCTCCACCCACCACGTAATAATCTTCTCGATAGCAACCTCACGCGCCGCCGCATACGTCCCTGATATTCTTCATAATTCTCATCATGATGATCATCACACTTCGTCCGATCATTACAGCCGTCCATCATCATCATCTCCCTCACGTCCTCCTCTTTCCACCCTCCTTCTCTCAATCTCGAACACACGGCCTCCAAACATCCTCCCAATTCCCTACTCCACGACCGGCCCGTTTCACCACGCGTCGCCACATTCCCCACTCTTTCTCCCAACTCCGACCACAGCTCGATCCTCCTCGCCTCCGTGGCTGCCCATGCTGGCGCAGTTAGCAAATCAGACAACCTCGGACGCCTTAAAACCTTATCGCTATTTCCTCTCATTGTGAATTCAATCTGTTGAAAGAATCCAGCAATATCAAAACTCCATAACTTAACAACCCCGTCATGCACGTAAAATACCGGATTCCCTGCCACACACGGTGTGCCGGGAATGTAAAAATGCCGGTAAATTGGAACTAGAACCGGAGCTTTTTTCAAGAACCCTTTAGCTATATTCACACACTTATCACCATCATCAGGCTTATCTCCCCATGAATCGATCCAAAATTCCTTCCTTGAAACCTCTCTACAGATTTCCAATATCGGAAGATTTATAAGAATATCAAGCTGTTGTTTGGACGAAGATCTCCAGTTAGGGAATTCTGGGCCAATGGGCAACCCTTCTCGGAGGATAGACCTCAGGTCCGGAGGAAATTTAACATGAAATGATGACTCTACAGCTGCGAATTCGGCATCCGATAGGCCAACCTCCACTGGAATCTTAGAGGAGAGGAGGCGGTGTATCAGGTTCTTGGCGTAAGCTGCATACGAAAAACAGACCTTTAACGGTTTAGTGTCAGTAAAGTTCACGGCGGCGTCGGCAACAGAGTGAGATTTGAGTGGCTGGACGAAGGCTGCGGCCATTGAATATCGATCAAGATCACATCATGCATATGTGCATATTTACAGAGAGACGTACTTTTACAGGAGTGATGAAAAGATGTACAGATAATCAGTTAAAGAGTGATGATTTGGTATATATCTGTGGCGTGTTTGACGGAAGAGGCTTGTATCTTAGTTGAACGAAGAAATCTTGGCGGAGGAAAATGGGGTTTGATTACACAATGGAAAACGTGTGCTTTGAATTGGTCGATTTCACTTCTTATATATATGCGTGTGTGAAGCAAATCCAGAATTAGATTTCTGTGATCGTGTTTAGGAAATTTATAATTAATATTTAATGCAATTAAGGAATTTGATTATACCGATTAGATTTCATTAATATGCAGGAAGATCCATGGGTGGGTCAAAGCATTTGCATAATATTATCTAATGATTTTAAAATTATTTGATCGACGTTTATAAGGATTAAATTCAGTTAAAAACAACTTCTAGTTTCCTGGTTATTATTGTCCGTAAATGTAGCGTATACGCATATTTAAAGAATTTTTTTTTTTTTAATATTCGAATCACCTTTATCAAAATATCAAATTTTCGCGAGAAGATTCAGTTGAAATGAGAATTTAGGCCAAGAAAAATGTTTTCATTGTTTTTTATTGTATTTATGAATTGAGAAATATACTTCATTGTTCTCAATTCTCATCTCCTTATGATCTAACCAAACAAAAGAAACCCCAAACATATTGATATTTATTCATTGTCTCGCTTGGTTACATTAAATTTACAATATATAATTTAAAAATCCAACGATAAGCATTTAAGTTCTTTTGCGTCGCATAAATTCATAAATATTGCAATTATTTGCACTTTCCCTCGTACAATTGTCATTTTGGGCCAACTATTTAAATCTTGAATGAACCGTTAAGTCTTGTAATATATAGGCAAACAGAGCAAATAGTATCTTCACTTTAAGATATAAAATTAAGAAAAAAAAAAAAACAAAACAAAAAAAAGAAAATAGACTTTAGAAATATTTTTACCATTACTTATTTCATCCGCAAATATATAATGCTCTTTAATTTTGTACTATCTCATTCAATATTATAAATTATTTTGTTCGACACGAATTGTATATGTCCCCCAAAAATCAATTTTGAATTACCATTGAATATTTTGGTTATGAATTTGAATGAAAGACTTCCGATTGCCGCCATTGTTGCAATAATATTCGTTACTCATTTATACTTTTTGTGATCATCCAAGCCGGCATCACTTACTCTTGAATCAGACACTGCCAGCTGATTTTAATATATATGAAAATTATGCATAATTATTTCCGCTGTAATATCAATAACAGAATCCTCTTTATATATTGAATTTATTTAGATTAATGTCTCTGTCATATTGCTAATTCAAATATCCAATGGAGCAATTATTAATGCAGGAACTGACTAAAAATAATTCACATAACATTAAAATACATTTTTTTGAATATTTTGTCTTATCGAAATGTGACGCTGTTTCAAACAAGAAAATGAGCGAAAAGTTGGCTAGTTTGCCTGCCGTCCAATTGTAAACTTTTTTATATTATAATTTTTAGAAATTAATGATGCTGATATTCTGCAGATTTTATCGACTGAAAAATATTTTGCTGATTATTTTTGTTTAATAGGGTAACTAAATTTACTATTCGGCTAATATTAGTTTTATCAATTAACATATCATTCAAAGTTTTTATTTTGTTTTAGAAAGCATTATAAATATTTTTGTATTTTTGCAATGCGTCTTCGTGTATATTTATAAGAGGGATTTTTAAAGTTGTCTCACAAATTGCCAAAATTTCAAGTAACTTAACTTTTCAAACTAGCATTAATTTATAGAGAAATCCTTTATATTCTTTATTTATTTAACATTCCTTTGAGTTATTTATTATGCATTCTAATTTTTACATGTATAAATAATTCAAAGGAATGCTAAATAAATAAATAATATAAAGCGTCTCTAATAATTTTTAAATTTTGGTCTTAATTAGTCCATTATATTTTCATTTTTTAAATTTTCAATTATTGATTTCAAGCCATGATCTTTTCTTTTTTGGTGGTCATGATCCAGAATATTTTCCTTTTTGATTTTACTATTCATAAGCCGAAATTTAGAAACAATAATAAATTTGCCAAAAATAAATATTTGGACGTAAAACAACAATTGAAAGTTACTGAAAAATGATAAGTAGTTGCTACCAAAAATAAATAAGTCAGTAGAGCAAAACCTTAAACGATCAAGTTCCTGGATCTAAAAAAAGTATTTAAACAAATAAGATATAAGGATGTGCTTTTCTTAAAAAAATAACGAAGTAAATGAAATTCTCTTTTTGTTCATGGAATAATTAGTGTTCTTTATAGCGTAAATATATATATAGTTCATGACAAAAGAAAACTTTTTCTTTTCGAATTTCAAAAAAGAAAACTTAACCATGGAGACTTGTCAATAGGTGGTTGAGTCTCGCATATAAAAGATTTTGGACATGCACATGATGTTGATATTCATAACACATCTAAATAGTTTGTCAATGGAACACAGTGTGCATCGCTTTTCCTTGCATTCCATCAAGTATGTGAAACTTTGATTATAGTTGTTCATTATAATGACACGAGTACGAATCTAAACAAATGTCTCCAGAATCCAGTACTCAAAGTAGGCCACCAAGAAAATCAAATACCAAATGAGTTGTTTAGTATAAGGTGCAACTTAAGGTGCCAAGTGATCTCAAGTGACTTGGTTCAATTTTGAGTCCAAAAGAATCATAGCCAGAAATCCGGCGACCAAATCTTGACGGTGGCAGTGTCTTCAAGTGACGCGGATGCGATCATATTGTAACTTGGGTGGCATGACACAGATGCCACAGCTCCGGCGTGGGCTTCTTCAATTATTCCAACAATAATCCCAGATAACATCTCCCAAATGCACAAGCAATTATCTTGGCACCCGCTCAAGATGTGCCTCTCATCTGCTCCGTAAAACGTCGCCGACCCGTACGTGTTCATCTGTCCGGCGTAGAAGGTTTGTAACCTGACCAGATCCATACTCCAAATCCTCTGCAATAACAAATTCATTCATTCATGAAACTAATATACATGTTATATGATCAAAGTATTGTTTGAAAAATGGGCAAGGCCCAATTTAATCAAAAAAATAACAGTGCGATGAAATTCAAAATTTAAATCTATGTTTGGAGCAGATCCAATTGCTACGATTAAACTTTTCCTAAAAGTCATGACTATTCACAAAAAGCTCGACGGATTCCCAAAGTCTGAAACAAAATGTAGAAATCCTAGCATTTCCATCTATTTCACTTTTATATTCTCTCTAAATTCTAACTCCGGAAAATATTTAAAAGTTCGTTATTCTAATAATTTGGTATGCTCTTATTACAAGAAGTTAGTCGTTGTATCTAGGAAAACAATTGTCAATACCTTAAGTACCTGTGTGCGATAATATCGTTTTTAAAAAATAGTATTGAATACTATTCTCGACGATTTCGAGCGTGCATTCTGACTACTACGCCCAACAAGTATTCATGACTTCGTTTTTTAAACTCAGGAAAAGTATCTCTCAAACATCTAAAGAAAGCTTTCTGAAAAATGTTTTACATTAATATATAGTACCCTAACAGATCCGTACCTATCAACTCATGCATGCAACTTACTTTGTGGTTGAGAGAGTGTATCAAAGATATATACGTAAATTCCAAAAAGAGAAACACGTTGTTTCAGATGGAAATGTCGAAATTCTTTACAAGAATTTCTTGGTGATTCAAGCGTTTATCAAATTTGTCAGATGAGATTAAAAGAAAAGAAACTAGCTCAGTACTCACCACAGTGTTGTCCATATTTCCGATGACGACAAACCTGCCGTCGGAAGAAAACATGACAGAACCAACAGGCGGAATGCCCACTTCCTTTATCGTGATCATCCTATAAACAGAAGCCGTATCCCAAATCCTACAGAGCCCTCCTATGCTACATGCAACGATCATCGATCCATCCGGACTGAAATCCACGTCGGTTATGGGACCCGAGTATGCGGGAATAACCTTCTTGCATGCTCCAGAGTCCGCATCCCAAAGTCGGATGGTCTCGTCATGGGATCCGGAGACGATCGTGTCGGCTACACGATTAATCTTCACGCAGGAAACAGGACCGTTATGGCCAGCCAACGTTCTGATGAGGGACCCGCTGGAGACCTCCCAGAGGCAGACGGTGGTGTCGGAGGAGGAGGTGGCGAGGAAGCGGCTGTCGGAGGAGAATGCGAGGCCGGTGACAGGGCCTGTGTGGCCATTTCTGAATTCTCTGTGAAGGGTGGGTGTGTTTGAGGGAGGGGAGATGTTGTAGGTGCGAGGGATTGTGTCGGAAGCGATGGCGAGGAGGATGCCGTCGGGGGAGAATCGGACTCTGCTTGCTGTCTCACCGATGAGTTGGGTGAGTGTGTGAATGCCGCGGAACGTTCTGAAAGGTTGCGGAAATTCTGCCATTGTTTTGCAGAGCTAGCTGCTTAATGGTTTGGAGGGAAATTAACCGACTCTTGTGGTAGTTGGACTTTTCAAACTATCCCTCAGCGTCATCTTAGAGAGAGAGAGAGAGGTGTTAAAGGAAAATCACTAGAGAGACTAATTGACCAAATTTGATATTTAACAGTTATCAAGTTAAAAGTTTTATATAAAAAAATAATGTTTAGTAAAGTTTTATATATATAAGCTTTTTTTCTAATTTATAATCTCACATTTGAACAAAGTTTATAAGAATTTCAAAGTCATTATAACCCTAGTAAAAATAACAATTTTGTCTATTCCCAACCAAATCCAGTGGGCACGTAATCGCGGTGAGCTTGGAAATGGAAGTACCACAGGTGAGGATGATTGGATGCTGATTTTGTAATTTCAAATACAATACGCTAAATAAGAAATTGTTCCAATTGGCATATTGAGTTTTGAATACTAGGTTTTTCAAAAGTACAAAATGGAACGAGTTCAAAATTCCTTAAATTTGATGCATTTCAAGTGTAAAAATAAATAGATGTATGGTTGTCATATTGCGGCGAGGCAAACTATGTTGCGGAATACTTGTGAATAACAATCACTAGTAAAACGCAGGACACAAAGTGTATTGATTTCAATATATAAAATGAGGTTCGCTTAAAGAAAACTAATAATATAAATCATAATAAAGCTGATGATTAAACACATGAAGTGTCCCATTTCTTGCAGATAAGATCAGAATGCAGGGCCAGCAGCAAGAATCTCATCCGTCAGTACTGTCCCATCTTTCCCAATCTTGTGATTCACAAACACTTCGAAGTTGTTCTTGAATAGGCCACCCAACTTGAGCAGTGTATCCTTGTACGCCTTCTTATCTGGCCACTGCATCGACAAAATACATTGCAACTGTAAGATAACTACTGGTCCTATGAAATATGTGCGGTACTACAGATGCATAGGCAGGAAGGAAAGAGATCAATGTTAAGAACATACAGTAGTCATTGGTTCCAAGATTTCCGAAGGCACGCCCTCGATTTCAGTTGGGATATCTAGCCCAAACACTTCCGTCTTCCTGTAATTTGCCTTCAACAGGCTGCCGGAGTGTATGGCATCAATGATTTTTCGAGTGTATGCCAACTTGATACGACTCCCGGATCCATAACTGAAAAAGGATGATTCAGATCATTAATTGAAATTCAAATCGTGATGCAGTGCTAAGTGTTTCCATACCTTCCACCTGACCACCATGTATTGACAAGCCACCCTGTTGCACCATGCTTCTGCATCTTTGAGGCAAGCATGGCTGCATATTTGGTAGGATGCAACATGATAAATGCAGCCCCAAAGCAAGCTGAGAATGTCGCTTGTGGCTCCTTAACTCCCTCCTCTGTCCCAGCAACCTGCACACAAATTGAATTCTATTGATTTTTTAACTTAGTTCAATAAAACAACAAGCCAATAAGGTTTGAGGATGGACTTTGTACCAAAGCAGTGTATCCACTGATGAAGTGGTACATAGTCTGTGCAAGGCTTAGCTTGCTAACTGGTGGGAGCACGCCAAATGCATCGCATGCTAGGAGAATGACGTTCTTAGGATGTGAGGCAACACATGGGATTTTGGCATTTGGGATATATTCAATGGGATATGCTGCACGAGTGTTCTCTGCGGAAGATAAGACAAAACGGTTAGACAGATATCGCATCATAAGAGAGACTATTCTGTGACTGCGTTAAACACCCAATGAATAGTCAACCTGTCACAGATTTTTCACTGTAATCCACTTCTCTCGTATGCTCGTCAAATACCACATTCTCCAATACTGCCATTTACAAAAAAATGATTTAGATAAACAAGCTATTGCCAAAATTCAGACCCTTTATATTTATAGATAAACAAGCTTTTCAAACTAGCATTAATTTATAGAGAAACCCTTTATATTCTCTATTTATTTAGCATTCCTTTGAATTATTTATTATGCATTCTAAAGTTTAAAGTTAAGTTACTTGAATTTTGGCAATTTGTGAGACCATTATATTTTCATTTCTTAACTACTTAATTTCAGTTATCGATTTCAAGCCAAAATCTTTTCTTTTTGGTGATCTTGATCCAGAATATTTTCCTCTTTTATTTTACTATTCATAAGCCGAAAATTAGAAACAATAATAACTAATGGCCCAAAATATTTGCCAAAAATGAATATAGGGACGTAAACCAACAATTGAAAAGTTACTGAAAAATATAATAAAGTTGAAACCAAAAATAAATAAGTCAGTAGAGCAAAACCTTAAATGGTCAAGTTACTGGATCGAAAAAAAGTATTTCAATTGATACAAATAAGATATAAGGAGGTGTTTTTCTTAAAAAAACAACGAAGTAAGTGAAATTCTCGTTTTGTTCATGGAATAATTAGTGCAAACTCTTCTTTTTTTTTCTTTTGTGATCTCGTGGTCATTAAAAAATAATATACCGTAAATATTTATATAGTTCATGACAAAAGAAAAGCATTTCTTTTCGAATTTCACAAAAGAAAACTTAAACATGGAGACTTGTCAATAGGTGGTTGAGTCTCACATATAAAAGATTTTGGACATGCACATGATGATGATATTCATAACACATCTAAATAGTTTGTCAATGGAACACAGTGTGCATCGCTTTTCCTTTGCACTCCATCAAGTATGTGAAACTTTGATTGTAGTTGTTCATTATAATGACTGGAGTACGAATCTAAACAAATGTCTCCAAAATCCAGTACTCAAAGTAGGCCACCAAGAAAATCAAATATCAAACGAGTTGTTTAGTACAAGGAGCAACTTTGGTTCATCTTTGAGTCCAAAAGAATCATAGCTAGAAATCCTGCGACCAAATCTTGACGGTGGCAGTGTCTTCAAGTGACGCGGATGCGATCATATTGTAACTTGGGTGGCATGACACAGATACCACAGCTCCCGCGTGGGCTTCTTCAATTATTCCTACCATCATCCCAGATATCATCTCCCAAACGTACAAGCAATTATCTTCGCACCCGCTCAAGATGTACCTCTCATCTGCTGCGTAAAACGTCGCCAACCCATTCGTGTTCATATGTCCGGAGTAGAAGGTTTGTAACATGAACAGATTCATACTCCAAATCCTCTGCAAAAAACAAAGTCATTCATTCATGAAACTAATATACATGTTAGATGATCAAAGTATTGTTGGAATAACGGGCAAGGCCCAGTTTAATCAAATAAATAACCGTCCGACGAAAGTCAAAATTTAAATCTGCGTTTGGAGCATATCTAATGGCTACGATTAAACTTTTCTAAGTGTCATGACTATTCACAAAAAGCTCATCTGACTCTTTGAACTCTATAAATAAGATCCTCCAGAGTTTGAACCAACATGTAGAAATCCTAGTATTCCCATCAATTTCACTTTTATATTCTCTCCAATTTATGAGATCGAAAAACATCTAAAAATTCGTTGTTTTCGTAATTTGTGTATTCCGATTAAGAAAAGTTCGTCGTTGTATTTGGGAATTGTCAATATCGTAGTACCTGTGTGGGGTAGTATCGTTTTTAAGAAAATAGTGTTGAATACTATCCTTGACGATTTCAAGCGTGCATTCAAACAATTATGCCGAACAAGTATTCATGACTTCGTGTTTTAAATTCAGAAAAAACATCCAAAGAAAGCTTTCTGAAAAAAGGTTTACATTAATTAGTACCTAAACTAACAGATCGGTACCTATCAACACATGCATGCAACTTACTTTGTGGTTGAGAGAGTGTCTCAAAGATATATACGTAAGTTCCAAAAGGAGAAACACGATGTTTCAGATGGAAATGTCAAAATTCTTTAGAAGAATTTCTTGGTGATTTAAGCGTTTATCAAATTTGTCAGATGAGATTAAAAGAAAAGAAACTAGCTCAGTACTCACCACAGTGTTGTCCATATTTCCGACGACGACAAACCTGCCGTCCGAAGAAAACATGACAGAACCAACAGGCGGAATGTCCACTTCTTTTATCGTGATAATCCTATTGCCAGAAGCCGTATCCCAAATCCTACAGAGCCCTCCTATGCTACATGCAACGATCATCGATCCATCCGGACTGAAATCCACGTCGGTTATGGGACCCGAGTATGCGGGAATAACCTTCTTGCATGCTCCAGAGTCCGCATCCCAAATTCGGATGGTCTCGTCATGGGATCCGGATACGATCGTGTCGGATACACGATTAATCTTCACGCAGGAAACAGGAGCATTATGGCCAGCCAACGTTCTGATGAGTGACCCGCTGGAGACCTCCCAGAGGCAGACGGTCGTGTCGGAGGAGGAGGTGACGAGGAAGCGGCTGTCGGAGGAGAATGCAAGGCCGGTGACATGGCCTGCATGGCCATTTCTGAATGCTCTGTGGAGGGTGGGTTTGTTTGAGGGAGGGGAGATGTTGTAGGTGCGAGGGATTGTGTCGGAAGCGATGGCGAGGAGGAGGCCGTCGGGGGAGAATTGGACTCTGCGTGCTGTCTCAGTGATGAGTTGGGTGAGTGTGTGTATGACGCGGAACGTTCTGAAAGGTTGCGGACGAATTTCTGCCATTGTTTTGCAGAGCTAGCTGCTTAATGGTTTGGAGGGAAATCAACCGACTCTTGGGGTAGTTGGATTTCAAACAAGGATTCTATCCCTCAGCGTCATCTTAGAGAGAGAGAGAGGTATGAAAATCACTAGAGAGAGACTAATTGACCAAATTTGATATTTAACAGTTATCAAGTTAAAGTTTATATAAAAAATAATAATGTTTAATAAAGTCTTATATGTATAAGCTTTTTTTCTAATTTTTTCTCTCACATATAACAATTGTATCGTTTGAATGCAACACCAAGAAAATAAATATGCGCTTAACCACCTATATTTTTTCATATAAAATGTTCTTATACCTATAAAACTAATATGATTTAATCCCTTTGTAGTAAATAAGTTTCGCGTTTTCTACATAAAATTTAAAAACCTAGTAAATATAAAATTAACATAAATCACATTATTTTTTTCCTGTTTTAACTTTTTAGTGACATTTTATGGTTTTAATGACAAGTTCTGTAAATCCAAGCATATTAAATGTGAATCACGTATGGTTTTAAAAGGTGGTACATGTAATATTATGAAGTTGAGAAGTCGAGGTTATTTGAACTTCTTTGAAAAGTCATATGGGTTAAACGATCTATTTATTTTTCATGTGAAGTTGAACAAGTTTCTAAGAATTCAAAGTCTTTATAATCCTAGTAAAAATAAATAACAATTTAGTCGATTCCCAACCAAATCCAGTGGGCACGTGATCGCGGTGAGCTTGGACTTATCGTTAGAAAATGGAATTACCACAGGTGAGGGTGACCGATTTTGTAATTTCAAAATTCAATACGCTAAATAAGAAATTGTTTAAATGGATCGAGTTCGAAAATTCCTTAAAATTTGAAGTATTTCAAGTGTAAAAATAAATAGATGAAAGGTTGATATATTGCGGGAAGGCAAACTATGTTGCGGAATACTTGTGAATAACAATTCACTAGTAAAATGATATTCGCTTAAAGAAAACTAATAATATAAATCATAATTAAAGCTGAGATTAGACACATGAAGTGCCCACTTCTTGCATATAAGATCAGAATGCAGGGCCAGCAGCAAGAATCTCATCCGTCAGTGTCCCATCTTTCCCAATTTTGTGATTCACAAACACTTCGAAGTTGTTCTTGAATAGGCCACCCAACTTGAGCAGTGTATCCTTGTACGCCTTCTTATCTGGCCACTGCATCGACAAATACATTGCAACTGTAAAAAAAACTACTGGTCCTATGAAATATGTGCGGTACTGCAGATGCATAGGCAGGAAGGAAAGAGACGAATGTTAAGAAACATACGGTATTCATTGGTTCCAAGATTTCCGAAGGCACGCCCTCGATTTCAGTTGGGATATCTAACCCAAACACTTCCGTCTTCCTGTAATTTGCCTTCAACAGGCTGCCAGAGTGTATGGCATCAATGATTTTTCGAGTGTATGCTAACTTGATACGACTCCCGGATCCATAACTGAAAAAAGGATGATACAGTTCATTAGTTGAAATTCAAATCGTGATGCTAGTCAATGTAGAGCAACAGAATCCAGTGCTAGGTGGTGTTTCCATACCTTCCACCTGACCACCCAGTATTGACAAGCCACCCTGTTGCACCATGCTTCTGCATCTTTGTGGCAAGCATGGCTGCATATTTGGTAGGATGCAACATGATAAATGCAGCCCCAAAGCAAGCTGAGAATGTCGCTTGTGGCTCCTTAACTCCCTCCTCTGTCCCAGCAACCTGCACACAAATTTAATTCTATTGATTTTTTAACTTAGTTCAATAAAACAACAAGCCAATAAGGTTTGAGGATGGACTTTGTACCAAAGCAGTGTATCCACTGATGAAGTGGTACATAGTCTGTGCAAGGCTTAGCTTGCTAACTGGTGGGAGCACGCCAAATGCATCGCATGCTAGGAGAATGACGTTCTTAGGATGTGAGGCAACACATGGGATTTTGGCATTTGGGATATATTCAATGGGATATGCTGCACGAGTGTTCTCTGCGGAAGGTAAGACAAAACGGTTAGACAGATATCGCATCATAAGAGAGACTATTCTGTGACTGCGTTAAACACCCAATGAATAGTCAACCTGTCACAGATTTTTCACTGTAATCCACTTCTCTCGTATGCTCGTCAAATACCACATTCTCCAATACTGCCATTTACAAAAAAACTGATTTAGATAAACAAGCTGTTGGTGCTATGTCGTTCCAAATTTTCGAAATGTCAATGTTAAATGTGGAATGAAGAGAAAGGTTACCAGTCCCAAATCTGATAGCATTCCAAATATCAGGTTCCTTCTCCTTTGACAGATCAATGCACTTTGCATAGCAGCCACCTTCAATATTTGATACTCCGTTATCACTCCAGCAGTGTTCATCATCTCCAATTAAGTATCGATTGTGGTCAGTTGACAGCGTAGTCTTTCCAGTGCCTGATATATCCCGAAGGGAAAAGAAAAAGGGACAGAAACAGTTGAAATCAATAAATGCTGATGGATTCTGAAGCAAAACATAATCCATCAACTTCATGTTAGAAACACTAAAGCATGGAGTAAGGTGAGAGGGCACATATCGATTGTTGGGGGAAGGCCCCTCATCAGAATGGTGATCCTGTGATACTTTACCTGACAAACCAAAGAAGAGGGCAACATCTCCATCTTTGCCCATATTGCAGCCAGAATGTAGGGAGAGGATTTGACGCAAAGGCATGAGATAGTGCATCACACTGAACAGACCTTTCTTCATCTCCCCGGCGTATTGGGTGCCGAGGATGACCATTTCCCTTCTATCAAGGTTTAAGTCTATGCTAGTAGAAGATGTCATGTAGTGTGTATAACGATTACAAGGGAACTGTCCGGCATTGTAAATAGTGAAGTCCGGAGTACCGAAATTCTCCAGCTCTTCAGGAGTGGGTCGGATACACCTGTCACCCACCCAGTTATCCACACGTACAAATAACTGATATACCATTTTTATTGTGGCACCTTTCTATAGCTCCAAGACCCTATGCAACTATCTTAGTTCTTCCAAGTTATACATCATGAGACTATATTATCAAAATTGACGAATCATGTTGCCAACAACAAAAATAACTTATCTGGTAGGGATTACTGGCACAAAGAACTGCAAACAAGAACCGCACGTAAACTGTTCAATATCAAATTGCATTTACTTACATGTTGTGCATGAACAATGAATGGTAAGCCCTGGCTGAAACTATCCTGACTTTGATACGGTTTTCGGGATCCCAGTTTAGGAATTGATCATTGACAAAGACCTGAAAATCAATGATAATCCAATGTTCATTACCAATAAATCCTAACAAGTTAAAAAAATATCATATACGTGAAAGGATGTCATCTTTAATAAGTACATAAAATTACTTTAAAAGAAAAGGTACCACGGAGGGGTGGGGTTGTTACATTTTGGTATTCTGAATATTGATTTGTAAAGTTTGGAAAATATCGTACTAAACAAGTATCTTTGGAGGGACCGTAGAAACATGTAATCAAAGAAATGGTGCACTGACAATACACTAGTAGCTGGATACAATCACTACGAACGAAGACTAGACATGACCACCATTATTTTTTACCTTTTCCAGAGAATTCAAATAATCTACAGCTCTTTCTCTGTTAACCATGAATGTGTGCTCGTCCATCTCAATGTTCGGCGATCCCCTGAACACAAAGCAGATAACGTGAACAGCAATAAAAAAAGCGGTATCTGGACAAAAGCCAAGTAATTTTCAGGTTAAATGAGCTAGGTACATACTTTCCCCACCAAAGAACATCCTCAGTAGTCTCGTCCCTGACGACACGTTTGTCTTTGGGAGAGCGGCCGGTCTTGGCCCCGGAAAGGGTTGCCAACGCACCGCTAGAGGTAATGAAAGATCCCTTCTCATATTTTATGGCTTGTTCATATAGCTCTGCATTAAAACCAGCAACAAGGTTAAAGACACAAATTTCAAAATTTAAACTAATACTACTTTGGATACTCCGTCACCAATGAGGTGTAAGCCTCTGTTGTCTAAAACGTGATCGAATTCCTCAGAAACCCATTTTCCAAACTGAAAGAATAGCACCACATCAATCTTCTGACTTTTAAAACAACTTTGAGTACCCCTTCATAAGTTATTTCCAAACTCTCAACTAGAGCAATGGAAAACAAGACCAAATGCCCCCACAATAATGTTAAGTAATATTACCTCCAGGAGAAAGGTTGTAAAGAACATGAGTGAATTTCAGAGCACTGTCACTGAGATCAACGGTGGGGGCAAAATGGGAGTGGCTCACATGAGAAACGCGTGGGGTCTCCGATTGCCTAGCGGGATCTCCTTTCACCACCTTTGGTCCACTCTCTCTGGTCAGCGATGCTAATGAAGCACTGTTTACAATACAACCAGAATCAAGCTACTTCGTGATTTTGTTGACCTTGGCAACGGATCGATATCAATTTTAATTTAAGAGAAACGTAAAATATGAACATCACAATAAAATATTACATGACTCTACATAGAAAAACGCTAAAATCCAAAATAAAGATGCTGACTTTACTTAAATAAATAAAAAAAAGAATGTTGACTTTCCATTTGCAGCTTCTACCATTTTTTATAGAGCGAACTATTTTTCATAAATGTCAAACTAGTAGTTGAGCTGATAAAAAATACATGGAACATGTGACGACATATCTGAACTACCAAAACAGTAAAACGAGATAAAATTTAAGTTCTAATGTTGGCTTTGGTAGGATTTTAAGTGAGATTATTATTAAATCAATCCTATGGGATCTTTAAACAAATTATTTATTATTTATTTTAAATAAATCAAATCACTCATAAATTTTATGACAAATTAATCAAAGAATTTAATTTAAAAAGGATAATATATCATTTCAATTTTATACTAAATTTTGTAAATTAAATCAAACATATTTTAAATTTATTAAATATTATTCTATATTCCAGTAGTAATAAATCGACGTCAAATCCCAATCCCAATTAAACTAACTGAAAGACCAATTATTCATATATCTGATTTTTTCCGACCTGCATATCTACAGTTTCCTAAAAAAAATTACAGTAAAATACTTTATTATATGCTTATTATTAATTTTAGCTCTTTCCATGCATCAAAAATTTGAGCCACTAGTGGTATGGCAGCTGGCAACTCTATTCGAAGACACGTTCTGCATTTAATGTGTTAATAATTATAAACCTCGTTGGAGAATCTCTTCCATTTGAGTTTGATGGAAGGTAAATCATATTTCCATCGGTTTTCAATTGCCTTTATTTCTTCCTTCAAATAAGAAATTTTAATTAACATATTAGACACTATGATTGAAAAAACAAAAAATATATATTAGAAATTATTACATCATTCAAGTTTCTATAAAGACATTATTCACCGGCACTAATTTTGATTCCAATCGAAATTCGTATCAGGGAATTAAAATTTTAAAAATAATATTTTAAAAAAAATTCCATATCAAATCATCGTTTCAAAATGTTGGCAGGTCTTTATTTTTTTCAAAAGACATCAGTAGATCTCTCAATATTACGGAAAAAGGAAAAGGAAAACGGAAAAGTATATCGTCTGATCAATTGTACCTGATAGACTGAAGTTGCTGTTTGTGGCGATCCTCTGCAGGTATTGGAGCAAACGGTGATTGACCCCCAACATTAATAGGCGTCGTCGGCGCAGATTTCTTTCTCTGAAGAGAGTGAAGTTCGTCTATATTCTGAGCCTTCACCGGCGTCGTACTGTCGTCGTGGCATATACCCTCGGCTCTCTTCTCCGTATGAATCTTCGGAAGCCCGTTCCGGCCGGCACCGCCCTTGTTCAAAGTCACGCGCCCAGCACCGGTCGAAGCCATTGTTCACGCTGCATATATGCAAAAAAGTAGCAGTTAGCATATTGGAACAATAATTTTGGAGAAAAAAAATATGTTAGATGGAGATCAACACACCTTTAAACTAATGGATTTGGAGGAAAGTGATTCTGAAAGCTAATGACAATAGGTATATGAAATTGATAGCTCGACCATTACAGAGGCAAGTACGTTGGAGGAAATGAAGGAGAAGGTGATGATGAAATTAAGCGTGCCAAGGGGTCCAATTTATAACCTCGAAGTTAAACCGCGAGGGCCTAACCATGGTTAAATTCAATCCTATCTGGTCGAGTTCTAACCATCCTATTAATTGGTCATGTATATTTTATATTATAATCCAAAATATTTATTGGGGAGATTTCAAGTGCACCGAATGCAGGAATTCTGAACACACCATTTCTTTAGATCTAATTACGGGCATTGTGTCAAATGTAGAAAATTGTAAATTCGCTAACCTTATCCAATAATCGGTGTGTTAAAATTATATTTTAGAAACGATTTAAATTATATGAAGATAAAATATTTTTAAGAAATTAGCAAATTATGATCGAATTAAGTGAGTTATTTAGGCGAATATTTTATTGAAATAATTTATCATATAATAGTTATCACACAAAAGAAGGTGGTGATATCCCTTCCTCCACGTGATTATTATGTTCTTATAATATAATAGGTAGCTGAAAATGTCTGCATGTAAAAAGTTTATATACTTTTTCAAAAATTATGACTACGATTCAAAATTTATTAGTTACACTTAGTGTTAAATATTTTAAATCATGACGTGAGATCATGTGAAATGGAGTTTGAATAATTTCTGAACATTGTTGAAGTGGGGGAGGAAAAAAATTTGAATATATGAGCTTTGATAAATAAACAATTTTCAAATGTACGTAGGTTTTAGAAGTCTTCTAATTATAAGACACAAAATTGGATTTTTTGAATAGTGTGTAAAACAATAGGAATATGATGTAGCATCTTATGTGATCATTTTTGGCATGGGGTACAAAGATGCTTGTGTGTTTTTTTTAATCTAAAGTTGATGTTTCAATTTTTATTATATTGTTTCTAATAAAATTAAAGATAAATAGGGATATTATGAGGTAGGGCTAAATTTTGGAAGAATTTATACCAAATCTTACGATTAAAATCTTATTAATAAAGAAGATAAATTAAGAAGTTCGATAGATTAATGAGAAAATTCGATGTAGCATGTTTCCATTATTGTATGTATATGTATATAATTGGGGATATCAAGCACCGTGGGAAAAAAACCTAAATGGAGAAAGATTCGGAAAATTTTTTGAAATAACCGAATCAAATGATAATGTAGGTAAGAATATATTCCCGTCCCCCAAAAAATCTGACCAATAACAACAACAACAATAATAATAATAATAATAATAATAATAATAATAATAATAATAATAATATATGTATATAATAGAAATTATAATTATATTATAATATATAAATTATTTGATATATTAGAAGTGGACATGAAGATGTATGTCTCCATATCGGGAATAAAGATGTAGATCACTTATTAATTAATGGACGTGAATGATAAATCCGACCTCGTCTTTTCACGTTGTCATCCATAATTATAATATATATAGTAATATATTACGAGGAAAGAATTCTAAAAACGTTCAAACTTATAACCAATCAAATATATAATTTTACAAATAAAAGTTGAGAAACATTCTCTAAAAAACTCTCACAAAAATACTTAACCAGTGACAGTCAAATTGGCTGATGTTCGGTTTGTACATATACTGATATACAAGATGCGTAGATATGAAAATGAACATTAAATTATATCATTCAAATTGTTGAAAGGTCTCTCTGAAATTTGAAAATTACATAAATAAATAAAATTCGACTTGAATGCCTCGGTCGTGTGAAATATTTATTGAACAACTGAGTTCAAATATAATGTTCTATTTATGAAGCCACGGGTACGTCTATCTATCTCTCTACCCTATCATTGACATTGGACACACAAAGCTGGAACGCGAGTCAAGTTGCCACCAAAATAGGCTACCCCCGTACCCCGGCGCCACTCCAGTCCTGGCTCCCGCTATTTTAGTCGCCAAATATTCTAATAAAAAGATAATGAAACTATTTAATATATAAGGTTACGGGTGAAAATTATAGATATGTCGTGCTATATTTGCGGTATTCCAAAAGTTGAACTAAATAGTTTGATGTGTTATCACTAATTTGAAATAAAAAACTTCGTAGAATATAACATAGATATAAAAGAAAAGAAAA
>KV012260.1:246437-292418 GCA_001598015.1 Dorcoceras hygrometricum | reverse complement strand
TTTCAAAATCGACCAAAAGGGGCCCGATATCGCATACCGGCCCGAAAACTTCACGGGTTGCCCGGGACAGGCCCGAACCAAACCCTAGAAGAAAACAGACCAGCCGTCATGACATCGCCGGAGACTCGCGGGAGCGGCGGCCGGCCGCCGCCACCAACGAAATCACGCGGGGCGCGAAAGGCGCGCGCGCGGCCGCGACAAGGCGGCGCTTATATCCGCCAACGTGCGCCATCACATGGCACGCATCGGTCGGCCAGCGACCAGCCACCGGCCGCAGACGTGCGCTCATCGTCGCACGCGACATCGCACAACCATCTCGTGAGGAGCGGCGCACAGCGGCGCAACGATCCGGCCAGCAAGTGCGTAGCGGCGCTCGACCAACCGCGCAACGGTTTGCGCAAGGCCGCCCGACCTGAGGCGCGACCAGGCGCGCGACGCATCGGCCACGATGTGTGACAGGCGCGCAAGCTTCGGCCGTCGCTCGCGCGACAAGCGCGCGGCCGGCGCGCGTCCAGCGCGCTCGATGGCGCTCGTCGTGGCGCCGCCGCACGCGGGGGCGTCGGGCGGTCGATGTGCGGCGATATTTCGGATGTCTTGATCTGAAATTTAACGTTAGATACAATTCAGGCATAATCGTCTGATCAGATCCGAAAAACACTGGCTCTGATACCATTGTTGGGGATCCGGATCCGCCCCCCGGCGAGGCAGCGGAAGAACATAGAATAAACAGCCGGGAGACGATCAATACGAAAATTCAATAACAGTTATCGAAATACATAGGGGGTTCAAAACCACTACCTAGCTGGCATTTGTGCCTGGCTCCAACCGTAGTTACAATAACGTCGGCTCTTCTCGGTAGATTGCGGTAGTTATCGCCAATCCGATCCACGACCATAAACGAGACTCCTTCGTCAGCCTGCACTATAAGGACTGACGAGATCAGCATGGATGGATTCTCCTCGTCGAATTGCCCGGAAACGAATTTCCGGCGACGACGGGCGGCGGCGCATGGCGGGCGGCGGCGGCGACGGCTATAGAGGAGAGGAGGGGCGGCCAAAGCTAGGTTAAGGGTTTCCAGATTGTATCAAGTTGTTAAATGAAGCTTAGTCTAATTAAATAGACATAGGAGTTGGACTTGGACCGGCCCAACGGGCCCGGGTCCAACAATGAACATTCAGTTCATCTCCACCACCGAGACTTCATCGTAACTCCGATCGCCGATCAGATCGGACCGATCGATTCAGTTTCCAAAACTGAATGTTATGATCTGAAAAACCATTTTTCAGAACCCCAGTGCAAAATGACCGTTTTGACCCTCAACAGCGGGAAACCCCGGTTTGACCTCTGTTGACTTTTAGGAAGTCGCACTTCCCGAAATCCTCTTCTCGTGCTCAACACATTGAGCTGAGTATCCGTGCGGGAATCTCGAATCTAGTACTTGTGTGACCCTCAATGGTTCAGGGATACAGCTAGCCGTGGGCCCACAACCATTGCGGCTCCGGAATCACAATTCCGGACCTGCCCAACGGATCATGGTAAAGCGTCTAGCAACATTGCCCCATGATCCCCTAGGTATCACTGATAGTGCCTGCAAGAACCAGTTGGTCGTGGTTAGCGTATAGTACGGTCCTTTCAATCCATATATCCCGATAAGATCAACGACCATTGGTAAATCGAGAGTCGCTATAGATCCGATAGCTATGCATACAATTTGGAGATCGAATAGTGACATCACGAGTGTAACTGGGTAAACACATTTACCTAACACTTCTAGTACTCTGGCCACAGATTTATACACTATTATCTCCTCAGATAGCATAGGATATCCACGCATGTCTGCGAGCGGTGAATCCTCGACAACGATGCATCGACTCCTACATGCATCAGGGTCTCACCCAATCCCGACGCCTTATGACCCCAAGTGAGTCGGCAAACGGGTCAAAGTGAGACGCCTATCATGTAGAGTCTCAATGACGTTTCGAGTCCTGAGGACTAATCAGTACAACCAAGACCTCGGACTTATCCACTCGACAAATGGTAACCACTTGGAAAGTCCGAAGGAGGATAGTTCGATAGATCACCAGGTCACTATCTATCTGCATGCTTAGAACATCACAATGTTCCCTACCAATGAAACATGGTACTTCGCATCGCAAATACTAGTCTCGAACTCGGGCGGCCTTATCCTCATTTTGACGGCCCAATCGACTAGGAACGTGTTCAGAATACACAGCGACTATTAGATGTGTTTCATGATAGCCGTCATACCCACTATCACATCTAACATACGCTTTAGTGCATTCTAGGTCTTTACTCAACGCGATTGTTAATCATTACACACATAATGAAAGTAAAGAACGCCATATAAAAGAATGCGAATATCATATATAAAGATTGTTTCATACAAGAGTCTATTAACCCACACGCCACAAGTTGGCTAGTTGGGCATCTAATCTAACATCAGGGAGCGCAACCTTCCCAGTAAGTGCAGTCGTCTCAGCCACCCCAACAGCAGCAACAAGTAGCCCAACAGTTTGGACATCAGAGGTTTTGGCCTCGTGGTAAGCAGTTTAAGAAGAAGTCTGGTTCTAGTTATTCGGGCTCTGGTAGTTCCAACAGCGGTGGTACCAAGGTGGAGTATTGTGGCCAGTGTGGTGGAAAGCACCCTACAGCGCAGTGTGTAGGTGTGCAGGGTTCTTGCAATGTCTGTGGTCAGTACGGACACTTTGCTAAATTGTGTCCTTTGTCTGGATCGCAGCATACCGCGGCTCCATCGCAGGGTCGAGGTGGATCGTCTAGAGGTCGTTCTGCTTTTCCTGTTCAGCAGTAGAGGTTAGGGGAGCCTCAGTTTAGGCCGTTTCAGCAGCCTGGTCCTTCGCGGTTTGGACAGTCTTCCCACCCTCGGTTTTCTGGACCTCAGTTTGCCCAAGTGAACGCCATGAATAAAGAGAAAGTGGAGAGCACGCCGGGTGGAGGGATTATCACAGGTACTTGCTTTGTCTTTGATTTTCATACGAGTGTGTTATTTGATACAGGAGCATCGCATTCTTTTATTTATGATGTATTTGTGGTTGAGCATGGTTTGCATACCACTCCTTTGTGTGATGTTGTATCTGTTGCGACTCCTGCCGGCACGAGCCTGTTCTCCCAGGAGAGTTTTTTGAATGGTGTTCTTAGGTTTGGCGAAAGTATGTTGTTAGCCAACCTGATCAGGCTAGTGATGTGGGATTTCGACTGTATAGTGGGAATGGACGTGTTGTCTAGGTATATGGCCACCGTGGATTGTTTCCATGGCGTTGTGCGATTTAGGCCCCAGTCTGGCGAGAAATGGAATTTCTACGGCCAAGATTCCCAGTTGAAGATTCCTTTAGTCTCTACGATGGATATTTTTAGCCTGTTGTCGCTTGAGAATGCTGGTTTTATTATCTATGCCTTAGATGCGTCTTCTTCTTCGATCGTAGAGCTTAGTAGAGTCCATGTGGTTCGACGTTTCCAGGATGTGTTTCCGGAGAAGATTCCTGGTTTTCCTCTGAGGCGGGAGATAGACTTCAGCATTGAGTTGGTTCCTGGTACAGCTCTGATTTCGCGTGCTCCGTATCGTTTAGCGCCTGCTGAGTTGAGGGAGCTTAAGGAGCAGCTTAGTGATTTGCTGGAGAAGGGATTCATTAGGCCTAGAATGTCCCCGTGGGGAGCGCCTATCTTGTTTGTTAAGAAGAAGGACGGGTCGATGAGGATGTGTATCGACTTTAGGCAGTTGAACAAGGAGACAGTGAAGAATAAGTACCCTTTGCCTAGTATCGACAAATTGTTTGATCAGCTTCAGGGTTCAGCTGTGTTTTCTAAAATCGACGTTCATTCAGGGTACCATCAGTTGCGCATCCGTGAGCAGGATGTTGAGAAGACTGCGTTTCGTACGAGGTATGGGCATTATGAGTTTCTAGTTATGACTTTTGGTTTGACGAATGCTCCTGTAGTTTTCATGGACTTGATGAATAGAGTCTTTAGAGAGTTTATCAATCAGTTTGTGATTGTGTTTATCGATGACATTTTGGTGTACTCTAAGACTCCGATGAAGCATAAAGAGCATTTGATGCTAGTTCTTCAGAAGCTTTGAGACTCGCAGCTGTATGCTAAGGTCTCCAAGTGCGAGTTTTGGTTGGACCAAGTTGTGTTTCTGGGTCATGTGATTTCTGTTGATGGTATTTCTGTGGATCCCAGTAAGGTTGAGGCTGTTCTCAACTGGGAACCTCCCAATAGCGTTGCGGAGATTCGTAGTTTCTTGGGTCTGGCTGGCTATTATCGTCGTTTTATCGAAGGATTTTCTAGTATAGCTAAGCCAGTGACGCAGTTGACTCAGAAGGAAAAGCGTTTTGTTTGGACTGAGCAATGCGAGAATAGTTTTCTGTTGCTCAAAGAGAAGCTAACTTCTGCGCCTGTGTTAGCTCTGCCGTGTGGTTCAAGTGGTTTTGTAGTTTGTGCAGATGCTTCCTTGAATGGATTGGATTATGTGTTGATGCAGAATGGTCGAGTCATTGCTTATGCCTCTCGGCAGTTGAAGCCGCATGAGACTCGTTACCCAGTTCATGATTTGGAGTTAGCAGCAGTGGTTTTTTCTCTTAATATTTTGCGCCACTACCTGTATGGTGATCAGTTTGTGGTGTACTCCGACCACAAGAGTCTTCAGTATCTGTTTTCTTAGTCATATTTGAATATGAGACAGCGTAGATGGATTGAGCTGCTAAAAGATTTTGATTGTGAGATCAAATACCAGCCTGGGAAGATGAATGTAGTTGCAGATGCATTGAGCAGAAAGGCTCAAGTGGCGATGTTGGCTTCGATGCAGATTCCGAAGGTGCATGAGCATCTTAGCACTACTGGTTGGAGGTTTTACCCCGCTGAGGATTATGTTGTGGTGTCTTCTTTCCAAGTTGAGCCACAAATTATTGCTATCATTCGAGCAGCTCAAAGGACTGATCCATTCATCCATGAGTTGAAGCTGAAAGTGAGAGTTGGACAGTTGGAAGACTATACTGTCTCTTCTGATGGTTGTTTGAGGTTTCGTGGCAGGCTTGTTGTGCCAAATCTGATTGATTTGAAGGAAGAGATCTTGCGAGAAGCGCACTGCAGTAGATACAGTGTCGATCCTGGTGCAAGGAAGATGTATCATGACTTGAAGCAGCATTACTGGTGGGCAGGTTTGAAGAGTGATGTTGCTGATTTTGTGGCTATATGTCTGAATTGTCAGCAAGTCAAGGCAGAGAGGATGAGACCTGGTGGTCTATTGCAAAGTCTGGAAGTGCCCCAATAGAATTGGGAGCACATAGCGATGGATTTTGTCACGCATTTGCCTCGTTCCAGCAGAGGTTGTGATGCTGTGTGGGTTGTTATCGACAGACTGTCGAAGTCTGCTCACTTCATTCCCTATGGTATTACCTATTGTTTGAAGAAGATGGCGAAGTTGTACATAGATTTTGTGCTGCGTTTGCATGGTGTGCCAGTTTTGATTGTTTCAGATCGTGATCAGAGGTTTACTTTCAGGTTTTGGAAGAGTTTGGAAACAGCTTTGGGAACTATATTGGCTATGAGTACAGCTTATCACCCCCAAAAAGATGGCCAATCTGAGAGGACTATCCAGATTTAGAGGATATGTTGAGAGCTGTTGTGATGGACTTCAGTGGTAGCTGGCAAGACTCGTTGTCTTTGGTTGAGTTTTCCTACAATAACAGCTATCAGGTCACGATTGGTATGGCACCGTTTGAAGCTTTGTATGGCAGAAAGTGCAGGTCGCCGATATGTTGGGAAAAAGTGGGGAAGAAGCAGCTGTCTTCTCCGGAGTTTGTGCAGCAGATGAGAGATCAAGTGGATTTGATACTCCAGCGAATGAAAGCTACACAAGATCGCCAAGCCAGTTATGCGAATAAGAGTCGTAGTTCTTTAGAGTTTGAGGTTGGTGATCTAGTTTTCCTTAAGGTTTCTCCTTTTCGCAGTGTTATGAGATTTGGTCTCAGAGGAAAGTTAGCTCCTCGTTATGTTGGTCCTTATGAGATCTTAGAGAGGATTGGTCCTTTGACTTATCGGCTGTTTTTGCCACCAGTTTTGTCTTCCTTACATGATGTGTTTCATGTTTCGATGCTGAGGAAGTACAAGCCAGATCCCTCGCATGTGTTGAGAACTGACGAGGTGGAGTTAGATCGGACTTTGAGCTATGTTGAGTATCCCTTGCAGATCTTGGATAGAAAAGATAAATAGCTGAGGAATAAAACCATTCCTTTGGTGATGGTTCAGTGGAGCAAACATGGTAGAGAGGAAGCTACGTGAAAACTGGAAGAAAGGATGCAGTGTGAGTGGCCGCACCTGTTTGAGTGAGCGTTTCCTAGATTCCAGTAGTTGGTTCCTTGTTATTTCTCGGTAGATGTTTGCTTAAGTTATTTTCCCCAGTTATCTTGAACTCTTGTTTTGGAGTTGATTGATTTCGAGGACGAAATACTGTTTTAGCGGGGGAGATATGTGAGACCCGAAAGCTGATAAGATTAATTGAGTTAATTAATCGGATTTTATTGAGATCAGCTTTGCGTTGATGAGCTTGGAGAAGCTATCGGGTTTTGTTTTAGCCATTAGAACAGTTCTGGAGAATTTGAGTTCGGCGCAAAATCTGTTCAGTAGTTAGCGCATGTCATCGCTAAATGTTGGCGTTCAGCAGTGGTGACGTCAGCAGTTGTCGCTGAGTGGTTGTGTTCAGCAGTCGTAGTAAGATCTGTTGTCGCTGAGCAGTAGAGAGTGCGATATACCCTAGCTACTGTTCATCGAACCTTATCTTCTACGATTGGCGACGGTAGACAGCTCCGATTGAAGTAAGAGTGGTAGCTTTGGACTCCTCTTGCTGAGACGCTTCGTTTGGATATTGTTTTCAAACGTTTGCTTGAAGCTGGTGAGGTGTGCGAAGACATCTCCCTTGTGTAGTCTGTTAGCATAAGCGTCGGATTTCGCTCCTAGCTTGTTGGGCTAAGTAAATTTCCTGCCTTTGAGCTTTGTTTAGAGATTTCTGTTGAGTTAGAGAGGTAGGATTAGCGCTGGTGGAGTTTGTAACTCCCAATTGTTGTTTTCTGTGCTTCGGTCCCTGAGGAATTGTGTGTTACCGTTGAGCAGGTGGTAGATCTGTGTGCTCGGGACGTCATTGTGGCAATCTGCTGTAGTAATTGTTGCACAGAGAATTGAGTTACGGATGTGAGCTTGTTTACAGCTTAGGATTGAGCATGGATTATGTGTATTGCATTTGCATACACGCATTATCCTGTTGAGCTCAGTTTGCTAGCTGTGCCTGTTTGTTGATTTGAGAGTATGAGGATGCTGTGTTGAGGATGAGCGGGTAGTTCCCGTATACCTCAGAGGCCGAGCCGGGTAACTCCCCGTGTCCTTCTTCTCCCAGCTGGGTTTGTTAGCAGGTATGAGCGGCACAGCAGGTGGAGCTATTGTTTAGCATCTGGTACGATGTACTGGAGATGAGTGGGTAGCTCCCATGTGCTCACCCCGTGGACACTATCTATTTTCCCTTTGAATAGATCTTGCTGTTGAGCTGTTGTTGCGATCCTTTGGCTCCCTTCTTTCGGTTGTAGCCTTGATCCCTTGCATAGCATTTTAATATTATCTGTTGCTTTCTTTTTGCTGTTTGTGCTGCTCTCCGTACTTGGGTTTGACCCCGAGGTCCCTCTAGGGCTGATATTTGTTTCCTGTGTGTTGTTTTCAGGTTTCCCAGGTTTCTCTGCGGTCGTGGCTTTGACCCACCTGGAGGTGCCCCAGGAGGTGGATAGAGTGTCTCGGTTAGCGTATAGCATATATGTACTAGTACTGTCAGCCGGGAAATGCCCTGTGCTTGTGTGATTCAGTTGTATGCTGTAGTACTTGTATTTGTTTAAATGTTGTACTCTTGTACTGAGTGTTTGTAAGCTGGGATATTTTAAGTATGGTTGTATTTTAAATTATATGTTTTAAACCGTCAGGCCTAAAGCGAAAAAATTTGCCACTATTTTATTGCTTCCGCGTTGTGCTTTATGTGGTTTTGCTCTGATTTGTGCACGAGGCCTGACAAGCTGAGTTATAGGTAACTTAGCAAATTGAATTTTGGAATGTTGGAAGTCTCGTACTGTGAAGCTCATACCCATGGGAATCAACGCAGTGGATTTAATTGAATAAAAAAAGGAAAAGAAGGGCTGAATGCGAAATGTTGTAAGCTGTATTTCCTTACAAAACCGATATACAAACATTTGGCGCCAAAAGTAAATATCAACAACAGATTTAAGTAAACAGACTTCTGGATCAGTTTACAAAATGAGATATTACAAATACTGGAACTCTATATGTATTCTTTATTTTTTTAATGGATCTTAATACAGTTTTCGACGAAAGATCTAAAACAACAACAGCACGAAAATGCCGATCTTCGATAAACACACACATGCCCCAGCAGGTTCAGCTCCCGCCTCCCGTCTGCCCCACATTTGCCTCATCTGCACCATGAAAGCTAATGAGCCTAGGGGCTCATCAAGCAAAAACCAAGAATAATAAGGATCACTTACTGCAAGCAGACACATACGTAACTCAAAATAATCATAGTTTAAAGGAAGTCAGTTATACATAAATTCTTTTCGTAAAATCATATTTGGGAAAAACAACTCAGATCTCGTCTATATTTTTCTTTTGACTTATGTCTTAGAATCTCTCCATAGGTCCAATGGCGCTTGATCAAGATACATCTGAATTCAGTAACAATATGGCGAAACATCGCCCACTAACAATATGAAGGGGCAATTGATTCATTCGACAGCTAGCTCACCCTTCCAGCATTGACCGTTTGTTATCTATGCCATCAATATCTTAAAACTGAACACTACTTCATTAAAACAAATCATTTGATCGAAATCGGATCACAAAACATCGGGGTTCATTTCTTTTAAAAAACTCATTTCTCTTTAAAATTGTACTGACCAACATATTTGGCTACAGGAGACATATCGCTGATGGGGAAATAGATTTGGCTAATAAAATCAGTACTCGGGCGCGAAACAGATCTTGGTCGTGGAAACAGATTTGACTATCGAAGCAGTATCGCTAGCGAGGAACAGATGTGACTATAGGAATATTATCGCTAGCGCGAAACAGATTTGGCTTCTGGAATCATATCGTTAGCGTGAAAATAGATTTGGTCACAAGAAGTATATCGCTAGCGTGGAAACGGTTTTGGTCGCAATAAGTATATCGCTGGCGTGAAAACAGATTTGTTCACAATAAGTATATCGCTAGCGTGAAACAGATTTGGTCACAAGAAGTATATCGCTAGCGTGAAAACAGATTTGGCTATAGGAACAGTGCTGCTAGCGCGAAACAGATTTGGCTTCTGCAATAGTATTGCATCATCACAGACGACATCCAAGGATACCAGCTCTACTTCTCTAACCAGAAAAATCCCGATTCGACTAGCATCACCGATTAACTTGGAGTCAAGTCCAGACACCGCCATACCCAGAACAAAGGAGTTCATAATCATACATTAAACTCGAGTCTGTACTGCTCAGTGTTTTAAAACAACAATAATCGCTTTGAAACATGCTGGAGAGTTTTAAAAACAGAAATCAACTCAGTGGCCCCGAAACATTCTTTTCAAATCGAACAAGATCATAAACATAAGCTAAAGCTTGAACATAAAACAAGCAAGCAATCACAGAACTGAATAAAACAACATATATACTTTCATGGTGTAACAAAGAATCAGCTTTTACCTGCCTTCAACTGGAAAACATGAAGAACAACTGGTTTCTTCTTAAGATCTCCTCAAGCACAAGTGACGAACTCCTTAGAAATTTTGAGAGAACTAAAGAATTTTCTTGGCAAGTCAAAATGAACTTTCAACTCACGTAAACAATCATATAAAGGAGTATGATTGGTAGCAGGTAAAAATACTTGAGTAGGCATGGTTGTCATACCAACTCTTTGTCCTTTTAAAAAGATTTGCTAAAAGCTACCGACTACTATTTAAATCTTGAAATTGTTTCAAATATTTTTATAAACAATTCTCCCATTTAAAAACATTTTATTTTAAAAGGAGAAATTCTGATCTGGACCAACTCGGATTGTGCTTGGGGCGAAATCTATCAGGAAACCTTCTGGATCGTGTTATAAATCTGAAAGAAAAGAAATCGGCTTTAAATGAATAAAACTAGCTCAAATCTGAATGTTTAAATATCAAATCAGCCCTTTAGAATAAAAGGGTTAAAAATTGTGGTCCTATGGATTTTTGGGCGTTACAACTCTAACGTCCTTATAGAAATTTCGTCCTCGAAATTTACTTACCAAACAGCTCTGGGTAATGACTATGCGTATCAGCCTCGGTATCCCACGTAGCTTCTCGTTCAATTTGGTTAGACCATTGTACTTTAACCATTGGAATGGTACGATTCCTCAACTTTTTATTTTCTCTAAGAAGAATCCTTTCGGGTTTTTCTTCATAACTCAGATCTGGTGCGAGATGGATTGGTTCATAACTCAGCACATGCGAAGGGTTGGGAACATATTTTCTCAAATCTGATACATGAAACACCCTGTGCACTGATGACAGATTTGGGGGCAGTGCTAATCGATAAGCCCTTGTTCCTACATTGTCCAAAATCTCGTACGGACCAATATATCTTGGACTCATCTTTCCTTTCTTCCCAAAACGCATTACTCCTTTCATCGGAGCTACTTTCAAAAACACATGATCACCAACTTCAAAACTCTACTCTCGATGTCTATTATCAGCATAACTCTTCTGTCTGCTTTGAGTTGTTCTCATCCGTTCCTCAATCTTCCTAACAGCTTCAGCTGTTTGTTCTACCACATCTGGACTTAAACTAGCTCGTTCACCTACATCATCCCAGTGAAAAGGTGTTCTACATTTTTGACCATAGAGAGCTTATATGGGGCCATCTTTATCGAAGCTTGGAAACTGTTATTATACGTAAATTCTACCAATGGAAACTTCAAATCCCAACTCTCTGAAAAATCTATGATACAAGTCCTTAGTAGATCTTATAAAATCTGAATCACCCTTTCTGATTGACCATCGGTCTGGGGGTGAAAGGTTGTGCTAAAGGTCAACTTAGTACCCAAAGCTCTGTGTAAACTCTTCCAGAAAGCTGACGTAAACCTTAGATCTCTATCAGATATAATCGAAACTGTAATATCATGCAACCTCACTATTTCTTTCACATAAAATTTGGCATACTTGCTCACATCATAAGTCGTCTTAACTGGTAAGAAGTGAGATGACTTAGTGAGTCTATCTGCTATAACCCATATAGAATTGTATCCTAGGGCAGTTCTGGGTAGTCCAACTACAAAATCCATTGCAATGCTTTCCCACTTCCACTCTGGTATGGGCAATGACTTCAGCATTCTAGCTGGTCTTTGATGTTCTGCTTTCACAAATTGGCATGTTAGAAATTCTTAGACAAATCTGGAAATGTCGCGTTTCATGCGTGGCCACCAATACAATTTCTGGAGATCCTTATACATCTTTGTACTCCCCGGATGTACGGAGTATGGGGCTGTATGGGCTTTAGCCATCAGATCTGGCCTCATGGTGTCTACTTGGGGCACCCACATCCGGCCCTGAAATCTAACAACTCCTCCCTCGGAGGTATAGAAATTGCAACATCTCTTTGTCTTGCTTAACCCACTTCTTCAGCTACTCGTCATTCCGTTGCCCTTCTCAGATCTGGTCTACCAGATTTGGTTGAATGGAGAGATCTGCCAAGATCACAGCACTATCACACGGCACTAGTTCTAACCCAAACTTCTCAATTTCATAAGCCAATGGTCTCTGGACAGTGAGCTGGGCTAATCCTATTGATTTCCTGCTTAGAGCATCGGCCACTACATTCGCCTTTACTGGATGGTAGTTGATGGTGCAATCATAATCCTTTACCAGCTCTAACCATCTCCTCTGCCTCATATTGAGTTCCTTTTGGGTGAAAAAGTACTTTAGGCTCTTTTGGTATGTGAATATTTTACAATTCTCCCTATATAGGTAATGTCTCCAGATTTTCAAGGCAAAAACTACAGCTGCTAGTTCTAGGTCATGCATGGGGTAGCTCTTCTCATGGTTCTTTAGTTTTCTGGAAGCATAGGAGATTACTCTACGGTCCTGCATCAATAAAGCACCTAAACCTATCTAGGACGCATCTGTATAGATGACAAACTTTCCCTGATCAGAAGGCATGGTTAGCACGGGGGATTCAATCAGAGCTTGTTTCAACTTCTCGAATCAAGGCAAAAAACTACAGCTGCTAGTTCTAGGTCATGCATGGGGTAGCTCTTCTCATGGTTCTTTAGTTTTCTGGAAGCATAGGAGATTACTCTACGGTCCTGCATCAATAAAGCACCTAAACCTATCTAGGACGCATCTGTATAGATGACAAACTTTCCCTGATCAGAAGGCATGGTTAGCACGGGGGATTCAATCAGAGCTTGTTTCAACTTCTCGAAACTGATTTGGCAATCTGGGGTCTATTCATATCTAACTTGTTTCCTAGTTAGCGAGGTTAATGGAACAGCTATCTTCAAAAATCCCTTAATAAAACGTCTATAATAACCAGCTAAACCAAAAATCTCCTGACTTCCAAAACAGATTTGGGAACGGCCAATCAGAACAACTTCAACTTGGCTGGGTCAACCTCCAATCCGTCCTTGTAAATGATATGTCCTATGAATGCAAGTTTCTCCAGCCAAAAATCACACTTACTGAACTTGGCAAATAGTTTTTTGCTCTTCAAATCTTGTAGCACTGTCCTAAGATGGTTGGCATGCTCTGAGCTGGTCTTGGAATACACCAGGATATCATCTATAAATACGAAAACAAACTGATCCAGACACGGTTCGAAAACTCTATTCATCAAGTCCATAAAGGCTTAAGGTGCATTGGTAAGTCCAAAGGGAATTACTAGGAAATCATAATGGCCATATCATGTTCTAAAGGCGGTCTTATAAATATCGGCCGGCTTGACCTTCAATTGGTGATAACCAGATCTCAAGTCGATCTTATAAAAGACTGTTGATCCCTTCAACTGATCAAACAAATCCTCAATCCTAAGAAGGGGATATTTATTCTTAACGGTCAGCTTGTTCAGCTCTCGTGGTGATAACCAGATCTCAAGTCGATCTTATAAAAGACTGTTGATCCCTTCAACTGATCAAACAAATCCTCAATCCTAAGAAGGGGATATTTATTCTTAACGGTCAGCTTGTTCAGCTCTCGATAATCTATAGACAATCTTAAACTCCCATGCTTCTTCTTGACAAACAAAACAGGGGCTCCCCATGGTGACGTACTAGGTCGAATGAATCTCTTATCCAACAGGTCTTGGATCTGTTCTTTTAATTCCCTCATCTCTGATGGAGCAAGGCGATAAGGTGGTCTGGAAACAGGCGCTGCTCCTGGAACTAGATCAATTGCAAATTCCAACTCTCTATCTGGTGGTAGTCCATGGATGTTCTCTGGAAAAACTTCAGGAAACTCATTCACTACTTCTACTTCTGACAGTTGGGGTTTACTAACAGTAGCAAGGGGCGACAGACTTGCCAAAAATCCTAATCCACCTTTCCCTAAACAGCTTTGGGCTTTTAAAGTTGAAATGTTGCGAGGAATTCTCCGAATATGGTTATATTCAAACATAAACTGGTCTCTTTTGGGTGGTTTGACCACCACTGTTCTGAACTTAAAATCAATCACTACCCCATACTTAGTTAACCAGTCCATAACCTGAATTAAATCAAACTCAGGCATAGGTAGCACAATTAAGTCAGCTGTAATCCAACGCCCTTGAAGCCTAAGTTCTAAATTACGAAATAAACCATGTGACACCAGTTCCTCTGTCAGGCCTCGTGCTCAATCAGAGTAAACCCACATACAAACGATAGGGGAAGCATTAAAAAACAGTGGCTAAAATTTCTCTTTTGGCCTGACTTAGAAAACATAATTTAAAATACACTGATATTCAAAATATTGGTTTTACAATGCTGAAAACCCAATACAACCTAAAACAACGACTCAACATAGAGTGAGCCTTAATCAACAACTAGATGAGTCTCTAGTTCAACATAGATACAATTTAATATAACAAATATATCAGATGTATCTACTACATATAACTGAGACACTCTATCCACCTCCCGGGGCATTACCAGCTGGATCAACTCCACGACCAACGGTGAAACCATGATAACCTGAAAACACACACAGGAAAACAAGACAACCAGCCCTAGAGGAACATCGAGGTCAAACCCCAGTACAGAGAGCAATTGAAAAACAGCAGTTAAAATAGCAATAGATAAAATGTGAATGCTAGGTATGAGAACAAGGCTACAACCGAAGACAGGGAGCCAAAAGGATTTTAAGAACTGCTCAACAACAGATATCCCATCAACTGGAAGATAGTGGCCACGGGGTGTGTGAGTATATGGGAGCTACCCACTCGTCTCAACACATGGTACCAGATGCAGAACACAGCTCAACATGTTGTTTCCCAACTCATGAGAAGTGGGAGCTACCCACTCCACTCATAGTGGCTAACAGATCTCAGCAAGTTAGCCTCTCGGCCTCTAAAACAGGCATCCTGGTACACAAAGATCAAGACAACAGGGCAAAGCTAGCAAGATCTGAGCTCAACATGAATAAGGCATTTATTCAATGTAACAACTTGCAATAAAAAACATAACAGAGGCAAGCAATGATAGCACAGAAGCATACACAGCAGCACACATAATACCCATGCCGAATTCAACGCTGTAAATCAAGCTCGCATCCGTACCTTAGTTCTGAGATATAATTACTAAAAAAGCAGTCCCGAGCAACCAGATCTGAAACTTGCTAAGCCAAACAACAACGCTAAATCAGGGACGCAAAGCTCAGAGCTACGAACTGGGAGCCACAAACTCGACCAGCTCTTTCCTACCCTTCTAGCTCAACCAACAGCTCCAAACAATGCACAAAGTAGGAACTAACACATACCCAACGAGCTACCTGCACAGAGGATCAAATCTGCGCTTATGCTAACAGACTACACAGAGTAGCTTCCTTCGCGGTCTTCTTCCAGCTTAACCCAAGCCTGCAAAGGAGGTATAAAACGACGCGCATTCACAAGAGGAGTCCAGCGGTACCACTCTTGTGTTCGTGAGCTGCCTACCGCCGAAAATCGAAGGAAATAAGCTACGGTGAACAGTAGCTAGGGTATCGCGACAGGGATATCTTTCGAGAAATATTTCTAAGTGTCGGGAAGAGATAATGGTGAGACCAAAGTCAAACTCCTCAATATAAACTACTTAAGTACCCCAGATCTGATGAACACTAACCACCGACAACCTAGGTTCAAAGCTAATTCCAACTCAGATCTGAGCATCACTCCAGATCTGGACTTACGCCAATACAGATTTGGAACTTATCCAAACAACGTCGCATCGCGGACCGCTCGCTCGTCGGGACACGTCATCTCCCTAACCAAATCTGAATCACTAAACGGCGTCGCATCGCGTTCTCAGTTTGACTCACAAACCCGCCAAATCTGAAATCCCTGAACCACACCGGTCTACCCCAAAAATACGAACCGAGACAATGAACCGGACCTACCACGTATCACTAACCACGCTAGCAACTCAGATTTCGTTTCTTCCAAAACAATGTCGCATTGATACCCGTTTAGCACATCCAACATGCGTAACCAAAATAGCACGCGACTATCATATTTCACCACCAAAACGGAAAGCGACCAACCAAAGCTGACCAGCACTAAAATCTGAACACTTTCCCGCGAAATTCTCCAACATTCCATAGATGTTTCCGAAGCGAATTCTGACCCGATTAATTAACTCAATTAACCCAATAACTTTCAGATCTCACATTTCTCCCCCACTGAAAATAAGATTTCATCCTCGAAATCAATTAACAACTCCAGAACTGAACCAAAACCTCAACACTGGAAAATCCCACTACGCATAGAACAAATGGCAACTCTCTAACACACAACGAGAGGCTACTAACCAAGAGTTCAATATAACTGGAACAAAAAACACAACCAAAACTAGCTACTGGAAACAAATGCAACATATACTCAAACAGATGAGGCCACTCACGTTGCATTTTCCCTTCCAGCTCCCACGTGGCTTATTCTCTACCATGTTTGCTCCACTGAACCATCACCAAAGGAATGATCTTATTCCTCAGTTGTTTCTATTTTCTGTCCAAGATCTGCAAGGGATACTCAACATAGCTCAAAGTTTGATCTAGCTCCACCTCGTCAGTTCTTAGCACATGCAAAGGATCTGGCTCATATTTCCTCAATATCGACACATAAAACACATCAGGCAATGAGAACATATCTGGCGGCAACAACAAGAGATAAGCCAAAGGACCAAACCTTTCAACAATTTCATAAGGTCCAACATAACGAGGAGCCAATTTCCCTTGAGACCAAATCTCATTACACTTCGAAAAGGAGAAACTTTCAGAAAAACCATATCTCCAACATGAAATTCTAAAGGCCTACGCCTTCGGTTGTGCAGCTTTCATCCGTTGGCGAATCAGATCTACTTGATCTCTCATCTGCTGCACAAATTCTAGAGAAGACAACTGCTTCTCTCCCCCAATTCTTCCCAACATATAGGCGATCTGCATTCCTGGCATACATAGCTTCAAATGGTGCCATACCAATCTTGACCTAGTAGCTGTTATTATAAGAAAACTCAACCAAAGACAAAGAGTCTTGCAAGCTACCACTGAAATCCATCACAACAGCTCTCAACATATCCTCTAAAATCAGGATAGTCCTCTCAGATTGGCCATCTATTTGGGGATGATAAGCAGTACTCATAGCCAATCTGGTACCCAAAGCTGTTTGCAAACTCTTCCAAAACCTCGAAGTAAACCTAGAATCATGATCTTAAATAATGGAAACAGGCACACTGTAATGCCCCAAAATCCATAGAAGCATATATTTGAATCTTATTTATTTCAAGGGTCAAAATGCCAATTTAAATGTTAGCATAAGCTATTTTATGAAAGCTGATTTTACTGATTTCATAAATGAGGTACGACGCAGCAGGTTCCAGTAGATGTCACTCCAAGCGCAATACACGAGCAGATTTTGGAAATCTATTGAAAATAATTTTAAGGAGAACAAAATGTTCTTTTAAAAAGTAATTGGAAGATTTGAAAACTAAAATATTTAGAGGGAAATTTTACTAAAATTCATAACTTTAGGTAAGGTGTGTCATTCTTGATTATTACACCTCACCCGCCACTAATCCCTCCCATACAAATACTTGTTTTGAAGGAAAAGTTTATTTTCAATTACAAAGAAAACTCTTTTGTGTTCTCTCAAATATTTCCAAATAAGCTCATTGTGATTGCTTGAGGAGGTGGAACTCTGCAGGAATCAACTGTAGTTGTAAAGCTTAGTTCAAAGGCAAGTAAAAGCTGATCCTTTGCTACACCATTTGAGGCATATATTGATTTTTTTTTCCTTATTTTATGGATCTTCTTGTTTGTATGTTTAAATTTATGTTTAAGTTCATGTTTAAGAATATTTACTAATGACCAAGAAAAGAAAGATCGGGTTCAAAGATATGTTTTCTACTTTCAGAGTTTTCCAGAATGTTTTAATAAAGATTGAGGATGTTTAAAAGAGACTGAGGAGTTCAGATTTGAGTCACGTATGTTCATGAATGTTCTTATTTCTGGTGAATGGTAACATCTGAACTTGACTCTATGTAACCGGAGATGCTAGTCGAATCAGAAAATAAGTCTGGTTTGAAAGGTAGAACTGGTATCGTAGATGTCGTTCGTGATGTTGCAGCACCAAGTTCTTATTCAGAATTTTTTCCTATATTAGCGGCTAAATTCCATATTTAAATCAGAAGTTTTCATTCAGAGTAGTGTTTTCGCTACACATCTGAGTTTGGTCAGAATTCACATTATTTATCACTTCACTGATGAGTCAATTACGATTATTCATTGACATCTGAGTTGACCAATCTAGTTGCGTTGACATCTGAGTTGACCAATCTAGTTGTGTTGACATCTGAGTTGACCAAGTCACATCTGTTTTATTCCTAAACACTATTCCATGGAGACATCTTGTGACGCCCGAACCCAATGGGGCCACGAGATCGGGGTAAAATAAGAATTTTCGAAACAAAATAAGGACTGAAAGATAATTTGTTATAAGCTGTATTCCTTATAACTTCAAAAGAAATAGAAACTCAAAGACAAAACTATCAACACTTAATTGCGCGCCAACTACTGAAACTTTCTTGCGGAAAAACAGAGTATATTATATAACTTTGCAATTACGATTTACAACAGCTGCTATTCTATGTAAATATACAACCGTTGCAATTGATCTAATACAGTACATTCTAACTTAAAACAATACAACTGAGACACGGAAAATGTGACACTTGGATAAACACAACACCACCCAGCAGCTGTATTTCAAGTTTCACCTTCTGTTCGTTCTCCAGCTGTCGCACCTGCACCATTTTATTATATAACTTTGCAATTACGATTTACAACAGCTGCTATTCTATGTAAATATACAACCGTTGCAATTGATCTAATACAGTACATTCTAACTTAAAACAATACAACTGAGACACGGAAAATGTGACACCCGAACCCAACGGGGCCACGAGAATTGGGGTAAATAAAAATTTTCGAATAAAAGAAGGGCTAAATGATAATTCGCTATAGGCAAACAAAACAAACGACAAGCTCAAAGATCAGCAGGTACTTAAGTTGCACGCTAACTGCTAAAAACATTTGCGGAAGTTTGTATTGTATTTCCTATAACTTGAAAGGAACAAAACAAACGACAAGCTCAAAGATCAGCAGGTACTTAAGTTGCGCCTGCTAAAAAGGGATGATAGCCCAGCTTCTCATTAAGTTCAATATCATTTTCAGTTGATCATGGCATATAAGTTCTATGTGGTCCAATTTGCACTTTGATCAAAATGACTCCCGATATCAGTTTTAGCATATAGCTCATATGAAAGGGCAGTTGACATCTTCGACAACTGCTCACCCTTCTCCTTGGTGACCTTAACTATCTATGCCATAATCTAAAATAGCTTTGTTCCTTAACGATCTTTTCTTTAAACATTCCTTGAAATTTCTGTAAATCATCGGGTTCCATCATTTTAAACACTTGCTTCCCATTTTAAAACTTCTCTGAGAATTGAATTCAACCTCTGGAAACTTATCGTTAAAATGGAACTGGTTGAAAGAAAACCAGTCGCAAAGAATAGTACCAGTCGCAAGACTAATACCAGATAAATAAAAAGTACTAGTCGCAAAGAATAGGAATCAGTCGAAAGACAAGAATCCCGTCGCGAGGTTTTTTAAACAAATATAAAGTGAAACGATGTTGTTGGAGTAATCAGCAGATAGGATAACAAGACTACCTGCTGCTATTTTTATGACTTAAAGGAACGACGTCGTTAGCGCATAAATCAGTCGCAGGGAAAAGCGCTAACACGATTATATAAATGAATGGTACCAGTCGCAAGACTAATACCAGCTGAAATGAACAGTACTTAAAAGGAAAGCAACTGCTGAATTATTACTATGGAATGCATCTGCTGGTGAACAGTGCATCTGCTGATTTTATGTGAACAACGCAACTGTTGGATTCTAACTAAGGAAAATGCAGTTGCTAAACTTACGATAACAATGCAGCTGCTGATTTCTAACAAAGGAAATGCAACTGGTGATATTAACAAGGAAAGATGCACCTGCTGATAAACAGTGCATCTGCTGGAATTTACGAAGACGCTTGCAATATCTAAACAATGATCGCGCTACCAGCCGTCGCCTATTAAACAAGACTTTATACTGATTCAACTAGCAACTACTGATTACACAATCATCAAATTCCGATATTACAACTACAGGAAGAACATTCGTAAACATTATAACAATGCAGCTGCTGAATCATAACAAGTAGATACAGCTGCTGGAACATAACTCGACATTCGTAATATCAAAACAACAACTCATGCCATCAGCCGTTGCCTATCAAACCATACCAATGATTCAACTAACAACTACCGATTACACAGTTATCAAATTCTGATATTACCGCTATTGCGAGAAGAACATTCATAACATTTCTTGAAATGAATTCGAATCCTCAGTACATTTAAAACATCATAACTTTCTGGAAAACATACGGGAAGCATCATAAACCTCAAAACATCATTTTCGAACCCATCTATCTTTCCTTTTCATGTCTAAATCATTTCAAACATGAACTTTAAACATAGCTTAAACATACAGGCAAGCAGATCCATAAAAACACAATATATGCTTCAAATGGTGTAGCAAAGGATCAGCTTTTACTTGCTTTTAAACAAATCTTTACGACAACAGCTAATTCCTGCAGAAATCCTCCCTTTGAGCAACGCACGAACTCTTCTGGAATTTCTTTGAAGAACACTTTAAAACTTTTCTTTGCAAATGATGAAAATCCTACTTTAAAAACAGGTTTTTATATGAAAGGGATTAGTGGCAAGCTACTTGTAAAATCAAGCATGGCACACTTCTAAAGTTTAGTAAAATTCCCTTCATATTATTTTAAATTTGTAAAATACCAAACCTTTTCCAAAAGAAATCATTTTACTTCCTTAAAACATTTTTCAACTGATTTAAAACAAGCTCGTGCATCGCTCCTTGAAGTTACCTGCTGGAACCAGCCGCAGCGCACCTTACTTGCTGATATCAACAAATCAGCAGACACATAACATTTAAAATTGCCAAAATGGCCCAAAAGATTAGTAAAATGCATAAATGTGATCCTATGGATTTTGGGGCGTTACAACTCTACCCTCCTTATTGAAATTTCGTCCTCGAAATTTACGTACCAAATAAATATGGGTAAAGGCTTAGCATATCAGTTTCTGTTTCCCATGTTGCTTCTCGCTCCGACTGGTTGGACCATTGTATCTTAACCATAGGAATGCTACGGTTTTTTAATCTTCTAACTTCTCGGAGGAGAATTCTTTCTGGTCGCTCTTCGTAGCTTAAATCTGGCGCTAAGTGAATTGGCTCATAACTCAGCACATGCGAAGGATGGGGAACATACTTCCTCAAAGCTGATACGTGAAAAACATTGTGCACTGCTGACATTTGTGGAGGCAGCGCTAATCGATAGGCAAGCGTTCCTACCTTCTCTAAAATCTCGTATGGTCCAATATACCTTAGACTCAACTTTCCTTTCTTTCCAAAACGCATAACTCCTTTCATTGGAGCTATTCTAAAAAATACTCGATCACCTATTTCAAAATTCAGTTCCCTTCTTTGATTATTTGCATAACTTTTCTGCCGACTTTGAGCAGTTTTCATTCTTTCTCTTATTATTCTAACAGCTGCTGCTGTTTGCTCCACAACATCTTGTCCTAAACCAGCTCTTTCACCAACTTCATCCCAGTGAAGTGGTGTTCTACACTTTCTGCCATACAAAGCTTCATATGGAGCCTTGAATCGAAGCTTGGAAACTGTTATTGTAGGCAAACTCTACCAGTGGCAAACTTGCATCCCAACCTGCTGAAAAATCTACAATACATGCTCTGAGCAAATATTCTAAAATCTGAATCACCCTTTCCGATTGTCCATCAGTTTGAGGGTGAAACGCAGTGCTGAACGTCAATTTTTTACCCATAGCCTTGTGTAGACTTTTCCAAAAGGCTGATGTAAACTTAGGATCTCTGTCTGATACAATAGAAATTGGAACACCATGTAGCCTCACTATTTCTTTAACATACAATTCTGCGTACCTGCTCACCTCATATGTTGTTTTAACTTGTAAGAAATGAGCATACTTAGTGGCCTGTCAATTATAACCCATATGGAGTTATATCCTTGTACTGTTCTTGGTAAACTAGTTACAAAATCCATCGCTATGCATTCCCACTTCCATTCTGGAATCGGCAGTGGTTTCAACAATCCTGTTGGTCGCAGATGCTCATCCTTCACCATCTGACACGTTAAACATTCAGCTACAAATCTAGCAACATCCCTCTTCATTCCTGGCCACCAATACAACTGCTGGAGGTCCTTGTACATTTTCGTACTTCCTGGATGTATTGAATATGGAGCTGTATGAGCTTCTTTCAAAAGTTCAGCTCTTAAATCATCTACTTGAGGCACCCATATTCTGCCCAAGCACCTAACAATTCCATCCTCTGTAAAATAGAGGCTGCTGCCTCTTTCTCTATCCTGCTGGACCCATTTCTTCAACTGCTGATCCTGCTGCTGACCTTCTCGAATCTGATTTAACAAATTTGATCTTACTGAGAGATCTCCTAAAATCATATTACTGCTGCTGCTGGACACTATTTCAAGTCCAAACCTCTCAATTTCATTCGCCAACGGCTGCTGGACAGTCAATCGCGCTAATCCTGCTGATTTCCTACTCAATGCATCAGCTACCACGTTTGCTTTTCCTGGGTGATAACTGATTGTGCAATCATATTCTTTAACCAGCTCCAATCATCGCCTCTACCTCATATTCAATTCTTTCTGGGTAAAGAAGTACTTCAAACTTTTATGATCTGTAAAGATCTCACACTTCTCCCCATAGAGATAATGCCTCCATATCTTAAGGGCAAAGACAACAGCTGCTAACTCCAAATCATGCGTTGGATAATTTTTCTCATGAAGAGGAACAGCAATCTTAGAGAATCCTTGGATAAATCGCCGATAATATCCAGCTAAACCCAAGAAACTTCTTATCTCTGTGACATTCTTTGGTGCTGGCCAGTCGCGAACCGCTTCAACTTTAGCAGGGTCGACTTCTATACCATCCTTAGAGATTATATGGCCTAGGAACGATACTTTCTCCATCCAGAAATCACACTTGCTGAATTTAGCAAACAACTGCTTGTCTTTTAAAATCTGGAGCACGATTCTTAAATGTTGAACATGCTCCTGCTGGGTCTTAGAATAAACTAAGATATCATCAATGAATACAACTACAAACTGATCTAGATATGGTTGAAAGACCCTATTCATTAAGTCCATAAATGCTGATGGAGCATTTGTAAGTCCAAAGGGCATAACCAAAAATTCGTAATGGCCATATCTATTTCTAAAGGCTGTCTCATAAACATCAGTTGGTTTAATCATCAGTTGGTGATATCCAGACCTCAATTCGATCTTAGAAAATACTACTGACCCTCTCAATTGGTCGAAAATATCTTCTATCCTAGGTAATGGATACTTATTCTTAATCGTCAATTTATTTAACTCGCGATAATCTATACACAATCTCATACTCCCATCCTTTTTCTTAACAAACAAAACAGGGGCTCCCCATGGCGAAGTACTTGGTCTAATAAATCCTTTCTCCAACAGATCTTGTATCTGTTCTTTCAATTCTTTCATCTCTGTTGGAGCTAGCCGATATGGTGGTCTTGATACTGGAGCATCTACTGGAATTAGATCAATCGAAAATTCCAACTCCCTGTCCGGTGGCAATCCTTGGATATCTTCTGGAAAAACTTCAGGGAATTCATTTGCTACTTCTACGATTGACAGTTGGGGTCTAACAGTCACTGTTAAGGAGGATATGATTGAAGGAACTTTATTAACATGTTTGGCCAAAAACTGGAATGGCTCTTTTCCTGGTGGGTTAACAGCTACTGCTCGTAATTTAAAGTCAATTACTACCCCATACTTAGTTAGCCAATTTATTCCCAAAATCAAATCAAACTCTGGCATTGGCAACACAATTAAATCAGCAGTAATCTTATGCCCTTGAAGTTTAAGTTCTAAACTTCTAAACAATTCGTGTGATACCAGCTTTTCCCCCGATGGTACCGACACACAATAACCTATCATTACTTGTTCCGGCTGGATAAACAATTTCTTAATAAACTCAGCAGAAATGAATGGCATAGCTCCTGAATCTAACAAAGCTAGAGAAGTAAATCCAGCTATCATAATTTCACCTGTAACCACTGTTGACTCTGGAGGAGCTTGTTCAACCGTCATCACGTAGGCTCTGCTGGTCACCAGCTGCTTAGACTTTGGACAATGTTTTAAAATATGTCCAGGTATTCCACACTTGTAGCAGACGTTTTGTCCAAGTCTGCATTGTCCCAAATGAGGCTTTTGACATTTAGGACATAATGGCCTATTATTACCAGCAGGAACGGAGCTTATAGGTTGAATCTGTAGAGGCTTTTGCTCCTGAGGCCTCTGCTGGTTCTTGTTTTGTTTCTTAAATGGCCTTTGATCCTTCTGCTAAAAGGCTTGCCTCTTTTGCTGCCTTTCTTCATCCATATCCTTCCAATCCATTTCGATTTGCAGGGCTCTATCCACTGCTTAGACACGGAAAACGTAGGCCTTGGATAAACACAACGCCACACATCTGCTGGTTTCAAGTTTCACCTGCTGTTCCTCCACCAGTTGTCGTACCTGCACCATTTTAAAAGCTAGTGAGCCAAAAGGCTCAGCAAGTAAAACCTGAGTAGTAACAATTTCATAAAACGCAGGCAGACATCTGTTCAATACATATGTTAAGGAACTTCAATAAACAATGTCATTTTCGTAAACATTTCAATAAACATTCAATGGCAAAAATAGGGGATGATAGTCCAGCTTCTCATTAAGTTCAATATCATTTTCAGTTGATCATGGCATATAAGTTCTATGTGGTCCAATTTGCACATTGATCAAAATGACTCCCGATATTAGTTTTAGCATATAGATCATATGAAAGGGCAGTCGACATCTTCGACAACTGCTCACCCTTCTCCTTGGTGACCTTAACTATCAATGCCATAATCTAAAATAGCTTTGTTCCTTAACGATCTTTTCTTTAAAAATTCCTTGAAATTTCTGTAAATCATCGGGTTCCATCATTTTAAACACTTGCTTCCCATTTTAAAACTTCTCTGAGAATTGAATTCAACCTCTGGAAACTTATCGTTAAAATGGAACTTGTTGAAAGAAAACCAGTCGCAAAGAATAGTACCAGTCGCAAGACTAATACCAGATAAATAAACAGTACCAGTCGCAACGAATAGGAATCAGTCGCAAGACAAGAATCCAGTCCCGAGGTCTTTTAAACAAATATAAAGTGAAACGATGTCGTTGGAGTAATCAGCAGATAGGATAACAAGACTACCTGCTGCTATTTTTATGACTTAAAGGAATGACGTCGTTAGCGCATCAATCAGTCGCAAGGAAAAGCGCTAACACGATTATATAAATGAATGGTACCAGTCGCAAGACTAATACCAGCTGAAATGAACAGTACTTAAAACGAATAAAGCAACTGCTGAATTATTACTATGGAATGCATCTGCTGGTGAACAGTGCATCTGCTGATTTTATGTGGACAACGCAACTGCTGCATTCTAACTAAGGAAAATGCAGTTGCTAAACTTACGATAACAATGCAGCTGCTGATTTCTAACAAAGGAAATGCAACTGCTGATATTAACAAGGAAAGATGCACCTGCTGATAAACAGTGCATCTGCTGGAATTTACGAAGACGCTTGCAATATCTAAACAATGATCGCGCTACCAGCCGTCGCCTATTAAACCAGACTTTATACTGATTCAACTAGCAACTACTGATTACACAATCATCAAATTCCGATATTACAACTACAGGAAGAACATTCGTAAACATTATAACAATGCAGTTGCAGAATCTTACAAGTAGATACAGCTGCTGGAACATAACTCGACATTCGTAATATCAAAACAACAACTCATGCCATCAGTCGTTGCCTATCAAACCATACCAATGATTCAACCAACAACTACCGATTACACAGTTATCAAATTCTAATATCACCGCTATTCGAGAAGAACATTCATAACATTTCTTGAAATGAATTCGAATCCTCAGTACATTTAAACATTCATAACTTTCTGGAAAACATACTGGAAGAATCATAAACCTCAAAACATCATTTTCGAACCCATCTATCTTTCCTTTTCATGTCTAAATCATTTCAAACATGAACTTTAAACATAGCTTAAACATACAGGCAAGCAGATCCATAAAAACACAATATATGCTTCAAATGGTGTAGCAAAGGATCAGCTTTTACTTGCCTTTAAACAAAGCTTTACGACAACAGCTAATTCCTGCAAAAATCCTCCCTTTGAGCAACGCACGAACTCTTCTGGAATTTCTTTGAAGAACACTTTAAAACTTTTCTTTGCAAATGATGAAAATCCTACTATAAAAACAGGTTTTTATATGAAAGGGATTAGTGGCAAGCTACTTGTAAAATCAAGCATGACTCACTTCTAAAGTTTAGTAAAATTCCCTTCATATTATTTTAAATTTGTAAAATACCAAACCTTTTCCAAAATAAATCATTGTACCTCCTTAAAACATTTTTCAACTGATTTAAAACCAGCTCGTGCATCGCTCCTTGAAGTTACCTGCTGGAACCAGCCGCAGCGCACCTTACTTGCTGATATCAACAAATCAGCAGACACATAACATTTAAAATTGCCAAAATGGCCCAAAATATTAGTAAACTGCATAAATGTGGTCCTATGGATTTTGGGGCGTTACAGAAAACGTAGGCCTTGGATAAACACAACACCACCCAGCAGCTGTATTTCAAATTTCACCTTCTGTTCGTTCTCCAGCTGTCGCACCTGCACCATTTTAAAAGCTAGTGAGCCTAAAGGCTCAGCAAGTAAAACCTGAATAATAACAATTTCATAAAACGCAGGCAGACATCTGAACATACATAAACATTTCATAAACAATTCTTTCGTAATCCTAGAGACAGGGGATAATAGCCCAGCTCTTAACATCAATTTATTTTCTTTAGATTATGGCATATAAGCTCCTCATGGTCCGTGTTGCACTTTGATCAAAATGACTTCCGATATCAGTTTTAGCATATAGCTCATATGAAAGGGCAGTCTACATCTACACAACTGCTCACCCTTCTCCTTGGTGACCGTCAACTATCTATGCCACAATCTTAAAATAAACTTTGTTCCATTAACATCCTTTCTTTCTTTAAAATTCTTAAACATCATCGGGTTTCCATCATTTAAAACTCTCGCTTCCCATTTTCAAAACTTTACTGAGTATCGAATTCAATTTTTAGGAAACATAACATTAAAATGAGACCAGTTGCAAGAGAAACCAGTCGCAAGGAATAGGTACCAGTCGCAAGACAGGAACCAGTCGTAAGAAAATGGAACAGTACTTATGAAACAAAACAGATTTCTACTTTTCGCAAACATCGGTAAAAGAAACCAGCTGGAATGAACAGGAACCAGCTGCAAGATCTTTTACTAAAACAACGTATTAAATGAAATGATGTCGTTGAAGTAAGTGACAGATATGATGACGTAAGACTATCTGCTGATATTTTATAACTTAAAGAAACGACGTCGTTAGCGCATCAACCAGCCGTAAGTAAAAAGGTTAAACAACCAGTCGCAAGAAAAAGCGCTAACTGTATATATACCAGATGCAATGAATAGTATCAGTCGCAAGACTAATAGCAGCTGCAATGAACAGTACTTAGAAACGAATAAAACAACTGCTGAACCATCACGACAAAATGCATCTGCTCAATTTTACAAAATCAACACAACTGCTGAATTTTTCGAAAACAACGCAACTGCTGAATTTTGACTCGATAAATGTAATATCAAAACAACAACTATGCTATCAGCCTTTGCCTATCAAACCATACTTTATAATGATTCAACTAGCAGCTACTGATTACACAGTTATCAAATTTCGTTATTACAACTACTGAAAGAAAAACATTCATAATCGTTCTGTGAATAAAATCGAATCCTCAGTGCTTTTTAAACATCTTAACTTTTCTGGAAAACATTTTGGAAGCATCATAAACATCAAAACATCATTTTCGAACCCATCTTCTTTCCTTTGGACATGTATAAAATCATTTTAAACATAGACTTCAACATACTTTAAACATACAGGCAAGCAGATCCATAAAAGAACAATATATGCTTCAAATGGTGTAGCAAAGGATCAGCCTTTACTTGCCTTTAACAAAGCTTTTGCAACAGTAACCGATCCCTGCAGAATTCTTCTCCTTAAACAATGCACAAACTTCTCTGGATATATTTTGAAGGACACCTCAAGATTTTTCTTTGCAAAATGATAAAGATCTTACTTTGAAAACAGGTTTTTATATCAAAAGGGATTAGTGGCAAGCTACTTGTGAAATCAAGCATGACACACTTATAAAATTTAGCAAAATTCCCTTCATATCATTTTAATTTGTAAAACACCAAACCTTTTTCAAAAGAAATCATTTGTCCTCAAAATATTTTTCAATCGATTTAAAACCAGCTCGTGCATCGCTCTTTGGAGTCATTTGCTGGTACCAGCCGCAGCGCATCTTACTTTCTTAAATCAATAAATCAGCAAATACTTAACATTTAAAATTGCCAATTTGGCCCATGAAATCAATAAAATGCATAAATGTGGTCCTATGGATTTTGGGGCCTTACAACTCTACCCTCCTTATTGAAATTTTGTCCTCGAAATTTACGTAACAAATAAATATGGTAAGACTTAGCATATCAGCTTCTGCGTAATCTTCTAATTTCTTGGAGGAGAATTCTTTCTGGTCGCTCTTCATAACTTAAATCCGGTGTTAACTGGATTGGTTCATGACTCAACACATGCGAAGGGTTAGGAACATATTTCCTCAAAGCTGATACATGGAAAACATTGTGTACTGCTGCCAGCTGCGGTGGCAGTGCTAAACGATAGGATAAAGTTCCTATCTTCTCCAAAATCTCATATGGTCCAATATACCTTGCACTCAACTTCCCTTTCTTTCCAAAACGCATAACTCCTTTCATTGGAGCTATTCTCAAAAATACGTGATCACCTATCTCAAAATTCAGTTCCCTTCTTCGATTATCTGCATAACTTTTCTGTCGACTTTGAGCAGCCTTCTTTCGCTCCTTTATTTTTCTAACAGCTGCTGCTGTTTGCTCCACAACATCTGGTCCTAAACCAGCTCTTTCACCAACTTCATCCCAATGAAGTGGTGTTCTACACTTTCTGCCATATAGAGCTTCATATGGAGCCATTTGAATCGAAGCTTGGAAATTGTTATTGTAGGCAAACTCTACCAGTGGCAATTTCGAATCCCAACTTTCTGAAAAATCCACAATACAAGCTCTGAGAAAATCTTCTAAAGTCTAAATCACCCTTTCTGATTGTCCATCAGTCTGGGGGTGAAACGTAGTGCTGAACGTCAACTTTGTACCCATAGCTTTATGCAAACTTTTCCAAAAAGCTGATGTAAATTTAGGATCTCTGTCTGATACAATGGAAACTGGAACTCCATGTAGCCTCACTATTTCCTTAACATACAATTATACGTACCTGCTCACCTCATATGTTGTTTTAACTGGTAAGAAATGAGCAGAATTAGTGATTCTATCAATTATAACCCAAACGGAGTTATATCCTTGAGCAGTCCTTGGTAATCCAGTCACAAAATCCATCGCTGTACATTCCCACTTCCATTCTGGTATAGGCAGTGGTTTCAATAATCCAGCTGGTCGCTGATGTTCAGCCTTCACCAGCTGACACGTCAAACATTCAGCTACAAATCTAGCAACATCCCTCTTCATTCCTGGCCACCAATACAACTGCTGGAGGTCCTATGCGTTGGGTAATTCTTCTCTTGATCCTTCAGCTGTCTAGATGCGTATGATATGACTTTATGATCTTGCATCAACACAGCTCCTAGTCCCAATTTAGAAGCATCAGTATAAATTACAAATTTTCCTTCATCAGTTGGCATTGTTAACACAGGTGCTTCAATCAATGCTTGCTTCAATTTGTCAAAACTGTTTTGACATTCAAATGTCCAGTTATATTTCACCTGCTTTCTTGTTCACGAAGTCAGGGGAACAGCAATCTTAGAAAATCCTTTTATACTTGCATCAACACAGCTCCTAGTCCCAATTTTAGAAGCATCAGTATAAATTTACAATTTTCCTTCATCAGTTGGCATTGTTAACACAGGTGCTTCAATCAATGCTTGCTTCAATTTGTCAAAACTGTTTTGACATTCAAATGTCCAGTTATATTTCACCTGCTTTCTTGTTCACGAAGTCAGGGGAACAGCAATCTTAGAAAATCCTTTTATAAATCGCCTATAGTATCCAGCTAAACCCAAGAAACTCATTAGCTCTGCAACATTCTTTGGTGCTGTCCAGTCGCGAACAGCTTCCACCTTGGCTGGGTCAACTTCTATTCCATCCTTAGAAATTATATGGCCTAAGAATGATACTTTCTCCATCCAGAAATCACATTTGCTAAATTTAGCAAACAACTGCTTATCTTTCAAAATATGGAGTACGATTCTTAAATGTTGGACGTGCTCCCTTCTGGTCTTAGAATACACTAAGATGTCATCAATGAATACAACTACAAACCGGTCCAGAAATGGTTGAAAGACCCTATTCATTAAATCCATAAAAGCTGATGGAGCATTCGTAAGTCCAAAAGGCGTAACTAAGAATTCGTAGTGACCATACCTAGTTCTAAAGGCTGTTTTGTAATATCAGTTGCCTTAATCTTTAATTGATGGTAGCCAGACCTCAAGTCAATCTTAGAAAATACTACTGACCCTCTCAACTGGTCAAACAAATCTTCTATCCTGGGTAATGGATACTTATTCTTAATTGTCAATTTATTTAACTCTCGATAATCTATGCATAACCTCATACTCCCATCCTTCTTTTTAACAAATAAAACAGGGGCTCCCCAAGGGGAAGTACTTGGTCTTATAAACCCCTTTTCCAGCAGATCTTGTATTTGTTCTTTCAGTTCTTTCATTTCTAATGGAGCTAATCTATATGGTGGTGTAGATACTGGAGCGGCTCCTGGAATTAGATCAATTGAAAATTCTAACTCCCTGTCCGGTGGTAATCCCTGGGTATTTTCGGGAAAAACCTCAGGGAATTCATTTGCTACTTCTACGGTTGACAGTTGGGATCTATCAGTCGCTACTAAAGATGATATAACTCGGCAAACTTTAATAATGTGTTTGGCTAAAAACTGGAATGACTTTCCTACTGGTGGGTTAATCTCGACTGTTCGTAGCTTAAAGTCAATTACTACCCCATACTTAGTTAGCCAATCTATTCCCAAAATCATATCAAATTCTGGCATCGGTAATACGATTAAATCAGCAGTAATCTTATGTCCTTGAAGTTTGAGTTCTAAACTTCTAAACAGTTCATGCGATACCAACTTCTCCCCTGATGGTACCGACACACAATAACCTATCATTACTTGCTCCGGTTGGATAGGCAGTTTCTTAACAAACTCAACAACAATAAATGAATGCGTAGCTCCTGAATCTATCAAAGCTAGAGAAGGAAATCCAGCTATCGAAATTTCACCTATGACTACTGTCGAGTCTGGAGGAGCTTGTTCAGCTGTCATAACAAAAGCTCTGCTGGTCACCAGTTGCTTGAGCTTTGGACAATTTTTCAAAATATTTCCAGGCATTCCACATTTATAGCAGACGTTTTGTCCAAGTGTGCATTGCCCCAGATGATTCTTATGACACTTAGGACATTCTGTTCTAACATTACCAGCAGGAACAGAGCTTATAGGTTGAATCTGTAGAGGCTTTTGCTCCTGAGGCCTCTGCTGGTTCTTGTTCTGTTTCTTGAATGGCCTCTGGTCTTTCTGCTGAAAGGCTTGCCTCTTTTGCTGCCTTTCCTCATCGAGATCCTTCCAATCCCTTTCAACTTGCAGGGCTCTATCCACTGCTTCTCTATAAGTCCTTGGCAAGGATAGCCTAACATTCATTTTGAACATAGGCTTCAATTCTTCAATGAAATGATTCAATTTCTCCTCTGGATCTCTTCCAACAATGGCACAAAGTAGCACCCTCGTTCAAATATACGCGCATATTCTTGCACAGTTGAACTTCCTTGTTTAAGGGTCAAGAAATCCCTTTCAACTCAGACCTTTTACCAGCTGGAAAGTATTGTTCAAAGAACACTTTCTTAAAATCTGCCCATGTTAAGTTTGGTAGATCCACAGACAATTTGGCTCATTCACACCAAATCATCGCATCTTCCCACAACATGTAGATAGCGCACCTTGGCCTATCAAAATCAGACATTTGGACGTACTCAAAAATAACCTCCATGGATTTAATCCAGCTCTCTGCAACTAGTGGATCAGTAGTACCACTAAATTCCTTAGGTTTCTGTCGTCTGAACTTCTCCTGGGGATCATCATTACTTGGTCCCCTACTGCTGGAAGATTGGCCATTGCCTCTATTATTTTGCTCTACCAGCAGTCGCAACAATTGAGTGATATTAGTATTATTATCACTATCAGGTTCTTCTAAAAGAATACTTCTTCTAGTTCTTCCTCTTCCTGCCATTCTATATTCTATAGTCTGTAATCCACCACATATATCAGAACATGCTAAATAATTTAAAGACAGTGCTCTGAAAATAAACTCACAACTTAGAAGAACAGACGATGAACTTTGATTCAGCTGATGGTGCGTGTGTTTATCTTAGGAACGTTGCTCTGATACCATGTTGTGACGCCCGAACCCAACGGGGCCACGAGATCGGGGTAAAATAATAATTTTCGAAACAAAAGAAGGACTTAAAGATAATTTGTTATAAGCTGTTTTCCTTATAACTTCAAAAGAAATAGAAACTCAAAGACAAAACTATCAACACTTAATTGCGCGCCAACTGCTGAAACTTGCTTGCGGAAAAACAGAGTATATTATATAACTTTGCAATTGCGATTTACAACAGCTGCTATTCTATGTAAATATAAAACCGTTGCTATTGATCTAATACAGTACATTCTAACTTAAAACAATACATCTGAGACCTGCACCATTTTAAAAGCTAGTGAGCCTAAAGGCTCAGTAAGTAAAACCTGAATAATAACAATTTCATAAAACGCAGGCAGACATCTGAACATACATAAACATTTCATAAACAATTCTTTCGTAATCTTAGAGACAGGGGATAATAGCCCAGCTCTTAACATCAATTTATTTTCTTTAGATTATGGCATATAAGCTCCTCATGGTCCGTGTTGCACTTTGATCAAAATGACTTCCGATATAAGTTTAGCATATAGCTCATATGAAAGGGCAGTCTACATCTAGACAACTGCTCACCCTTCTCCTTGGTGACCGTCAACTATCTATGCCACAATCTTAAAATAAACTTTGTTCCATTAACATCCTTTCTTTCTTTGAAATTCTTAAACATCATCGGGTTTCCATCATTTAAGACTCTCGCTTCCCATTTTCAAAACTTCACTGAGTATCGAATTCAATTTTTAGGAAACATAACATTAAAATGAGACCAATCGCAAGAGAAACCAGTCGCAAGGAATAGGAACAGTCACAAGACAGGAACCAGTCGTAAGAAAATGGAACAGTACTTATGAAACAAAACAGATTTCTACTTTTCGCAAATATCGCTAAAAGAAACCAGCTGGAATGAACAGGAACCAGCTGCAAGATCTTTTACTAAAACAACGTATTAAATAAAACGATGTCATTGAAGTAAGTGACAGATATGATGACGTAAGACTATCTGCTGATATTTTATAACTTAAAGAAACGACGTCGTTAGCGCATCAACCAGCCGTAAGTAAAAAGGTTAAACAACCAGTCGCAAGAAAAAGCTCTAACTGTATATATACCAGACGCAATGAATAGTATCAGTCGCAAGACTAATACCAGCTGCAATGAACAGTACTTAAAAACGAATAAAACAACTGCTGAACCATCACGACAAAATGCATCTGCTGGTGAACAGTGCATCTGCTGAATTTTACAAAATCAACGCAACTGCTAAATTTTACGAAAACAACGCAACTGCTGAATTTTGACTCGATAAATGTAATATCAAAACAACAACTATGCTATCAGCCGTTGCCTATCAAACCATAATTTATAATGATTCAACTAGTAGCTACTGATTACACAGTTATCAAATTTCGATATTACAACTACTGAAAGAAAAACATTCATAATCGTTCTATGAATAAACTCGAATCCTCAGTGGTTTTAAAACATCTTAACTTTTCTGGAAAACATTTTGGAAGTATCATAACATCAAAACATCATTTTCGAACCATCTTATTACCTTTGAACATGTATCATTTTCGAACCCATCTTATTTCCTTTGAACATGTATAAAATCATTTTAAACATAGACTTCAACATATTTTAAACATACAGGCAAGCAGATCCATAAAACAACAATATATGCTTCAAATGGTGTAGCAAAGGATCAGACTTTACTTTCCTTTAACAAAGCTTTTGCAACAGCAACCGATCCCTGCAGAATTCTTCTCCTTAAACAACGCACAAACTTCTCTGGATATATTTTGAAGGACACCTCAAGATTTTTCTTTGCAAAATGATAAAGATCTTACTTTGAAAACATGTTTTTATATGAAAGGGATTAGTGGCAAGCTACTTGTGAAATCAAGCATGACACACTTATAAAATTTAGCAAAATTCCCTTCATATCATTTTAATTTGTAAAACACCAAACCTTTTTCAAAAGAAATCATTTGTCCTCCTTAAAATATTTTTCAATCGATTTAAAACCATCTCGTGCATCGCTCTTTGGAGTCATTTGCTGGTACCAGCCGCAGCGCATCTTACTTTCTTAAATCAATAAATCAGCAAATACTTAACCTTTAAAATTGCCAATTTGGCCCATGAAATCAATAAAATGCATAAATGTGGTCCTATGGATTTTGGGGCGTTACACATCTATTTTCTGCTATCACAACAGTTCCCTAGTAAAATCTGTTTCATTGTTAGCGATGTATTTTCATAGTCAGATCTGTTTCACGCTAATGGTTCTGTTCCTGGTTGTCACATCTGCTCAACGTTATGTTCCACCTGAGAAATCTGTTTTGCTTTCCAGTACAATTTCCTTTAGAGAAATCTGTTCGCATTTCAGCGATCACTTTCCAGTAGTCAAATCTGATACTCAGTAAGTTTTTAAAATGGGAAGCGAGTTTTAAAAGAAGTGAACCCCGATGATTTTCAAAGGAGATTTCAAAGAAGATTAAAAAGATAAGAGTTTAAAGGAATGTAAGTTAATTTTTAAGGATTTATGGCATAGATAACAGACGGTCATAACGGAAGGGTGAGCAGCTGTCCAGATGTCAGTTGCCCTATCATAAAGGAAGGGTGAGCAGTTGTCCAGATGTCGATTGTCCCTTCACAATGAGCTATATGCTATAACTGATATCAGAAGTCATTTGATCAAGTGCACAACGGACCTAAGGAGAGCTTCTAAGCCATAAATCATAAAGTACAAAAAATTAAATGAAGGGATCTGGGTTATTGTCCCCGCGTCCAAGTTATGAAAGAAAGTTTTAAGGAAGTTTACGAAAGAATGTTTATGTTTAAATGAAGTTCCTTTAAAATCAGTTATGTAAATAATCAGATGTCTGACTGCGTTAAATGACTTTTTTATTACCCAGATTTTACTTGCTGAGCCCCTATGCTCATTAGCTTTAAAATGGTGCAGGTGAGACAGTTAAGGGACAAGCGGAAGGTTGAAGCTGATACAGCTGGGTGGTGAAGTGTTTATCTATGGTCAGCGTTTTTCGTGTCTTAGATGTTGTTGTCTTTTATCCTAGAAATCTGTATTAGATATATTGCAACAGTAGTTGTTAGGTCAGAAAATCAGGAAATTCAATGTTAGCAAGCGCTACTGTCAAAAATTAAAAAAATTTGTGCAGCTATTATGAGGTGCAATACCTCGGGTTCTTGAACATTAAAACAGAGCACCGGAGACAGATCTGGTATGCAATAAAACATGCGGAAAACACCAGAACTGAATCCTGATAATTTTAAAACGTTGCAAACATATTTCTGTAAACAGAAATCTGTTCGACTTACTGTGTGTGCAATAGTGTATGCGTGAGTGCTAAATGTAAAATGCATATGCGGAAAGCTTAAAGAAATGGACCAGCTGTTTGTTTATGGAAGTTCGGACTTCAATGTCCTACGTCTCCCCTTCTTCCTCCTAGAAAGGTTCCACTAGAAGATTTGATCTATACATCTTGTACAGACCCGATCCCACAACCAGCAGCTACGAGAACTCCTAGACTCTACCATCCCTCGGCTGTTCACTCAATCACTTGTTTACCGCCTCTGTGAGAAAGGCTACAAACACAGAGTTTAACGTCGTCGTGCTTGTACGGGATCTGATTTGTATTGGGTTTGAGATTCATTCACTATACAATGAATGTGAATGAATCTCTGTGTGTGTGAGATTTACAGTGTAAGCACAACTCTCGAATGAAAAAATCTCACACACTAGGGAAATGCTCTACCAAAGCTGATTGAGACTCAGCAGTAGACACTCGTTATGCGCTCCTCTCTAATGGTGGTCTACTGCTTCGACTCCAATTTTCTTCCCTCTGTTTTTGCACTCTCAATCATCATCTTCTTCCTTCAAATCTTCTCCCTTAAATAGCCTCTGTTCAAATTCAATCCGTTGGACACAAATTCTTCCCGTTTGAAATATGTTCTGTAAAGTACCGACAGGGGGTTGTCCTTTGTCATTTCTTTTGCAGGCTTTTTGTCGTCTTCAACATTTGAACTAGGCTCAACATTTGACATCCAGCTTTAGTAAATCTTTATTATATAATTCGTCAACTGCTTCGCAACTAGTTGTATCTTCAACTACTGCGTCTGGTTGTCCAGCTGGTGGTAACGATACCATTTGAAAGTCTGTGCTTGCAGCTGGTTGTCCAGACGTTGGTCTTGAAGTGCTTGCGACTGGATCACTGTAGCTTGCATCTGGATTTCCTGTCGACTGGATATGCAAAACACTGTAGCTTGCGACTGGATACACTGTAGCTTGCGACTGGATTACCCAACGACTGGTTGTACTGTAGCTCTCGTCTGGATTGACTTTGTCTTTGCGCTACGTCTGATTTTTCTTTACAGCGTCTGGTTTTGATCCTTGATGCGCAACGGCTGGTTCTCTTTTAATTTCACTACAGCTACCTGCTGGTTATCATCATCGCAAAAACCATCTGCTAAATCTTAGCGCGAAGGCAAAACGCTGTCGTATCCATTTATCCAAACGATATCGTTTTTCTATTGCTAGCTTCAAGTACCATCGACTGGTTGTACTGTATCTCATTGCTGATGACATCACTGCTGACGTCATCATATTTGATCCAGCTCTTGTGCTTCTTGTCAACTACTGATTGTGAGGACATCACTGCTGACGTTATCACCGCTGATCCAGCTCTTGCGCTTCTTGTCAACTGCTGATTGTGATGAAATCACTGCTGACGTCATCATCGCTGATTCCAGATTCCTCTTAGCGCTCCAGCTGGTTTTTGTTCTTCATAACTGGTTCCAGACTTTAACTATTTAGTGAACCAGATTTCTTCAATCTTCACACGATCAGACTTCTACTGTTCATCTTTCTCTTTGAACATTTCTCCAACAGACTTCATCATATTTCTCTTATTCCAATTCACATCTCCTGATCAGCTTTCTCGTTCTTCTCATAATAACGCATTTTCCAGATTTCATCTTTTCATCTTATTTAAGTTCTGCACACTACGTAGAGACATTATAAACACAATAACAGGTTTTGTGTAATTCAAAACTCAGAACTGGATCTATGTAAACAGATCCATCAATCTCTCCCTTTTTGATTTACACAAAACCTTAAATAATAAATGCATGATCTAACAATTCTCTCCCTTTTTGTGGGAATCAAAAAGAGGTCGAAAGTTGGTCTTCCCAAAATTTATATCAAAAGCTCTCCTTACACTGTCACAACAAAAACAACGTGACAATAGGAATTTTAAATTTTGGAAATCAAAAACAGATTTGTGGGAAGAACCAAATGCATGAACGATATGATTTTGAAAGAGCTGAAAGTGTGCTTCTGCTTTAGCTTATAATATGCAGACGAGAGATTAATAAAAATTCTCCCTATATTTTATAACATAAGCTCAAATCATTTAAAAAAATGAAGCACCAGCTGAAATTCCACATAACAGAAAGTTTGAAAACTTATCAGAGCACTTTAAATATTGTTTCAAATAAACAAATGAGCTACTGAGTCAGTCACGTATGAAGAACCAGAAAGAAAATGTGACAACTAAAGCTCAGATCTTCATATCTCCTATTTTGCCCCATGTGCTTGTCACCGAGCCTCGCTCCAGGTGAACTTATAGCCCAACCGAAATAGGATCTTGGCATTCGCACGGAAATCGCGCATTCCGTGACAGTTCATCAAGAGAAAACCATTTCTATATATAAAACAAATCATTTTCATCTGGCCTTCATAATATAAGCTTTCTCAAAAACATTTAAAACATTTTTTAAAAAAACATAGCACATGCTTTTTAAAATAAATGCTCGTTCAAGAACAACCTGGTATGATACCACTTGTTAGGTCCGAAAATCAGGAAATTCAATGTTAGCAATCGCTACTGTCAAAAATTAAAAAATTTTGCTCTTCTATTATGAGGTGCAATACCTCGGGTTCTTGAACATTAAAACAGAGCACTGGAGATAGATCTGGTATGTAATAAAACATGCGGAAAACACCAGAACTGAATTCTGATAATTTTAAAACGTTGCAAATAGATTTCTATAAACAGAAATCTGTTCGACTTACTGTGTGTGCAATAGTGTATGCGTGAGTGCTAAATGTAAAATGCATATGCGGAAAGCTTAAAGAAATGGACCAGCTGTTTATTTATGGAAGTTCGGACTTCAATGTCCTACGTCTCCCCTTCTTTCTCCTCGGAAGGTTCCACTAGAATATTTGATCTATACATCTTTTACAGACCCGATCCCGCAACCAGCAGCTGCAAGAACTCCTAGACTCTACCAGCCCTCGGCTGTTCACTCAATCACTTGTTTACCGCCTCTGTGAGAAATGCTACAAACACAGAGTTTAACGTCGTCGTGCTTGGACGTGATCTGATTTGTATTGGGTTTGAGATTCATTCACTATACAATGAATGTGAATGAATCTCTGTGTGTGTGAGATTTACAGTGTAAGCACAAATCTCGAATGAAAAAATCTCACACACTAGGGAAATGCTCTACCAAAGCTGATTGAGACTCAGCAGTAGACACTCGTTATGCGCTCCTCTCTAATGGTGGTCTACAGCTTCGACTCCAGTTTTCTTCCCTCTGTTTTTTTTTTTTGCACTCTCAATCATCATCTTATTCCTTCAAATCTTCTCCCTTAAATAGCCTCTGTTCAAATTGAATCCGTTGGACACAAATTCTTCCCGTTCGAAATATGTTCTGTAAAGTACCAACAGGGGGTTGTCCTTGTGTCATTTCTTTTGCAGGCTTTTTGTCGTCTTAAACATTTGAACTAGGCTCAGCAGTTGACATCCAGCTTTAGTAAATCTTCATTATATAATTCGTCAACTGCTTTGCTACTAGTTGTATCTTCAACTACTGCGACTGGTTGTCCAGCTGGTGGTAACGATAACATTTGAAAGTCTGTGCTTGCAGCTGGTTGTCCAGACGTTGGTCTTGAAGTGCTTGGGACTGGATCTGGATCACTGTAGCTTGCATCTGGATTTCCTGTCGACTGGATATGCAAAACACTGTAGCTTGCGACTGGATACACTGTAGCTTGCGACTGGATTACCCAACGACTGGTTGTACTGTAGCTCTCGTCTGGATTGACTTTGTCTTTGCGCTACGTCTGATTTTTCTTTACAGCGTCTGGTTTTGATCCTTGATGCGCAACGGCTGGTTCTCTTTTAATTTCACTATAGCTTCCTGCTGGTTATCATCATCACAAAAACCATCTGCTAAATCTTAGCGCGAAGGCAAAACGCTGTCGTATCCATTTATCCAAATGACATCGTTTTTCTATTGCTAGCTTCAAGTACCATCGACTGGTTGTACTGTAGCTCACTGCTGATGACATCACTTCTGACGTCATCATCGTTGATCCAGCTCTTGTGCTTCATGTCAACTACTGATTGTGATGACATCACTGCTGACGTTATCATCGCTGATCCAGCTCTTGCGCTTCTTGTCAACTACTGATTGTGATGACATCACTGCTGACGTCATCATCGCTGATTCCAGATTCCTCTTAGCGCTCCAGCTGGTTTTTGTTCTTCATAACTGGTTCCAGACTTAAACTATTTAGTGAACCAGATTTCTTCAATCTTCACACGATCAGACTTCTACTGTTCATCTTCCTCTTCAAACATTTCTCCAACAGACTTCATCATATTTCTCTTATTCCAATTCACATCTCCTGATCAGCTTTCTCGTTCTTCTCAAAATAACTCATTTTCCAGATTTCATCTTTTCATCTTATTTAAGTTCTGCACACAACGTAGAGACATTATAAACACAATAACAGGTTTTGTGTAATTCAAAACTCAAAACTGGATCTGTGTAAACAGATCCATCAATCTCTCCCTTTTTGATTTACACAAAACCTTAAATAATAAATGCATGATCTAACAATTCTCTCCCTTTTTGTGGGAATCAAAAAGAGGTCGAAAGCTGGTCTTCCCAAAATTTATATCAAAAGCTCTCCTTACACTGTCACAACAAAAACAACGTGACAATAGGAATTTTAAATTTTGGAAATCAAAAACATATTTGTGGGAAGAACCAAATGCATGAACGATATGATTTTGAAAGAGCTGAAAGTGTGCTTCTGCTTTAGCTTATAATATGCAGACGAGAGATTAATAAAAACTCTCCCTATATTTTATAACATAAGCTCAAATCATTTAAAAAAATGAAGCACCAGCTGAAATTCCACATAACAGAAAGTTTGAAAACTTATCAGAGCACTTTAAATATTGTTTCAAATAAACAAATGAGCTACTGAGTCAGTCACGTATGAAGAACCAGAAATAAAATGTGACAGCTAAAGCTCAGTTCTTCATATCTCCTATTTCGTCCCATGTGCTTGTCACCGAGCCTCACTCCAGGTGAACTTATAGCCCAACCGAAATAGGATCTTGGCATTCGCACGGAACTCGCGCATTCCGTGACAGTTCATCAAAAGAAAACCATTTCTATATATAAAACAAATCATTTTCATCTGGCCTTCATAATATAAGCTTTCTCAAAAACATTTAAAACATTTTTTAAAAAAACCTAGCACATGCGTTTTAAAATAAATGCTCGTTCAAGAACAACCTGCTATGATACCACTTGTTAGGTCCGAAAATCAGGAAATTCAATGTTAGCAAGCGCTACTGTCAAAAATTAAAAAATTTTGCGTTGCTATTATGAGGTGCAATACCTCGGGTTCTTGAACATTAAAACAGAGCACCGGAGATAGATCTGGTATGTAATAAAACATGCGGAAAACACAAGAACTGAATTCTGATAATTTTAAAGCGTTGCAAATAGATTTCTATAAACAGAAATCTGTTCGACTTACTGTGTGTGCAATAGTGTATGCGTGAGTGCTAAATGTAAAATGCATATGCGGAAAGCTTAAAGAAATGGACCAGCTGTTTGTTTATGGAAGTTCGGACTTCAATGTCCTACGTCTCCCCTTCTTCCTCCTCGGAAGGTTCCACTAGAAGATTTGATCTATACATCTTTTACAGACCCGATCCCGCAACCAGCAGCTGCAAGAACTCCTAGACTCTACCAACCCTCGGCTGTTCACTCAATCACTTGTTTACCGCCTCTGTGAGAAATGCTACAAACACAGAGTTTAACGTCGTCGTGCTTGGACGGGATCTGATTTGTATTGGGTTTGAGATTCATTCACTATACAATGAATGTGAATGAATCTCTGTGTGTGTGAGATTTACAATGTAAGCACAACTCTCGAATAAATAAATCTCACACACTAGGGAAATTCTCTACAAAAGCTGATTGAGACTCCGCAGTAGACACTCGTTATGCGCTCCTCTCTAATGGCGGTCTACTGCTTCGACTCCAATTTTCTGTTAGAGTAGATGCCCAACTAGCCAACTTGTGGCGTGTGGGTTTTATTGACTCTTGTACAAACGATCTTTATATATGATATTTGCACTTTCTAATATGGCATTCTTTACTTTCATTATGTGTGTAATGATTTACAATTGTGTTGAGTAAAGCTATTTAATTAGACTTATTAGACTTCATAATTACACTTCACACTTGTTGCAAACTCCTAACCCTAACCCTAAGCAAAAGCCGTCGCCTCCTCCACCTCAAACACGCCGCCGCCGTGCGCCGCCCGCCGCCGCCGCCAACTTCGCCGGAATTTGTTCCGGCCTAGTTTTTCGAGGAGAATCCGTTCGTGCTGATCTTGTCAGGACTTCTAGTGCAGTCTGACGAAGGAGTCTCGGATCTGGTCGTGGACCGGATTGGCGATAATCTACCGCAATCTACCGAGAAGAGCCGGATTATTGTAATCACGGTTGGAGCCAGGCACAAGTGCCAGAGAGGTAACTCGCTAAACATCCTATGAATTTCGTAGAATGTAGATTTGTTTTTCGTATTGATCGCCTCCCGGTTCTCTGTTTTTGTTCTTCCGCTGCCTGGCCGGGGTGTGGATCCGGATCCACAACAGTGGTATCAGAGCCAGTGTTCCCCGGATCTGATCAATACGAATTGCCATAATTGTATCTAACATCTTCAATTTTCAGAAAAGATCGAAAATTATGAACGGAACCGCCGCGGTGCCGCCGCGCATGGCGGCGCCCCACCGCGCGCATGAACGCGCGCGGTACATGCGCGCTGGCCGCGCATGGGTGGGCGCCTCATCGCGCGATCTGTCTTGCACCACCGCCCGCCTTGCTACAACCTCACGCGTGAAGGCCGCTGGTGTGGCGCAAGATGTTGCGCAAAATGCCGGCCGCTGGAAGCGCGATGAAAGCTGGCCATGCGAGAGCGCCGCGCGACGGCGCCGCTGATGTGCGCGAATTGCGCGCTTGGTGGGCAGACGAAGCGTGCGCTACTGGCCGGCGGTTGTCGAGACGTGCTGCGCCGCTGCATGCGTGTTGGTGCGCACGGCCGCGCGCCCGCGTGCGCCCTTGCGGCGCGCGCAAATTTCGTGGCGGCGGCCGCCGGCCGGCCGCTGCTCCGGCGAGTTTCCGGCGATGTCGTGACGGCTGGTCTGAATTCTTTTAGGGTTTAGTTCAGGCCTGTCCCGGGCAGCCCGTGAAGTTTTCGGGCCGGTATGCGATGTCGGGCCCGTTTTTGATCGATTTTGAAATTTTAAGTTTTTGGGCCTAAAATTGTTTTAAACCCAATTTGATACAATTAAAATTAGTAAAATGTGATTTTAATTATGAAATATGATTTTGTAATAAAATATGATTTTGTTGATTAAAATTGTTTTTATCGGCAAAATGCGATTTTATTATAAAATACGATTTCGTAATTAGAATATGATTTTACGATAAATAATTAGATTATTTAATTATGCATGTTAATTAGATTAATTGCATGATTGGGGTGATCGAGAGCCGTGCCCAATGTGTTAGGTGTATGCAATAGGTTTTATTTGATTTCGGTTTTTAATATATTTGATTATCATTTAAAGTGGGCCTGTTTGTGGCCCGTTCCCACCCCTTGATAAATGTATCCCTTATCCGTCATAGCAATTTAAATGTAAATTACTAGAGTTAGTGGGAGGACATCCGAAGACGGTGGAGATGACGATCAAGATATTGAAGACCGAAGATCTGTAAAACCGGAAAGCATTGTAATAGGATTGCATTGCATATTGCATTACCCCTAGGATTGGACCCAGGTCCGTGGCTGGCAACCACGGACCGCATAGCTCTCGCGATCGATCATCCCAATGTTATTTATATATTTGATATAGTTTAATTGAATCCGCATGTTTGCATGTTTTAAATTAGATTTAAATATGCATGAGACCAAAATGTTTTTCAAAATAAAAACCCTCGTTTTAAATTTGATTTAAAACTTATATCAAGATAAAATGTTTATTCGATAAACAAAAGGGTATTTAAAATTGTTTAAATTAAAATTGTTTTAAACCCAATATTGATATGATACCTAGGGGATCATGGGGCGATGTTGCTAGACGCTTTACCATGATCCGTTGGGCAGGTCCGGAATTGTGATTCCGGAGCCACAATGGTTGTGGGCCCACGGCTAGCTGTATCCCTGAACCATTGAGGGTCACACACGTACTGGATTCGAAATTCCCACACGGATACTCAGCTCAATGTGTTGAGCACGAGAAGAGGATTTCGGGAAGTGCGACTTCCTATAAGTCAACAGGGGTCAAACCGGGATTTGACTCTGTTGAGGGGCAAAACGGTAATTTTGCTATTTGGGGTTTGATGATCTGAAAAATTGTTTTTCATATCATAACATTCAGTTTTGGAAACTGAGTCGATCGGTCCGATCTGATCGGCGATCGGAGTTACGATGAAGTCGCAGCGATAGATATCGTCATTTGGACCCGGGCCCGTTGGACCGGCCCAAGTCCATTGTTAAGTCTATTTAATTAGACTTATTAGACTTCATAATTACACTTCACACTTGTTGCAAACTCCTAACCCTAACCCTAAGCAAAAGCCGTCGCCTCCTCCACCTTAAACACGCCGCCCGCCGCCGTGCGCCGCCGCCGCCAACTTCGCCGGAATTTGTTCCGGCCTAGTTTTTCGAGGAGAATCCGTTCGTGCTGATCTCGTCAGGACTTCTAGTGCAGTCTGACGAAGGAGTCTCGGATCTGGTCGTGGACCGGATTGGCGATAATCTACCGCAATCTACCGAGAAGAGCCGGATTATTGTAATCACGATTGGAGCCAGGCACAAGTGCCAGAGAGGTAACTCGCAAAACATCCTATGAATGTCGTAGAATGTAGATTTGTTTTTCGTATTGATCGCCTCCCGGTTCTCTGTTTTTGTTCTTCCGCCGCCTGGCCGGGGGGCGGATCCGGATCCACAACATTTTCTTCCCTCTGTTTTTTTTTTTGCACTCTAAATCATCATCTTCTTCCTTCAAATCTTCTCCCTTAAATAGCCTCTGTTCAAATTCAATCCGTTGGACACAATTTCTTCCCGTTTGAAATATGTTCTGTAATGTACTGACAGGGAGTTGTCCTTGTGTCCTTTCTTTTGCAGGCTTTTTGTCGTCTTCAACATTTGAACTAGGCTCAGCAGTTGACATCCAGATTTAGTAAATATTCATAATATAATTCGTCAACTGCTTCGCTACTAGTTGTATCTTCAACTACTGCGACTGGTTGTCCAGCTGGTGGTAACGATAACATTTGAAAGTCTGTGCTTGCAGCTGGTTGTCCAGACGTTGGTCTTGAAGTGCTTGCGACTGGATCACTGTAGCTTGCGTCTGGATTTCCTGTCGACTGGATATGCAAAACACTGTAGCCTACGACTGGATACACTGTAGCTTGCGACTGGATTACCCAACGACTGGTTGTACTGTAGCTCTCGTCTGGATTGACTTTGTCTTTGCGCTACGTCTGATTTTTCTTTACAGCGTCTGGTTTTGATCTTTGATGCGCAACGACTGGTTCTCTTTTAATTTCACTGTAGCGACCTGCTGGTTATCATCATCGCAAAAACCATCTGCTGAATCTTAGCGCGAAGGCAAAACGCTGTTGTATCCATTTATCCAAACGACATCGTTTTGCTATTGATAGTGTTAGAGTAGATGCCCAACTAGCCAACTTGTGGCGTGTGGGTTTATAGACTCTTGTATATGACAATCTTTATATATGATATTTGCATTTATTTATGGCGTTCTTTACTTTCATTGTGTTGTATGATGATTAACAATTGCGTTGAGTAAAGACCTAGAATGAACTATAGTGTATGTTAGATGTGATAGTGGGTATGACGGCTATCATGAAACACATCTAATAGTCACTGTGTATTCTTAATTA